>CM032401.1:3880843-4253343 GCA_019049475.1 Eueides isabella
GAGTGTATGCAATATTATGCACTGTGTAGTGTTGCATCAAAATGTTTACTAGATCACTGAACGAGATTACCTTTTGAGTAATGTTAAAGGAGACTCATACAAAGCAGTTTTTATAGCTTCACGCTGGTCCCGCACATGGCAGGATTAACTTACTCTAAAGCAGTCTATTCCGTTCTCGACTTTGCAACGAATTGCACTGTGTTTTAAGTGCGTTATTGCCAGAGCGAAGAAAATATGAAATATTCCTTTCTCTAGTATCGAATCGAATCCACTACCTGTTAAGTTTGTTAATCGCCACGTTTGTGCCTCTGCGTCACGACAGACCTCAAACAAAACAACACAATGAACTAAAAAACAGTTCATGTATCTTGATATATTCTCCTTCTATCAAATTACTTATATTAAACACAGAATAAGATCAATATTAAACTGTTGTTGAGTAAATAATGAAAAAGAAGACAATTATTCAAAGATGTCCTAGTCTACGACAACACGTAATTAAATCCTTACGTGTGAGTACGTACGTGTAATATTACATGGCATGCAGCATTCATTCGTGTTGACGGCATTTTATCAAATTAGTAAGTTGAAGATTATCTCGTCGTCAGACATGAAGCGTAACTTGCAAGGTTAAATCGTACGCTCTGCATACGGTAAGGTCTTTGATTAATTAACCACATAACAATCTCAGGTACGAACAGGTTTGTGTTACGTTTACTGTTGTTTTTAAGAAATGATACCATAATATTAAAAAGTTTAAGAATTTAAACTAGGCAGCTGAATGTCATCAACAAACAAAAATAAGTATCCGTATTACTTTGATACATAATATAAATATATCTCAATATTAAATGTTCATTTCACAACACGGCGTCCATTTTCGGCTAGTTTAGCATGCAATGATTCCAAATCCAGTAAAAACACTAAGGATTTTAGCGCCAAAAGTCTTGAAAGCCAAGCTTTTTAATATCATGTCCTAAAAATAGAAAAATGTAAAAGTATAAATAATAATTAAAAAAAACATAATTCTCTCTGTATAAATATTTCATTTGATAATTTCCATACGAGGTCATCCTCGGTTGCCGTAGCTAATATAACAAACAAAGGTTAAGCAACAACACTTAAGTGCGCCCTTGGATTGATTGAACTATCGGAATAATGACAATATACGCGGTACTGTACACAATACACAAATGGTTGTCGACTCGATTGCGTGTTAACGAACGTACATCAATAGTTGTACGTCTAACAAAAAGTGTGTAGGACTAATGTACTTGTACCTACACCGATAATAGATTTATTTAAATTTTAAATTTATTTTGTCTATTTAATCTAATTTATAATATAAAATTTATATTATCTGAATTAATCATAGTTAAATCTTTTAAATAGCAACTAAAATACTTAGTAAATTTAAAAACGTATAAAAAATTGAACGAAGCACGATTTGAAACTGCGCCCCTTGGAAATCGTCCAAGCGCTCAAAAAATACTTATGAAAAAAATTACAAGTATAGCAAAAAAGTATAAAAATAAAAACACAAGAGTATGGATTAAATAAAATGACAGAAAAGTATCATAGACAACCTTGGATAAATAAGACGAATAAAGTAATCCTTTAAGATCCTTTAAATTAAAAATACAACTTATTTATATAAAGCGAAATTATAAATTAATTTAAACATCTACATAAAAAGTTGAGGCCTGTCGTAGCGCAGCGGCACAGCGTGTCACACGCTTGTGCCGCTGATAATACCGACAGTTTTGGGTTCGATATTTCGAATCGAATATTAATATTTTCATTTCTTCGCTCTGGTACAAGGCAAAACGTGGCGTTGAGTACGCCACTCAACACGAAATGCCTCAAATTCAGCAAAAATTAGGAAACGAAAGTGAAACAGAATTTTTAACATTAGGCCCACGTCAAGTCATTTTTTACAAGGTTACCAACCAAGTCCCTCTGTCACCCTGCCATGTGCAGGATAGAGCTGAAGCTGAGTTTATATTAAAGTTAGAGATAATATCTTGAGATATTTTAACCGACCGTTAGCTGCCACGTTACTACTAAACATGATATCTAAAATAATGGCACTCCCTATACACTGATCAGAAATAAACCTATATAAGTCAAATAACACAAAAGATAAAAAAAAAACACGCAAGAAAAGCTCAGAAAACATTTTCCGTTTAATCACACGACTTCGATACTTAGAAAATCCTCTAACACCTCTAATATACCACTGTGACGTGAGAAAATCACCCCCCGGGAATGTAATCAGTCAAGTTAGCTGAGCATTACCGTAATGGGGAAGACGCTTTTGTCTTTAGAATAGAGCCCTAGGCAGTATTAGCGAGTATCAGATAATTCCAACACCAAATCCGATAGGATCGAGTATGAATTCCTATAGTAAAACATTGTTACTGATTACTTATGTGTAGGAATTCGTTAAGTAATCAGCATAGAGTAAATTAATTATAGCTTCAATGTAACAGAAATATGTTTTATTGGTTTTTTTAACCTTCAAACCGGAGACGGAGAGAAATTAGTGTTAAAACACTTATTTCCCGCTTTCCGCTTAATTTTCAAGACGTTATGTTAAGTTGTCTCTAAGAAAGAATCAAATACAGTACCGTCATTCATAGTACGACGCAGTGACACTGCGCCACGAGGCATTCGATTATACCTATAACTTTTTACAGTCATATAAAAAAATAATAAATATATAATAACTTACTAACGGCTTCAGCCTTGTATGCATTGTAGTTCTAAGAAACTGTCCAGTACAGCCGGACTCACTCGTGCGTCGAGTTATCTATGCTATGCCATAAGTATTTGTGTATATTTATTTACTTAGCTTACTTGAAGGAGACAACTGCTTTGAGATTAGTTTGTTTTATTACTTAACTCTACGTCATGCCTTCCCAATATTACTTACAGGCACTAATATTTAATAAAAAAACGGTTGCTATTTTAATACAAAAGTAAATAAAAACAAATTAAATGTAGTTTTAACATTGACACACTAAATGTGAGGTATGTTATGGCTAAGAGTTACAAGCGATCGACTGTAAAGTTGTAGTCGTAATCAAGTGGGATTCGATCCTCACTTAAGAAATTAATATTTTATATCTAACAATCGCGGCGTTAGGTTCTTCGCCACTCACAAAGCAATGCCTCAATTCGACGGAAAGTAGCAAACGGAAGTGTATCAATAAATCGGAGTATCTTAACATTAGCTTACCAAGTTCCTTGATCTTTATTCATCATCCTCTTTTACATTGAATACAACATATAATATATAATTTTCGTGATCTAACAACTATAAGTATACGAGTAATTATAATCTTATTACTTGGCAAGTTGCGGTAAGAATAAAAACCGTGAAGGTTGATGCTAGTCTTGCAAAAGAAAAAAATAACTACTTATGAGTCGCGTTTTTTACGTCACAGTATAAAAAACTTATTATCTAAATGTACGATACTCATTTAATAGCCGCAACTGTTTATTCTGTGTTGTAGTGAAAAACATTCGGTTGATAATAAATAGACAAAGTAATTACTTTGTTTTTCCTTTGTGACAACAAATAAGAAGATGTACTAAGTGGAAAGTTCTGGTGTTTTTTTTTTTTAATACATGTTGACACTTTAATACCTTTTATACACATTACATGATACATACATAGCTTCACGCTGTATCCCGTATCAAGCAGGGTACACTTCCGTTACCCACTTTCGCGAATGGAGGCATTGTGATGATTGGCGGAACCCAACGCCGTGCTTTGCCTTATTACCAGAGCGAAAAAATGAAAACATGAAATATTTAATTTGAAAATATTAAATATTTCATTTCTTCTAGTGGGAATCGAACTCAAAATATACCGTTTAAAGTCACACGCTTGTGCCGCTACGCCACGACAGGCTTCAATGATATATCAAATTACAATGACACTTTTACAATAGAAATAACTTAAATTATTATCTTAAGGGCTACGGTAGAGAGATATATTTCTACAACGTGCTGCATGGGTACACGTGTACAGCTGAAAAATTTCCCTCCATTAGATTATATATATCCATCCTCCCATAATATTATATATCTGTTGCCTCCATTATATATATTATATTGGTCGTATCTGTCCTGGCGACGTGGAACAGCGTACAATAACAGTAAGGCAACAGTGTTGGTGGTGTGTATTTATCCACCACTCGGGAAATGAAATATTTACTATGCCATTTGTGCGGATACAGCGTAAATCTACGAAAATTACCCTATCATCCCTGAGAAACATCACTTTAATATGACATGAAATAACATTTAAAAAATAAAAAGAGAAATAAAAATTTTACTTAACATAAAATAAAATAATTGCTTCAAGTAGAAATCAAATCAAACCCCATTTTATTACAGACCGCTACATACAAAACTGCGCCACGAAACTAAGAAGTTGTAACTTAATAGACAGAAATTTCATAAACAAAAATATAAAATAAGTTGTACTGCAAACTCTTTTAATTAAAACCTTAGTGCTTAACCAAACACCTGCAAATGTTATCGGGGCGCCTGTTCCTGAACTTACGGATAATGATGAGACCCGTAAACTAAAACAGAACGAAGTCTTACTGCAAAAAAAGAGAGCTTTATAATACGAATGAACTTTTACTATTCTGAAACAAACAAAAAAACATTGTGCTAGGCAACGACTACAAAAACATGCGATGCGCGAAAAGACATCGGTGAAGCACACAATTACGTGATTGATGAGAAACAATAAAAAGCTGCTTTTATAATTTGCCCTGAAATATATGTAGAAGTTAAATATACAAGAATTTTATTAGAATACACAATATAAGCATATTGAAGTTGGTGTATATTTTTTAGCTTCACTTTATTACAATATGAACTATATAGATATGTCAAGTATCTCTCCTTCACGAGACCTTAATAAAAGTGATCACAATATGATAGAGCATCGAGCACGGTACAACTAATTTCGGAGTCAACACGTGTCAACCCCTGTCCATTGTGACAGGACCTCTTTGACCGCGTATCATTTCGTACGTCAGTGATTTCAGGTATTTTGAATAAAAATAGCGTGTTAAGTTGAGATTAACTTTTGCAAGATATTCTATATTAACGGATTTTTCAATTTCGTTTTATCCCGCAGATGGAGAGAACTACTAAACTAACTACACCTAGTTACGCACCAACACTTTTCGAGGCATTGTGTTGAGTGACGGACTCAACGCCGCGCTTTGTATTGTACCAGGGCGCAGAAATTAAAATTTTTAATTTATTTTTTAAAGTGGTGGTCGACCTCACAATTTATCATAATGTTTACGATCGAGATCGTGCCCCTGCACCACTACAGGTCTCTATATATTTTTAATTCACGCACTCCTCAGCTTCACGCTGTATCCCGCACATGCCAGGGTAGGCATACGAGAACTTGGGAACTAGTGTAAGACACTCCGTTCCACTTCCATACACCACTTCCTAATCAAACTTTGCAAGCATTGCATTTTGAAGATGTTGAGTGGCGGTATTCAACACCGCGCTTTGCATTGTAACCAGAGAAAAGAAATGAAAACATTAAATATTTCATTGGAAAATATTTAATATTTCATTTCCTCGAGTGGGGATCGAACCCACAACCTGGCGCGCGCCACAACTAGCCTCTTTATTCTATTATTAAAACAATATTAAACAAACATGTGTATTGAAATATAGCAACAAAATGAGAACTAAGTTAGTAGATTTAATGGCGTCCATAGCATATTAAGATACAATGTAATGTGTTGTGCACGTGCAAACTAAAACAAAATATAAACTAAATGCTTAGACGTTAATAATACTTAGTGTACAAATAAGAATTAAAAATACACATTACACATACACAATTTCTTATCTTGACTAATCTGCATTTTAATTATATATGGACAAGACTTTCGATAAAAAAAACTGCATTTAATCGGAATTAATAAATCATTAAGGAGCTATAGTGCCACAGACAGATTCACGGACAAACTAAGAAGCAGACAGGGCCAACTTACAATACCCATCTTTTTCCATCGTAGGTTAAAAAATAATAAGCGCAAAAACTGAACATGAGTGCTACTACAGATATTATTTAATATTTCAACAGTATCAAAATTTTGTTAATATTTACAAATGTGCTCATGTCAGACATGTGCATCCATTACGTGTAAAACGGCATATTTCAATTTTTCATATAATTTTAACTTGCTTATAAAATATTAATAACTTATTTTGTTTAAAGTCACACAGAAAACGGTTAAAATGTTTGGCAAATTGGTTTCTATAGTAATAAGAAAGGTGCGTTGCTCCATGCTGTTTTTTGAGCTGTTAAAGTGACAGGAGAGGTTAAGTATATACATCCATAGTCCAAATAACTTGGCGACGTTCACAAAAATATCTATACAAATAAACTACTTATATAAGAATTTGATGTACCACTTAAATCAAAAACCAAATGATATTATAAAGACAGTCAATAAAAGTCTTCATGCCAGAAGCCGTAAAATTCACTGCAGATCTTATAATACATTGCCTAGCTACTGCTTCCCTACACTTCTATGCACTAATACAGTAATAATAAATATATACAAATAGCCTTAACACCTGGCAATAAGTAATATATTGGTAAATATTGTTCTTGTATAAAGCATTTCAACATGTCTAACGGATATCGAGCTGTATTGGCACTCAGCGGCGTGCATTTTCAACTTCATTTTACAATAATTTTCAATAACTATTTTGTAGAGTCTTTTTCTTTATTCTTTGACTACATTGTGTGATTTGAATGAAAACACGTTCAGGTTTTCACTTAAGCGTATGTATGTACTCATATGTTTCACTGTCACTAATAAGTGTAAATATGAAAAATAATTTATTGATTGAAAAAAATACCGCTGAGTTTCTTGTGCGTTTTCTTCTCTTCGTCTTTTTTAACCGATAGTACAATACTTGATGTTCACGAGATTACGTTGTAATTTCTATCAATTTGGATAAATATTAAATTTAAATCTTATTTTATGTAAAAGTCATACATCAGATATTATGCCAAAAAATAAACTGTCATTAAATTAATAAGCAAAACTCAAGTTATATAAGATAGGTCATATTAGGTGCAACTAATGTTTTGGTTCGTAACAAGATATCTCTAAGTGCTACACAAGTATATTTATTTTGATACCTACCCAATCATATGTTACACTTAAATAAGAAATCAAAGAATAAATAATATGAATTCTAACTAAGGAATAGTTTACCGGCGTTAAAACTTTTCACAGCATTAAGCTCAAATAAAAGCACCGCATCTCTACATTTCATCTAATTTAATATTTACTTACCTAAATAACTTTGAGATTAGCCATATGCGTCGCGAGAATAAACCTTATTTCTTTATTAACAAAAACTACATTGCCACTGCAATTAGTATTGTAAAATAAACGTAGCATTATATGCAAAGGTCCGTAATAAGTAAGTAAAACAAGCACAATGCTAAACATTATGCTCGTGTTTGACTTACAATCGCGAAACACAATAAACAAACAGGCGTTAAGAATTAACGCGAAGGATGGCACATACGAATCCAAGTTAAAATTTAATTAAAATTCATAGTTCTGTGTAGTAATCGTTGTTAAGGAAATTGAATCAGTTCATTATGAAACGGAAAGTTCTTAATAATACAATCAGCTTAGAGTGTAAATCTGCTAACAGCCTATTAGCAAATTCTCGGAAGATACAAAGCTAAGAGTATATGTAGATTTATCGGATTTTTTTTTTATTACAGGTCAGACATACTTGCTGAAAGTCCTCTGATGTAAGAAGATCCCTCGCCCCTGAACATCTACATCCTCAGAGGAATTGCATGTGCGTTACCGGTCTTTATGTGGATATATTATATAGAAGGTGTATGTACATACGACGCTTAAAAGCTTGAAAGTCATTCCACAGCCTACACGCACGCGGGAAGAATGATCTTGATGCACGCACGTTGAATGATTCCAAAAAGAAGATTGATATAACTTTGAAAATAGATTTCTAATCTTTTCTATACTAAGTAAATTTAAGGTTGACATTTTATTACAAACAGAACAACGTATTAGAAAAAAAATGATTTAGCAGTATACACTAAGCAGAAATAGTAGCAGTTGTGGGGCAGTCGATCTGCCTAACGCAAGATGACTGTGGTTGAAATCCATTCTCGGGCAACATTTAAGATTATATTACAGATATAATTGAATTATTTTCATAATCTTCGATCTAGTGACCAAAGCATCGAAAGTCTCAAAAATTGGGCGTAGAAAGATAAACAAAAAAATAACTTTACACTGAGTAATATTCAGTATATTGTCTATATTCTGAGTATTAATTAAGAAACACAATATTCGTTTTAGAATAAATACACATGTAGGTACAAAATCAAAGCACTGTATGACGCTTCAGCCAACATCCTGTATACACTAATTGAAAACACGACAAAGGAAGGTATATTAGGGACTTTTGCGATGAAGGTTGTCGAGACCTCTATTGTATAGTCTTGCTTACAGTCACGTAAAGAAACGTTGGAATATTTTATAAACAAACTTAATTAGAAAACTCAAACGTTCTAAATAAATTTAATATGTTTATGTCAATTAATACGTAGTATTTTATATGAGATTTTGTTCAAGCAATCCAATATACCATGAAATCAATTTGAATACATATATGTATTATTATTTAAATGCAATATGTTAAGTTAAGAGAATTTACAACAAATATATAAATATTATATATAAATAAGCATTACACAATACCGCCTCCGTATAATAAAACAGTTTTCAAATTAACCTACAAACCCAAAACTACTAGAGCAAAATAATTATTGTATGATGAACATGAAATTTAATATACTCGTTGACCCTAAAGAAATCTTTAGAAGTTGTTAACAATGGTGTGGCGAATAGTCGCGTTATGAACACGAATGAATAGCCTGAGATGTAACGTACAACGTTATTTCTGTGAGCATACCCTGGATACACTAATTGAAACGTGACAGAGGCGGGTGACGTAATAAGATATCGATCTTCCTTAGAGATAAAGCTTTAGCAGTACCTACATTTCGCCTTTCGGAAATACATTTAAATTTCAGCGGGATTTCTTTATCCTCTTATGAATTATTAAAAATATTCCAAAACAGGTATTGTGACTGATTAAATTATTCCGTTTGCATTTAAACCAATTTCTGAAATTTCTCAGATTACTTAATAAATAATTTAAATATAGTTAGTTCTTATTTTAAGTACATATAATATTTCTAAAATATCTATAGATGCTTGTTATGTGCATGTGTATAGAATACTTGTTATTATATAGACACTGGCCGCACTATGCGATCGAGTAATCCAGACAGACGGCTGGCCGAACAATGGATTGATCACTTATATCTATACAACAGCTAAATGATGGATTCGAATAAATCTACCCATTAAATAACATACCAATAACACAACTCGTAAGCGGATTAACAGATATGACTTTCAGCCTAATAAAATACAATACAAACAACAAGAATACAAGTTTAATTCGAACTTCTATTTATGGTAATAACAGATTACCTAAATCAAGAGAATTTAGTAAACCTTAGAAAGAGAGTGGGATCACAGAAGGCTATAATTAATAATTACGATTATTTAAAAACACACAAAAAAAAACAAATAAAACCCAATTTATTCAAGAAACTATTTAGATAATCAAACATTCTAAATATATAACTGTGCATTTGAATAATTAAAAGATCTGTATGGATTATTATTTTACACTTAACAAAAATGATACTTAACCTCAACCAAATACATCTAATTTCAAACGTCAGGTTTAATTAAACAGAATTAAATTCACCGTATCCACTTTAGTTCTTCAAAACAACTCATTAGTAGTCCTGATCCGGATTTGCAAGTATTGCTCCAACGATCTCAACATCTTGTCGACTTGAGCTTGAGGCGTGTTGTTTGACAACTGAGTTAATTTGCTATTTCACATACAATAAAGTGACATTATCATGTGAAACATAATAAGTGTAGAGACAAGTAGACATATCGCTGGTTTTACCGTTAAATCGAAATATTTTTAAAAAAGCTATTGCTTCTAATTGAATCTAGTCAACTACTGAGATTTTTCCATATTAAACAATAATAATTAATTTAAATTAAAAAACTAAACAAACAAAATACAAAATTTAACAGAATTTCACATAAAATTTTAAATCATTCTACATTTACAAATGGCGCGATAAAATTGTTATATCCAAAGTAATTACACATTACGCAAGAAACGACCTTGGTGCAAGAATTCTACTGTAATCTTTTTTATCTGTAGCTTCGTGGCAAGATGAAAGCGACAGCTAGCAGGAGAATAAATTTCCAAACTTTGTCATGTTACGAAATCTTGACATCTCTCGCGGCTGAAACACAAGTGGCTCCCATGTCTCATTTCATATTCTTACTTGATATTTTTCCTTACACTTTATCCTCCGCCGCCTTCAATCCGTTTGCTGTCAAAACACGACATAAAACGGTAATTTTGTAACATGACACAATCCGACTTTAATGGTATCGTTTAAGTATTTAAATTTATAAAACGGAACGAAAAGCGATGTGATACGTATTCGGTAATCCATTTATGATTATGAAATTAAATTTTACTTTTGGTATGTTTATAGTGTTTTGATAAATGTACGACAGAATTTTTCGAGAGAAAATGTTATAATTTTATATTATAATGTATGTTTATTTAGTATTAATACTAGGCTCCCAAGTCTCTTTTGCTTACTTTGCTATGTGCGGATACAGCGTGAAGCTAAATAAAATAAAGCGCTTATCGAATCTATATAATATTTTTTAGAATAACATTAAATTGATTGACTATCCGTAACCGTAGGTAATATCGCTCTGCTGGCATAAATGATACTTAAAAAAATGGACTAACGAATTATATTACCAATTAGTTTCAACTTCCTTTAATTTTATGAGCAAAAAGTATAAAAGGAAACACTTAAAAAAATGTATGTAGCAATTTCCTCGGTATTAATAATAATGAGGTTATAAAACATTCTAAAATTATTAAGTCCACATGCTGTACAATACCCGAATTTGAAGCATTTAGTGTTCAGCGGCGCAACTCAACAAAAGAAATGAAAGCATTAAATATTTAAATTGAAAATATTAAATATTTATTTCCCCGAGTGGGGATCGAACCCACAATCTGTCGGTTACAATCACACGCTTGTGCCGCTGCGCCACGACAGGCCATTATAGAAGGCCTTCTAAAATTAGAAGAAGTTATTCCCAAAAACAGAAATATGAACTCCACGATGATATTGTAAAAATTGATTAGCTTTACTTTAAGAAGTGGTATTAAGTTAAAACATCAAACGCAAGACAAGCAAAAACAGAAGCAATTAGTTATCATGAACGGGCGAGCAAAACAAAGACCAGAACGTCGCACTAACGACTGTGACTGCAGCTATCGGGTAAATTCATTTGCAAATTACTTTAAAGTCTGATTTTATTGAACCGCATGCTATATTGCTACTAATTAATCGGATATAATTTGACCATTTTTGTAATTTATAAAAAAATGGGTTAAAGTACAAAAAGAAACATAAAAGATCATTTTTTCTATTAAAATCAGCAACCCTGAGGTGAAGTTTCTGAAGAATATTATAAGCATAAAACCTCCAACCGACAAGATATTTTATGAATAAAAAATTTAAATCTGTAAGGACGAACAAAAAATATTTATAGCGAGTTACTAACAAAGGCGAAGTACGCATAACAAAAAGGAACAAAAACAGAAGTGGAAACCTCACGCGTAGAATATTTTTCTTCTCGACATAAACTTCTTAATGAGGTTGGTAAAATAATTGTTGTAACACTAGGAAGGTACGGAAAACGGGCAGCATTAATTAAAAACAGTACCGCAGCCGAGAGCCTGCGGTCAGAGGAAAATGTAACATAAATAATAACATAAGACCTACAGAAAGCAGATTGTATAAAATATAAAGGATGGAGGCAAACTTTTGGATACTCTTCCCTGAACTTTTACGAGAAATCTTTTTTTCCCGCCCCCATTATTTAACTCTGGCTCATTTGACTGAAAGAAAGTCCGAGTGAAGCGACAGTATACAACCGGCCTTTTGTCTAAAATATGTATGAAGTTATTACACTTTCGTAGCTGTATCTACAAATAAAGTAACCTTTAACTTTTCAAATTAGATTTGCCTTAAACTTGCGAAACTCCTGGCAAAAATGTGACATCCAATTTATATGTGACACTGTTCGTTTCAGAGGCGTAGCTTCAAGAGTTATTAGAAAAATGGATTCTATCTAGCGTTTCTGCGAAACTCATTTATAGTGTTTTTGACTTTTTAAAATGTTTAGTAGTAGAAACAATAAAAAATTAAATATCTTGTAAAAGATTAGTCTTTTTTTTTTTTTAACTATTAATTATAATTTCTTAATAACAGAGAAATATTAAATCTTATATGCCAAAGTTAAGATAAAAAGGCCTGTTCGACATTTTAGTTAAGATAAACGCAACTGTAATAGTTTTAGTGTCACCCAGAGCCTATCAATCAAGTTTAGTCTCGCATTACGTTAACGAGAGTGGCTAACCCCCGGCTAACTCTGTACGGTGGTAAATTTGCTCTTGCAGGCGATCTTTTACATAATTCTATTTTGTTTGTAAATATTTACAATAGTGACTCTTACCACGTAACGCTATTATTTCAATATAGTTGATTTTATTTAATGTTTATGAAATATTTACATTCCATAAATAATCGTCGTCTGGAAAGGGGAAGAAATATAGCGATATATTGTTGGATTTCAATACTATACTTAATTTAACAAGGAAATAAGTCAATTAGTTTCTCCTGTCCATTTCGCAACCATGTTGACAATGCATAAAAAATATCTTTACTGGAAAAAAATATGTTCTTTTTTTTTAGTTATAAAATGGTTGATGATAGATATCATAAATCATTTAAAATGAAACTATTACCTTAATTGTAGAGGTCCATGCAAGAAATGATACATGATGAATTGTTGACGTAAATGATTTCAGAAATTTTGTTCAAGGTTAAAACTAAATCTGAATCACATTCAACGCAATCTTCATAATTAATTTTTAATGTTTCTTCCTGTTCTACGAGTATGTTTTTAATTCAAAGCATTCAGTGTGATAGTTGCCGACAAAATTAGCATAGAATTTATAAAAGCAATGATTAGATTTAAAAGTATCCTACGTATACTTAATAAAATAAAAAAAAAACAAAAGAGTATTCAATACTATGGTAACAATTTTAGATTTAAAAAATCATGTTATAAAAAATCGTTTAACCTGTACAGTCCATTTCTATTACTGAAAAAGACCCGCATCTAATCAAAATACATTTCAAGCACATATAAATGCAGAGTGCATTATTAAAATTGAAAATGTACAGTAATAGCAGCGGAGGCGGCGGCTCCGTTGCAAAGCACATACTTTACAGAGTTCAGTAATTAAGTGCGACAGAAATAGGCGGACACTTTACTAATCGTTGAAACGCTTTTGCAAATAGGTAGCCAGAGCAAAATATATTTCATGACTCGATGATATGTTTGTGTGGTAAAGTGAACATTATTCTATTGTTGTATTTGTGGTTTTGTACGTTTTGGCGAACGGGAAAACAATAGATAACAGCGTAGCACGATGTACTACATAGTATTTTTCAAAGCAACTGAACCAAATGACGGCGCTACCCACAAAAGCTCTCGTTCCCATACAATGTATCTTCACAATAAAGTTCACGGTGAAATGTCTGCTACATCAAAACCACCGATCACAAGTTTATAGTTCTATCGTTGTATAGTTTTCGACAGTTTCACCAATGTGACGGCGGAAGTAGTTGCGTCAATACAATAGGAATCACTAGTTTAAATAGTCGGTTTAGCTTTTAGTGTTTTATAACTTTGTTTTGATGGGTAGAACTAAATAAAATATTGTTAATGTTAGAAAAATACTTATTTAGAAATCGCTTAGGAATTTGTACGTACTTTGGATTTGAACCAGTGCCTTTTGGAACCCGTCCAAGCGCTCTGATCCATAAGGAACATGTTCTCATCAAGCTACGTCGAAATTCTTCTACGCTTGTTATGACTTATTTAAAACTTGACTTTTTAACATTACTGTAGAGTTTTTGTTTTACAAATTTCTACCCAAAAGATAATTCCTTAGTTATATTGTTAATATCGTTTGGTAAGAGAGAATACTATTTATTTTACAAAGACAAGTTGATATGCCGACTGAAAGACTGATCCGCAGCACATAGGTGGCAACGAGAGGTATTGTCGAATACAATTTATAAATGTCCCTGAAATATAAGAGGGAAGTGATCATTTCCTATGTAGTAGAGCTTATGGCGGCTTCGGTTACGTCTTCCACATTTAAGGCTCTCTATTCAATTGATATTTAATATTTAAAAATTGGTATTTAATATTTAAAAAAACTGTAAATAACCATTGTAAATTAGTAGTATGTTTTTCGAATGTTATTGAAAAATATTATATTGTTGAATTGTATCATTGTAATAAGTGTAATTATTAATTAAGAAATTTTTGTAGCAAAAGGCAATTAAAATAACTGGACTCTTTAGGGACTTATAGTAAAGTCTATAGAGATTAACTAGAAAACAAATATTTATGTAAAAGGTTAAAGTTAAACCACGTTAAGTAAACCATTGCAAATAATAACAATACATTTGTTTATGTAAAGTAAAATGTAAAATTGTCACTACACTTCCTTTGATTCTAAATTCATTGCCCAAAGATGAAAGCAATTTGTTTGAAACTCGTTTACAACCGACTGGCGGATGCAAATCAGGCTCATCTCTCCTTTCACTTTCTGATCCTTACCATGCTAATATTATCAACACTTCTCGTTTCTTACTCAATTGCACTTTGAAATTTTAATCGTAACAAATTTTAAAAGGAGAGGCCTGTCGTGACGTAAGGGCACAAGCGTGTGACTGTAACCGACAGGTTATGGGTTCGACCCCCACTCGAGGAAATGGAATATGTAATATTTTCAATTTAAATATTTAATGCTTCCATTTCTTCGCTCTGGTATAAGGCAAAATGAGTTCCGCCAGTCAACACACAATGCCGCAAAATCGACGGAAAGTGGGGAACGGAAGTGGAACGGAGTGTCTTAACACTAGGTTCCCAAGTTCCTTCTGCCTACCCTGCCATGTGCGGGATACAGCGTGAAGCTGAGTGAGTAGAATTTTATGAAGCGTGCGAGGTCATTTATGTAGTTCTTATTTTGTTTGTAATAAAAAATTACACGGTTTTCTTATTTTATCACCGAGTGAAAATTGATTTAAACGCAAATCATTCTAATAATTTATTTGGTAGAAATCAAATAATATATAATAAATTATATTTTCTGGCCTTTCATATTATTATCGGTGTTATTATTAGAACACATTTTCAATTTTACAGAAATAAGACTCGCAATTGATTTTTATTATAATAATATAATCTTACTGTCAAAACATGTATGTAGATAAACTAGTCTATTCTAAGCTACTTTACTTGTAAATTGAAAATCTGTACTGTATCCATGAGACAGAAAAACAAAACCATCAAAAATTCTTTGTCTCAAGCAATTTGTTTTGAGCAGTTTGCATAACAAAACAAAATCATACATAAAATATATATTTTGCAAAACGTTAATGATGCCATTTTATAGAATTTATATGCTATTAAAGTCCGTGTCACTTTGAGATAAAGAATAAACTGGTCTAAACAAGTTGAACCCACAGTAAGCCAATTTATTTGCAAACAACCAAGCTAAAATTTTACTATGTCATAATCATTACGAGTTAAGGGCTGGTATTAAACAAAATTGGGCAGAACTTATGTGATATATTCGTCTCTGTGAACGTTTTAAAAAAAAAAAAAATTTTCAAAAAGAAATTTTGCAAAATAAACAATATTGATGTACATAAGTTACTATTATAATTATATTTTTAATTTTTAAAAATATAATTATGTTTAAAAATATAATTTAGTTTTTATTGTTATATGTATTCACATAACATTTAAATAGTTGAATAAACAGATTTCAATAATAACCGTTCATCACGTAAATTGAATTAATTTACATTATTAACACGTATTACCTTTATAGAATGTTCCATAGAAAATATTATTATCACACAAATCTACGTTAGGCTTCATATCCGTTTTGCCGTGAAGTATTTTTGCCCTTTCGCTTTATTTATAAAGCATATATTAAATTATTATGATACAACTATCATATGTATTGCGGCACAAACGTGTGACAGTAACCGATAGGTTGAGAGTTCGATCCCCACTCGAGGAAATGAAATATTTTATTATTTTCTATTTAATTTTTTAATGTTTTCATTTTTTAGCTCTGGTACAAGGCAAAACGCGGCGTTGAGTTCCGCCACTCAACAGGCTATGCCTCAAAATTCGGCAGAAAGTGGGGAACGGCAGCGGAACGGAGTGTCTTAACACTAGGTTCCCAAGTTCCCCTGCCTACCCTGCCATGTGCGGGATGCAGCGTGAAGCTAAGCGAGTGAGTTATTTAATAGAGATAGAATATACTAAATTATTTTGAGCATTGTTGCTGGTAGTAGATTAGATTACTTATTCTTCAGCTTAGCTGCTTCGGTGAATATGAAAAATCAGTCTGACAGAATCCACAAAAGAAGGATTTACAATATGGTAGGTACCAGCGATAATGTCACAATGAGAATGAAGAAGAAAATACTAAGATGGTTTAGGCGCGTCGAGAGAATTAATGATGAAAGAATAGCAAAAAATATATAAATAAGTAATAAATAAAAAGGTTGACCATAGAAAACACAGTATTGGTAATACCGAGGATCCGGTAGGTCGTGTGAAACCACAAGGACGTCTTTAAGGACATGTATTGAGAGGTTGATGAAGACTTGAAAATGAAAAACATAGGCAGCGTTCGCGGCGTTCCGTTCTTAATGGCTACCTTACTATAATAGAAATAAAGTGCGAATTTAAAAAAAATACATTTTTTTATTTCTTAATTAATATATAGTTTTATAATAATATTTAAATATAGAGGCATTGTGTTTAAATTGAGATCCCAATGTACTTTGAAGTTGCTAATCCGAAAAACATCTAAGCTCAAAACAATTGAATGCAATTTACCGTTCTTAGGATATGAAAATATAACAATGTAGAGCATTTCTTTTGATATAAATACAAAGATCTAAGTGAAAAATCGTGATCGTGATCGCATTATACTTTTCGTCGCTAAAGGCAGAGGAAAGCGTGTAAAATATTATTCTATTTTCGTTTAACCTAATCTCTTTCTTAATATAATAAAGCAAAACTTGAACCATTAATATGTACTTTACAAAACAATATATATAGAATGAAATATTTAAAAAAAAATCTTGGCTGTCAAATAAAGTTATCTTTCATGTATGTAAATAATATATAACTATTATTTCTCTAGAAAAAGTAGAATGTCTGGACCGCAGCGGGAGTTAAACCCGCACTTTTTGCTAAACGTCCATGTCTGGTTACCAAGGCACGCCAAAAACGTATCTCTCTTTACTACATGTGAAAATCAATAAAATAATGTAAATATTGTTCTCATTAATTTTTCAACTCTTTTTACGTTACTTAACGTTTGACTTAAATTAGACATAAATACAACTTATTTCGTTACGTAACGTTGAATCTTTATATTTATTCGTTTTGGTAATAAGGCAGAACGCGGCGTTTAGTTCTGCCACTCAATCCTCAAGATTGGTAAAGGTGGATGGAGACCGAAACGAAATATCTAATTTCCCTAATATTTAAGTTATTTTGTAACAAATACAAAAAAAAAAATATCATAAAACAATAAAAAAAATATTTTTTCTTGATCTTACACAAAATTTACGGTCTTTAAACGACTACACTAATACATAGTTCGGCCTCTATCATATATACACAGGCTAATGGCGATTACGTGATCGGCTACATCCTGCCTAATGGCATACTTTAGTACTAGACTCAAATGATACAAGGACGACATGTTCCAAGCAGGTACATTTAGTACGCTACTATTGGCAGATAAAGATGGATAGATCTTAATAATTTTGTAATAACATCTACATGTACACAAGCAGTGTGGGTTCGATGCCCTGGTACATCATATGTTAAAATTCAAACAATTTTACTAATTAGAAGTATAAGGTGTGGCAATTACCCGAACTCTACTTAGGGAAATTTCTTCACGCTTTATCCCGCACATGGCAGGGTAGGCAGAGAAAACTTGGGAATATAGTGTTAAGACACTCCGTTCCATTTTCCTTCTCCACTTTCCGCCGAATTTGAGGCATTGCGTGTTGAGTGGCGGGGCTTAACGCCGCCTTTTGCCTTGTACCAGAGCGAAGAAATGAAAACATTAAATTACTTAAATCGAAACCTAGTATTAAAATATTCCATTGCATTCCCCACTTCTCAAATTTGAAGCATTCCGTGTTGAGGCGAAACTCAACATCGCGCTTCACCTGCCAAAGCGAATAAATAAAAATATCAAAAATTTCATTCCCGCGAGTGAAGATCGAACCCACAACCAATCTCACTTACTGTCGCACACTTGCGCCCCTACGCCACGACGGGCCTCTCATGTCGATACAATTTACAAAACAGAAACCTATAATAAAAATCGCCGTCATATATTATTTGTTAGTAGTTACATGATGTATTGTGCAAGATGACAATATGCTAGTCGATGTCACGTGTTGTATAAACACGCCTGTGCCATTAGCGTTGCATTCTATTAGCGAATTAATTAGGTCAATAACTGGTTTATGTCAATCAAACGATTATACAGTGCTCCCAAAATAGGGATTGGTAGGATTGGTCTTTGGTTGTACTTAGATCTTTTTGTAATATTGTTTCGTAGTGAACGTGATAGCTAATGCCATTCGTGGCGCAAGAGCGACTGTATATGTGACAGGTTGTGGGTTCGTTTCCCAGTCGAGTAAGTAAAATATTTAATATTTACATTTCTACGCTCTGGTAACACGGCAAGATGGCGGTATTGAATTCCGCCTCTTTAGGCGTGATTCGGCGATAAATGGGAAGTGTCATAATTGGAACGAATATTCCTCATTTAATACTAGGTTCCTAAGTTCCCTCTGCCTACCCTGCCATGTGCGTGAGACAACATAGAACTGTACATAAAAGGAAAGTTTATAAAATAAAAAAAAATAAAATAAAATAGCATTTTAACATTAAAAGTTACAAAAAAAATAACAGTAGCGGTCACAAGCCGATAAAATAACTATTACTTTATATATTTACCTGCTATAAATAAAATGTGAGTAATTTCCAATTAAAAAACATATTTTTACTAACTTGTCGATATTCCATAATAATACAGCATTACGTTTCCGCTTATTAAATGTGGGGAAAGTAAGTTGAATTTTAAAGCCCATCATGGCACAGGGGCACAGGTGTGTGACTGTAAACGTGTCAGGTAGTGGTTTCTCATGCCGACTTGAATGTGCCGACTTAACACTAGGCTCTCAAATTCCTTCTATTTTCTCTTCTCTTTCTATTTTGCACATTAAAGCAATTCATATACAACGACAATTCTATCTAAAATTAAACAAAAATTTAGACCATGAAAAGGGTAGCTTCCTTTTCACAAAGGTCAATGTAATCTGTATATATGTATATAAAACATTTACTGAGTGACTAACAGAAAGCGTACAACCAAATGTATGGGGTGTAGAACCCTGAATAGTACGTACGTTCGTCCAAAATTTAACGAGGTGGGAAAATATCTAATTGTACATTGTAAGGTCGTAAAGTACTGGCCTGATAAAGTTGCGGGCGACCAAATCATATATAATTATCAAAGGTTACATACATGAATACTTAAAATGTCATCTAGACAAAATGGATACATTAGCCGGAAAACTAGTACTGTAACCTTTTAAAACTAAAATATTTATTAAATATATTCATAATACGTATAAAAATATCACAATTTTTGTTCTAAATAAGTAATAAATAATATATCGTGTTGAATTTTAAAATTGTAGTTCCGTGTTTCTTATAGAAACCGACAGACAGTTTTGTCAGTTTTTGTGTAATAACTTTTTACAACTGGGACCTTTTTAAGATTTAGTAAAAGACATTTATTTTAAATTGTAATTACAATTATATTAGAAATTAAGCTTTACTGCATTTAGTTTGAAACACATATTATATATTACTTTATGATTCAGATTACACTTTTTTAAAGTTGTATAACATTGAATGACACATCATATTACCAACCTGCCTAACACAATCAACCTTGTACACCAAAATAAATACAAACATACATGTATTCTTATAAATACGTAATGAAGATAAATCAAACAAAAAGCCGTCAACTTTGACACGATCAAGTGGCTAAAATAGGCTTCGAACGCTTAATAAAAGCACATGGTGTTAGCTTACTACACGATTAAATTACAACGACGGAATTTCCGGGCACCAGTGGTGGGGATAGGGATCCACTGTCATCAATCAAGTTTAGTCTCGCATTAACGTAATGACCGTCGGCGCGGACGGATGTCGCCTTATTTTCTCTTTTTAGGGTTCCGTACCTCAAGAGGAAAAACGGAACACTTGTAAGATAATTTTGTTGTTCGTCTGTAAAGAACTCAATACCAGTTATGTCACAGATAAACTTTTACTGACTTATTGTATTAATTATTTACTTGTAATTATGATATTGATCATTATATTTATACCTATAATATTATATTAACAAACTGCCAACTTATAATTGAATTTAAATTCATACACGATGAGTATATACGCCCGTAAATTTAAGTTTGTAATTTTTTTAAGTTCAAAGAGAAGCGTTGACCCACAATCCTAAAATTAGTACGGAAACCTCGATAGGCGAGTCCGAGTCGTACTTGACCCGGTTTTTTTTTCTTTACGCCCCGTCTCCTCGGAGGCAATTTAGTACACGATACTCCCAACCTTTCCGCGCTGATGGAAATCTATGAAGGATAACCACTTTGTTCCATGTTATTATTTTTTAAGCGGTAATGTTCTGTTCGACTACGTTTTAAATGCTACTTATTCATAAAAGCTTTCGTGAGAATTGAACGTAAATTTACCTAAATTATTATACGTGTTACAAGATATTATAAAAAAGATTTATATTTTATATTTATATATCCATAAAAAAGATTTGTATTATAATTATTAAAAAAATACATATATTTCATATTTAAAAAAATAATAAAAACTAGCATTATACAGCAAAGTATTTTATCAGCCCATTAAAAAAGGCATTTATATTTTATTGTGTGTACCTAAAATGATCATTTCATTCTAAGAATTTACAATAGTATGAAAGTACATTATTTTTATCATAAAATATTTCACTATTATTTTACTACATTGTAGAACTCACTATCAACATTAAAATAACTACAAAAGCTTCCACAAACGAGTGTTAAATGGAAAAACAGAAGAATCAACGGGTAATTCTTTTAATTGTTTTTCATGTCCAAATTGAAATAAAAAATCATAGAAAAAATATATTTTTTTAAGTTCAAGCTGTATTCCGGATAAAGTGGAGAGAACTTGGGAACGTAGTGTTAAGTTACTCTGTTCCCACCAAAACACCTCCGTGTCATATGTACCTTCCGCTGAATTTGAATATTGTGTGTTTTATTATATCATTTCCTCGTGCGGGAATGAAACCCGCGCCCTATCGCGTTTACAATAACTACTAAAACTATAGTGTACACAAAACAATATTTAATCATTCCAGCTACGAAAAGATCATATTAGCCAAATTATTCAATCCAAACAAGCGTTTAGAGCCGCAACTCGCAATTAGAATAGTCACGCACGAACGAGCAAACAAACAGCGGTCGCAATACATTACGTCGATAATTATGGATTAGGCGAACAATTGTAATTTATTCGGCCATATTAATTGCACTTATGTAGCATCAGTTTCAAATATGGTATTGATATTGGGTTTGATTTATATAGCAGGCTAATGAGCTCGTTCCTGGCGGCCAATGCTTTAGATAAAATAGACAATCGGGCCGTGAACTAGTTGTACAAGCGACACTACTGTATTGTCACATGGCCTTTACATCATAGCGTCTGCGTTTGCTTTAGACATTGTTCTTATTTTCATGCATATGGCAGAGTTAACACTGTTCACGTATCGCCAAACGACTCGCGTCGTTTTCTTACTATAGTAGAGAAATTATAATAAATTATTTCCCCAGGGGGGGTTGGACCCCAAATTGTGGCGTTTATTATTAGAAGGGATGCGTACATAGTAGGGTAGGCAGAGGGAACTTGGGAACCTAGTATTAAAATACTCCATTCTGTTTCCCACTTTCCGCCGATTTTGAGGCATTGCGTGTTAAGTTTCGAAATTTGTCGCCACGCTTTGAATTTACTTTACTTTTTACCTACTTAATTTAAAAATAACAAATATTTCGTTTCCTTGAGTGGAGATCGAACCCACAACCTCTCGCGTTTACAATGCCGCCCTTGTACTGTGCAACGATTGAAGCTGAACGAAGAAATACGTACTTTCCGCAATAATTATTATAAATTCTATGATTAAGATGTTATTAAGAATTATCTCATCCTAACTATATTTAAAAGTGCAATATAAACAGAAACTACGCTTGTACTATATGAGTTTGTATGTGTGTCAATGTGCATTATACTTATAGTTATATTTTAATATAAATCGCAATCAAAATGTTTTTAAAGTGATATACTTTTATAAGTAGGTTAGGTACATAAGTACAGAAGTATTTTTTATTCTATGAAATCAGTATATATGTTTACGCTTCTTTATTCTGCAATTATTATAATTTAAAATATATTATGATACTGTAAAAGACACTACTATATTGGTATATTTTAAGTTTAACTTGAAAATCTTAGGAGTTACTAAAGTTCATTGATAAATGTGACGTATAAGTTAAGTTACTCTCAAACTTTCAACCTTTTACTGAAGTGCTTTTTATATATATTATACATCTTAAGATACCCTTATGAAAAAGAACCTTTTTTGTTTAAAAAATATCATTGGTCAAAATTTTAATATTAAAATATAACGGTTAAATTCTGAAAAATTACTTTCTTAACAAAAAATCGGTACACTTACAAATTCATTTAGTCAATCACAAGATATACTAGTTTTAATTAAGATATAAGCAATACACAGGCTTACTAGTAAAAAAATGAATTCTCACCATACGTTCTCATAGCAAGTTATCGCTTATAGATGTTAACTGATACCAGTTATGTAAAACAATCGTGACCCGATTTCTAAATGACTATTGCCACTTAGTAAACTCGAAAAACTTTACTAGTTTTAATGTATTTATTTCCATAGTTTAATATTTTAAAATCAATCGCTCTAATTTTCCATTTAAGTACACATATAAAGTGGTTAGGTATGCAAAAATAATATAATTTCATTTCTTGCCTATAGACGCTTCAAGGCATTTTTCTGTTATTGTTTTATTCTATCAAATTATGATATTCTTAAATTTAACACTGCGTCGGTTTGTACAAACAAAACATCAAACAAATGCTCCTTTAACATTAAGTATATACTAAAATTAAAGTTAATATAAAACATATACATAAGAACATATTTAATCTTGTATGATTATGTATATTAACTCTGGAAACATTTATGAGAAATACAAATCTTACAGAGAGTTTATTTCTTGTTCAGAAATCCACATATATCGGTATTTATTAACGCCAATTTATAACTCGTTATTCTACAAATGACAAGACAGAATGTAATAATATCTTCGATTTTCACAATTGTTAGACATTTTAAATGAAACTATTTTAAACGGATTAATTGCGTTTACAGGTTTTTAATTTTATCAAATTGCGTGCAGAATTACAGAAAATCAAAATATATAACTAGATCGTTTTGAACATCTACCTCATAAAACAAGAGAATGTTCAAATAAAAACAAAACACATTACATATAAATAACAAACAACAAATTCAGGTGAAAAATAGTAGCAAGCAAATAACAGAGAAAACTCATTTGCATTGTAAATATGAATGTAATTGTTTGATTTTCGAAATGGATACTAAATTTTTGCAGTGCGGTCATTTATAAAACTACATGTCAGGTTTAAAAAAAAAAACTCTCGTTACGTCTGTCATTAGGGGGCATTCAGACGTATCAAAACGATACAATGAGTCATCATTAATTACACGAACCATAACCTGAGTTTATTTATATAGCTATGTATAAATTATTATTGAAATATAAAATATACGACGATAAAAGCCGTAGAGAAATATTTGAAAGCTGAATTTTTGTGATATGTTACGTATGAAGTCAGCTTTACAATCAAAAATATTTCACGCTCTCATGTCGGATAGATTAAATGGCTCGACCGTTGATAAATGGATTACAATGTACAAAATGGAACTGGAAAACAGAAAAAAAAACAACACCACTCCATCTAACTCGCCTAAATTTCAATATTACAAACGTAACAATAAAAGTGAATTAATCGCTTAGATATATGGACAGGAAAAAAAAACAAAAAGTGAACTTTGAAACGCATAATGCATTTATACAGTCAAATAATCCTTTTGCATTATTCAAAAGGTCGAATGAATACAGACTGGGGAAATTAATTTCAGTTGTAATTCAGAGAACAGGATATGTTCTTCGTAAAAATGAATACTTCACGCAGCGGCTGACTGGAATTCTATCAGGTTGAATGATTACTTATTCCAATTATTTTCATTTCCCTGCTTAGACGGACAGTGTGCGGCGTTGATTTCCTCTCAACGCACAATGTCATTTGATCACGGAATTAAATGTCTTAACACTTGTCACCTCAGGTTGCATCTGCCTATCCTGCCTAATAAGGAAAATGTGTAAAGTAGTTTTTTTTTTAATTTACACACAATACCGTGGAAATTAAAGCGAGACCATAATCCTACTAATTATTTCATAAAAGCTACGATTGGGCTTCCGGTAATTGTTACGTCCGTTGTTTAATATGCTGAGTATAAATGTAAAGGCACAATTTTGATGTAATAAAAGTTAATTAAACGATAGTTTGCGTATATCATTATTTACTCAGCTTCACGCTGTATCCCGCACATGGCAGGGTAGGCAGTGGGAACTTGGGAAACTAGTGTTAAGACACTCCGTTCCCCACTCTCCGCCGAATTTGAGGGATTTGGTGTTAAGTGGTGAAACTCAACGTCGCGTTTTGTCTTGTACAAAGAAGAAGTACAAACTAAATTATAATAAATAAATATCGAGAGTCGACGACAAAACCTCTTCAATGCAAACTACAATCCGTATAGAGACTTCAATAACTCATGTTCCATTCTAAGACTAATGTAATATTCGTTTGCCAATAGTCATACATATATTAGAACCATTTTGGTTTGCGCAAGTTGTGAATTCCACGACGATTTGCTAACCAACGTTTACACAGTCTGCAACTTCTGATCGCTAACGAGCGAAACGATAGGATAAAGCCTTATCCAACAATTACGAAATCTGCCGACCAGCTAGGACCAGGAATAGATTATATTAGAAAGCCGTTTACTATTTGGGAACAAGACTTGATTATAATAACATTATCATGACAATATACAAATATCTACAAGTAAAAACATTTGGTTCAATTATTTGCAACAACAAGAAAATATTATTAATAAAATAGCGTTATAGAATTAATCATAAAAATATAATTGTACGGAGCGTGTCGAAGCAAAACGACGCATTAAAAGTGCAGAACACGAAGAACCGTTACGCTGAAGCTTTATTAATGAAATCCAAGAGGATTCTCAATTGTTGCACCACACACGACGTTAACGAGAAATGTGTCCGTTCTAATTGTGTTTCACGGAGAAAAATCGAGTTCATTTCTTTGTTGGTGCTGAGAACACAGCTTCAATCGACATTTAGCCACTGACAGCTAGTGTTGCAAGAGAACATTACTTTAATCCATTAAAATGTTATTATTAACCATAACTCAGGGCTTACAGCGCTAATAAGTGATGACGGCGCAATGCATTGCAGCTTTCAACAATCTCTTAAGATCTTATATTATAGTAAACCATATATGTAGAAGCGTTTGGTTAGTGGTTAGTTATCTGATAGTTTTTAAAACGTATAGAAATTGGAAACAAATGTTTCATTCCCATGTTTCCTTTATGTACCATACTTAATTTAAAAAAAGTATTAAAAAATTCAAGCAACATAAGCTTACATAAAGTTTAATTATATACAGTAATTTTAAACATTCTCCTATTAGCATTTAAGAACTACCAACAGTACTATCAACTTCGTAAAATAAATCCAATTTATTCCAAGAAAATAGCGACTACCACTTACTACTATTAATAAACGACTATTTCCGTCAGACATTAAGTAAAAGTTTGAGAGGCTAAGTTTAAAATTTAATAGCGCGGGAGCTATAATTAGCAGCGTAGATTTCGTTCGGACAGCCGGCACTGGGTAGAAGATATACAATTTCAATTAGAAATCTCATTTGTCTAAGAGAAGAACGTTTGTAACTGAGTCTCTGGCGACCCATCTCAACAATGACGGCAAGATTCAAAAGGACGACCTCTAACAAGGTGTCAGCTACCTGACACTATTGTGTGATATCCTACTTTGATAGGTGAATATTCGCATCCCAATAAACGGATGGCGAGGCCGTAGGCAGGGGACACATGTAAATACCCATTCTACGATATTCAAATGTCTTGCGAGATAAGGTAGCCATATATGAAATTATAATTAGGTAAATAAAAGCTTCAATGGATTCAGAAACTGTTACTTAGAATGTTAGATTTAAATTAATATTGTTAATATTGAAACTGTCTGTCATATGAAGATGATGAGTTTGATGATATATTGTCTTTTTTTATGGAAAAGACAAGACAAACGTGCGTACGGGTGCTCACCTGATGGTGAGTGATCACCGTCGCCCAAGGCCGTATGTAACACCAGGGGAGCTACAGGTGCGTTGCCGTTCTTTTGTCTTTGATTTGTTAGTAGTGTTGCCCAAATGCAAGAACAAGACGAGACTTAGCCAGTCTTGGTCTTGGTCTTGCGCCAATACACCTGGTCTTGGTCTTGGTCTTGGTCTTGCGCTCCCAGTCTTGGTCTTGGTCTTGGTCTTGCAGCAAGAGTCTTGCAAGTCTTGCAATTACCTATTAGTCTATTACTATTTATTAAAGTTTACTTTAAATCTTAAAAAACGTATTAGAATTGGAACATTGTGAGCTTGAATTAACATAGCCATAGTAAAGATCAAGCAGATTCATAAATAACTAAAGATTTGATAAGAAATTCGAAAAATCAACTGACCTATATGTCGTTTTCCATGGAAGTAACTGTTTCTTAATAAACATTTATGATTTATAAGCTTACATTTGCTAAATATGTAAAAAAACAAATTAATTACAATAACTTGACTGTATTTTCAAAAACAATACTTATCTGTCTAGAAAGAGATTGAACCCTCAACTTATAAGAAATTTAATAAAAGATTTTTACGATTTATCATTTATTTGAATTAATATGACATCTACTACCTATCCTTACCATTTTATCCAAATCATAATACTACTTGCGTGATTAGTGTAATGTATTCATTTTCATTCTAAGCACTCTGAAACTTATTTATTCTTTGGAACACCTGTAGGTACTCTTAAAATTCGAAATTATTTTGCATGAGTATACCTACGCCTACGCCCTATGGCGGCAATCAAATAGTGTCAAATGTTATGATTTCGGCGTGGCGGCAACGATTGTTTTAGATTTCAAAAGAAGCCGCCGGCGCGTGTATCATAACCATGTACTTCCGAAAAGCGGCAAATTTCTTTGAGAAGTAAGTACAAAACCTTTGATGCCGTGTTATCAAAGTGCCGATGGTTAAAACATAACTATGCATGCACTCAGTTTGATTTTAATAGATAGGTCCAGTTTTTCATATTCTTTGCTACAGTTTTTTGCGTCTCATAGAATTCCTAAGCGTACCTACCTATCCACCGAACTGTTACACCTAACTACTCAGTGAAATAGCGCTAAGTCCTAGCTGCAAGACGCAAGAGCCTTGCAGGCTATGTCTTGTTCTTGCTCAAATCTTGCACGGTCAGTCTTGGTCTTGGTCTTGCTAAAAATACGCGGTCTTGGTCTTGGTCTTGGTCTTGCAAAAACAAAAAAACAAGACCAAGACTGCAAGACCAAGACTGAATTTGGGCAACACTATTTGTTAGGTACCTTCTAACTACTTCTAACTTCTATTATAAATATTCCTAAAAAGCAATAAGCATTCGTTAGAAATATTACTACACTTTTCTATTTAACGATTACATTGGAAGTAATTTGTTTTTCTACAGTGTATTGACATTATTTCGATAGAAGAAAAACCATAAGCTATATTTTTAAACTTTTTCAGTAACTATACGCCATACAATAAATGTGACATAAGATATATCCAAAGTATTAATATATAAAATCTATAAATATACGCAAAGGAAATAATAAAACTGAGTGTTCTCTCAACAACAAAAAAAAAACATAAACACAATCATAAAACATATATGCACAGGCGAAAGTGAAAGTAAAAATAATCTAGATTGAGTAAATGAACTAATAAAAAATCAAACAACTTTGGACTGATGTTGAACAGCAATAAATTTCCAAGTCGAAACTCGACTTTAAAAGGAGTTTGCAATTCAAATACATTACAAGTGCTATTTATACCATGTCTGGCTCTTAACGATACAGCAGACAGGAAAAAAAATAGATGAATGTAAATGAAATAGCTTTTTGCTAAACTACCATTTATGTATGAGCTTTAATGAATTAGCTAATATTATATATGTATATATATATTTTTTGCTCGACGCTCTTCACAGACGTAGCAGGGCAGAGGCAACTTAGAGACAGGGTGTCCGTCCGTTCTTATTATAACTTTCGATTGCCACTTTCCTCTGAATTTGCACCATTGCGTGTTGAGTGGTGGAACTCAACGCCACTTTTCCTTATTAATAGAGCGAAAATAAATCCAATATAAATATATTTCTTTAACGATTTTCTCAAATGGGGATCGAACCCACAACCGGTGACGAACACTTCCACCATAGCGCCACATGAGGCTTCATTATCAGAAACAAAATAGATACATATATTTATTTATTACGTTATTTATGTTATATAACTCTTAATCAATCTCACTGTGTCACCTATAACTGGTAACAGCATGCAGATGGACATAAGCGAAAGTGGTACGCCTAGATCTCGACAACTTTTTCCACTCATGGTTTACTGTATTACGTGAGTTAAACATTATGAAAGGAGTGGGCTTGTCTTGTGTTCATTAAAATTGTTTTTTTTTTTTCGGTATTAGCGTAATGGTCTCCATATTGACCATTGCCTAAGTCATATTAGATTCAATCAAAGCGTGAAGGAGGGAATTATTGCTTACGTACTGTTTAATTTTCTAAACGTAACGATTTCTTTAGAAAACACTTTTAGTAAAATTCTAATTTTCTATTAAAATATGTGATTCTTAAAATATATAGTATTAAATTGCTAAGTTTGTAAAAATAGATCTATCTATATACCTACACATTTTATGTTGATGAGGAATTTGATGTAACCGGATTATAATATTACCTGTGACTTAGAACTAATCTAATTAAACAAAGTGAGCTTAGAAATGTGCTGTGTTCAGCGGGGTGGATATATGAAAAGTGTCGCAATGTATAAAAAATATTTTTTTCTAAATAGAATCATATCGTAGAATCGATATGATTCTATATCGTAGAATCGAAAGTGGGGAACTCTAGGTTCCCAAGTTCCCTTTGCTCCCAGTTCCTGCAAAATGCGATATACAGCGTGAAATTAAAATAAAATTTAATATTGTAAAATTCTATTTTTAACATAAGTATTAAATCCACTTTCTTGTGTAATTTATACAAAGAGAGGCTTCAAAGTATCTAAAAAGACTTAACGGTCATAATTTAGGAAAGTACTTCCTACACCCGAGTATCCAAGAAGTTAAAGCCGCTATTATATTAAATGTTTCAACAAGTTACCCGGGCTCCAACAGCTTTAGTTAAATGGAATCGACTCTCGTGGGAAGCATCACGTGTATCATATTTGTGGTAGCGAACTACTGCTTAACGCGTTTACTAGTGTAAAGTGTCTGACGGAATTTTATATTACACTATGAAAACATCGATCAGTATTAAGATTTAAAACAAAGCTGTTACCTTTACAATGCTTATTTCTATTCATTTACCAAAAAATTCAGCAGACACGTTTTAATAAAAGTAATATACAAAGAATTGGCTGAGAAATTTCTTGCTAACAATTTCTCATTTCACGATCAGTGTGATCTCATCGGTTACCCGAAATAAGACGGCTCGATTTCTTCCAAATAACGGCTCCAGTACGAAACGCTTTCTATTTTATTGTATTTTGTTCGCAATAACGTCACTGATGGTGGCACTTATTGCACGACGACTTCTCGTACGGATCATACGGGTGATCGGATAAAGATAGAAACGTCTTAGCTTTTAGATTACCTATACTTAGACGTATACGGTCCGTTTCTGTCTCTGCCTTGAAGAGCTTACCTGCAACAATAAATAAAAAAAAACATTAGTAAAATATAATAAATAGTGAAAAAAAATTTGAAACATCAAAGTAAAATCAAATACTATTGTGCAGTAAATTTGAATCCGATCCACAATTTGGGTGGTTTTGTATTTCAATCACGGGACACGTAGTTAGATATAGATATTCCAGCGAGGTATTTCCCTAACGTTCGTTATGAGGACATTTATGCTCCGTTTGTTTTTCGATTAAACTCGTCACTGTTATAATGCCGTTAGCCCCGGACTCTGGGCTATTTGCGCGAAGCATTTGAATGTACTAGTCCGTTGTAATCTGGTTTGCATTGGATCTATGTGTATATGAAATATATTACTCTATGTGTACATAAGTACTGCTTAAACACAAATTTAAAATTATATTTCTATTAATTGTTTCTTTTTTACATCTTCAGGGTTAAGAAACTCTGTTCCATTCCGCACTTTTCGCTGAAATTGAGGCTTTGTGTATTGAATGGCGGAACTAAACGCCGACAATTGCCTTCGTACATGAGCGAAGAAAATTACAAATATTTTCATTTTCTTCAATTTCGACCGGGATGGGGTGGGGATCGACCCACATTGTATTATTTATTACCAGATTTTGTACAAAATTAATTATTTCTAGAAGCAGTCATTATAAAAAAAGATAATAAAAAAAAAACATTATTCGAGTATAGATTAAAAACTTCACACATATGAACGTATATCTACGTGAAAATATTGACGAACTCCACGTATCCGTACTCGACCCCATTCTGCGTTTTGACCACTTGACATTCTGGATGTAATATTGGCAGAAAAAGAATATTTCATTACTGCAAGCCATAAAAAAGCTCGTGCTCATAGGTGGAATATTTACTTTACTAACGAGCAATTTTTTTCTGCAAAATGAAATAATTTTATACTTTAAACTTTAACAACATTATCAAGAACGCGATACTAGTTGATTTTCTGTCTTTTTATGAAGTTATAAGTTTTCAACGTAAAATTCTTGGAAGGGCAATTAGTTTGGAGTATTCAATCCATTCTGAAAATTTAGTATGTATTATATATGTACCTACATTTTTATTTTTTAAGGAAAACCAGTGTCACGACACACTTCCTCGGAGTTCGAGACATGTTTTTTTATTGCGAGTACAATAAAAAAAAAGGCACATACATAATCTCTGGTGTTGTTTAATGTCCATAATAAAGAAACACGAAGTGAGATCTAATAATTTTAATAAAATATATAAATTAAATTGACGGTAGCAATTAACCTGATTTTACTTGAATTCATGTTTTTATTTTTTGTAAAACTAATAATACTCTAAACATTAGCATATATGAGATAGGTTATTATAGGATATATAATAAATCAATAAATATAATAATTTTATTTGCGACATTAACATGTGATTCATGCTGCGGTTTGCCAAACAAATATATAGAATTGTGGTCGGATAATTATGAGTATTTATAAAGTCAACAGCGTAACTTTAGTCTCTCAACAAAGTATTACATTATTTTATATAGGTACTAGCAAACCATTCCCGGATCAACATATAACTGTCTATCGTTTTCTGAATTTTATGGATTCTGGAGGCGCCGTGTTAAACTCCACACCGCTCTTTGCCTCGTCGCCAGAGTGAGGAGACGAAAATATTAAATATTTCATTTATTTGAGTGGGATTCGAACTCACAACCCGTCGCGTTAGCAGCCGCTTACGCTCCTGCGCCATTACAGGCCCAAGATTCCTCTATTTTATATTTAGTTTTTTCTTCATATACAATAATAATAATTACTCTTAGTCAAAATTTAACTATATTGATAAATAGAAAGAAAATCGTGTAAAAGATATAAATGAGTAAATCTAGTTATTGTACAAACTACAAACATCTGGCCAAGAGACGAACTGGCTAGGCGGAACGGCACTTCCAGCGTCTCGTTTTAATTTTCATATTTGTCGGTTCAATTCCCACTCGAGACTGATTTACTTTTATTTTAATACTCTAGCAACGAAGCTAAGCGCGGCGTTGAGCTCCGCGGCGTTTCAAGAATTAGGTAAAAAGAGTGTCACACAGAACAGATTGTCTTAACACTAGATTGCAAGTTTCTATGTACTAATCCTGCTGCTCTTGCACGATACAGCGTGAAGTTAAAAAAATCAATAGAAAGACATTGGATTCCCGCACTCGAGATATTAATCTCGAAACTATCTCGAAAGTGGTGAACGGAATGTCTAACACTAGATTTCTTTTACATCTAAAGTTTGACCGGGTGTAAAATATTTTTTACTACTTAGAATAAGTAATAATACTGTAAAATCAATAATCTCTCAGTTCAGCACTAAAAGGCATACAATTGTCCTATACGAGCAATCGCGTGTGCTAACTAGGGCGTGAAAAGTTGACGTTTCAAGGCCGACTAGTAGCATCTACAATAATCTATGCATATATTTATAAGCACGTTGTCGATTATGTAATTCTGTAAAATGAATATATCTATTCCAAGAAATATCTAAATAAAAATAAAAAATATTTTTTTTCTCAATAAATTAGGGACTTCCTTCCTCTATTATTTCTCCTAGAGGTTTAACTTTTTACGCTTAATTTAATGTTTAAAAATATTAGTACAAGTTATTAAGTTTAAAACATTTCCAGTTTAATATCTTTATTTTATCTTTACGCTGTATCTCATATATAGAAGAGTATGCAGAGGGAACCCGGGAACTTAGTGTTAATACACTAGGATCCTGATTTCCCTGTTACCAAAATTCTGAATACTGGCGAGACTTAACACCGCGCTTCGCCTTATTACTAGAGCGAGGTAATGCTACCTCGAGCGGATATCGAACCCACAACTATGACAATGATCATAATTACTATTAAAACCCAATTCACGTTTTTGAAGAGCCAACATAAAACTGATTATACCATGGGGACATGAGAACATAAGAAATTCGAAATTGCCGTCACCGGCCACACTCGCTTTGATGATTTAGCAATGCAGCGATAGGTCCAATTCAATCGGTCTCTATTCTCATCCAATACGTAATTACTCACAATAGCTGTTGCAATTTGCAGCGTCAGAGCAATCGGCAATTGAAGATCTATTAAGTTATTTAACGTCAAACTATGATTACGTCGTTACTTTATTGTAGCGTTGATTGCCTAATAATAATGATATTTTCTTCAATTTAACACATTTTTTTTGTCTTCACACAGAGTACCTGTCTACCCAAGATAGGAGTAACTTACTCGTAGTTATAATGTTATTCTTTTCAGTTTCACTTCCTCTCGTTTCCCAACTTTCTACCGAATTTGAGGCATTGCGTGTTGTGGCGGAACTCAGCATCACGCTTTGCCTTGTAACCACAGGGAACAAATAAAAATATTGATCATTTAAATATTAAACAGGTGATTGGAGATCGAACGCACAATCTGTCGTGTTTACAGTCACGGTTGTGCCTCTGCGCCACGAATATCAAAGGCCTCGAAGCTGAAACGATATTTTGTATCCCGCACGAGGCAGGGTAGGCAGAGGGAACCCGGGAACCTAGTGTTAAGACACTCCGTTACACTTCTGTTCCCCACTTTCCGCCGAATTTGAGGCATTGCGTGTTGTGTAGTGGAACTCATAACCGCGCTTTGCCTTATTACCAGAGCGAAGAAATGAAACATTAAATATTTAATTTAATTGAAAATATTAAATATTTCATTTCCTCGACTGGGGATCGAACCCGGAACCTGTCGGTTACAGTCACACGCTTGTACCGCTGCGCCACGACAGGGCTCAAATATATATTTAAAACTATAAAATACACGTAAACACTTGCCTATAATAGACACGCAGAGTTTTCCATATATCTAAAATTTGGACCACATCACATATATTAAAGGCTGAACTTTATTAATTATCGAGCTGTATCGGAAGTTTTCGATGCGAATACTTCACACCCTCGCCTTTAATAGTTTCGTGAATCTAATACAATAAAGTATTCCACTCGCAGTTCTAAGCCGGCTTATTAACATGAGGTTATTTGAAACAAAAGTATTGGCCGGAACGGTATGACGGAACTTAGACAATTAAATAAAAGATGAAGCTTATCGTGGCTCAGTGACAGCAAAGGATTCGATTCTCACTTAAGGAAATAAAATATTTTATATTTTCATTTCCTCGCTCTGGTAACGAGGCAAAGCGCGACGTTGAGCCCCGTCGCACAACACGCAATGCCTCAAGAATTCGGCGGAATGTGGAAAACTGAGTGTAAACACTGGATTTTTAATGTTCCTTCTGCCTCCTATGCGCAGGATACGAGAATTATTGAGGAATACAATTAAAGATGGCCGTGAAAGACCGAATCAAAGCGTCCACATAGAGTTACCACCTTAGTGTGCTGTTAAACTTAAAAAAGGTAAAACATATTTTTACATATTTTAAAGTGGTAATCAACGCTTAGAAAAGGAAAATATTCTTTTGGAAAACGAATAAAAGTTCAATGTACCGGGATTTGAACCCGCGCCTCTTGGAAACCATCATCATTTCGTCTCATCAAGCTATATCGAAATTGTTTTATATTGACAGGCATTGTATCATGAGTGGCGTAATTTAACGCCGTATATTTTGCCGAGTTACCAGAGGAAAAACACTAAAAATATAATGTCATATATATATTTATACCTATTTTAATTGAATATATAAAATATTTTATTTCAAAATATTAAATATTTCACATCTTAAAGTGGGTCAATCCCACATGCTGTCGTTTACGGTCACACGCTTGGGCCTCTGCGCCACGACAGGCTTTTTTCTCTATACATTTATTATTATTTTATTTTCTAACATCTCTATTTTTTATTTATTCCTAATATACTGCTAAATGATACCTAAACACCTTAGACTAATTTTCTAATCAAATATAAATAATGAAGATATAATATATATTTTTGTTAATTATAATATTTCTTATATAAATCTTAAGTCTAGTCTCAAGGACATGATCGTTATATATGCTTCGTTCGGGTCATTCACGGCCATTTTTCATCGTATAACACAATAATCTCGTCGATGCCCCCGAAATGTCAAAGTTTATGTTTTTTATCAATAGATATAACAAAACAATAAAAAAAATGTGTCTGTACATTAAATATTTTTCAATATTAATAAAATAGGGTGGTTAGGAAACAGTAAAAGAGTAAAAATTTGAAATGAATTGTCTGTATGTTTATTATATATGTATGTCTGTTTGCAAACACTAATCTTAGGAACTAATGGAAGGATTTTAATAAAACTTTTTTGCTGTATAGCAAATCATCCTGAGCAACATATAGGGTATAATTCGTTCGTTCGTTTCTGTTCGTGAAACTAGAATATGATATAGATGAGGAACCTTAAGAGACCAGCTAAACCATAAGTAGTATAAAATAGACGCATGTATAAAATAGACGAATTAACAAAAGTTGTTCAGGATGATGAGCAATTTTTGCTTAGATTCAAAAAATTAAAGATAGACATATGCTGTAGATCCGTAAGGCACAAAGAAATTATGCCATTGCTTTATATAATTTATTTGTGCCTTCAACATTATCAATAAGAGTGATGGATGCTTTCTGTTGACGTATAAAAATAAACTTAAATAAACCTTATAGGAGATGTTCATTAATGTAGTAGAGCCCTAAATAGTGATTTTGAAAAGATAAAAAAAGTTACGTTAATTTTAAATATTTAGTTCGACAAAAGACTACAATTTTTTAATTAATTTGGCTGAATGTTATAAATACTGTCTTAAAAGTGCCCGTATTATTAAAAAAAAGAAAGTAATTAGATTAGTAAATAAACTAGTGTTATTCAAGCAAAGGGTAAAGCCGCTGACGGGAGAGTTACATAATAAACATATTATTACGTAAGTTTATCTATGTAATAGGAGCGTAGTTGACATTCGCAGCTCAATTCTGAATATTTTAAATATTATCATAGGCTCTGTCGTGGTTCAAGTGTGGCATATCAAATTATAACAATCATAATGGATTTTAATATCTCCGGGAAAATACTTGTATTTATATCGTAGGTATTTTGTCAGTCTAGTATGAAAAAACACAGCATCGGGGTTTTACATATCTTAGATATGCAGTAAGTTAATTAATATAATAAACTAATCTCTGGAACCTCTCTACCAAAGTGCCAATATAGAGAAAAAAAAAACCAAAATTACATAAAGCGATAATAAAATTAAGGATATACATTAAACATATGAAACACCTCTCACGCTCACATTATCGAAAGTCAAGAGTGTAACACAGAATGGAAACATTCAATTCACTTTCACCGTTACGTCACGAGCGTCCGTGAATCATTTTCGCGATCATTGTATTAAAATTTTAGTGAATGTTTGCCTTGTTGTTATATGGTTTATTTGGAAAAAAACTACAGTAAAGTGTATATAACACTTATATTATCATCATGGTACTATTACTCCATATATAACAGAGTACTAAAAAACATAGTGATAAAATACTCTGTTATCCACATCTTGCCCAAAATAGAGACATAAATAAACTTTGACTGTGCCGTGATGGCCTTTATAAATTTATCTCTATAAGTAAGCCTGTACGTAAACACCTAGTCTGATATTATTTATTACTTTTCACAACTACTTAACAAACAACAAATCACTTTTTATTACTTTTACACATAATATAAACGCGAAGTTATATCATAATTACATAATTAATGGACACTAGAAATGTATATATTAATTTGCAGGGGTGTCCAATTTAGTCTTATCATATTTAATAACAAAACTGATATAAATATTCACCTAATGTCACCTACATATATTCCATTTTAGAACATCATTATCATTATATATTTACATCCGTCATTTTATTTAAATTAGAAGCTAATAAGAATATATATATATATATATATATATATATATATATATATATATATATATATATATATATATATATATATATATATATATATATATATATATATATATATATATATATATATATATATATATATATATATATATGCAGCTCATATATTTATCATTCCTACGTCTTGCAAGTAATGTACATAACATCAGGCACAGCGAGAGGACAGTCGTTCCACGGATCACCTGTCCGGGATCTTGAACATCATTAGTTAGTGTCACCGTCGTCGCCGGGAATACGAAAAGCAGCCATTGTCCGCTTGTCGAGGCTGCCTTCATTTTTAAACTTCAAAAAGGGATTCTCTTATCCTATTTTCTGCTGTTGGATATTCTAGTCTGTACGATAAATTAGCCAGGTGCAACTCGGAGCTGGGATTTTTAGTTCCGAGAAGATAAACAACATGTGCACAAGGAAAATAATAAGGATAATATATTATTTGTGTAGTTAAATAGAGGGTGTTATTAATGCAGAGTACCAAAGTTTAATATTTGCATATTATGATTGTTATAAATTCTGCTAAATGTAAATATTGTATCAATTCAAAAGGAAGGAAATTGTATTACGACTAACCAGTGTAAATTTAAACGAGTAATGTTTATTGGCATGTACGAAATACCATTGAAAACAGATTTGCAATATAAACGGACATAAGACTATTATACACAAAAGCAAACGAGTGAGAGCTGTTACAACTACTTACTTACGGTTATATATATATATATATATATATATATATATATATATATATATATATATATATATATATATATATATATATATATATATATATATATATATATATATATATATATATATATATATATATATATATATATATAATATATATATATATATATATATATATATATATATATATATATATATATATATATATATATATATATATATATATATATATATATATATATATATATATATATATATATATATATATATATATATATACTCAACCTTAAGAAACCTTAACCTATGTACCTGCATTATCTATTCCGTAACATAGTAATGTAACTTTAAGCTCACGTCAAGCGCTCCACAATAATCAGCTACTTGTAGGATCTCATTAAAGCTCATGTAATTCACACGTGGGTACTGAAGCTTTAACTTCACAGAACTTGTCTAGTGTAAGTGACAGTTCTCCGTTTCAGCGTTATTTAGACGAAAACTTTACTATGCCACACTGACTGGTTCAGTACTCTGATAGTGGTGTAAAGTGTCAATTTTAGAGTGAAATCTCTTTAATATAAATGTGTATAATCAATGTTTTCAATACATAAATATAAAAAGAATCTAATTTAATTACTCTTTAATATATATTTTTAGCTGTTTTCTTTACCTACCTGTAGCAGTTATTGGCTAAAGGACCTAGTATTTAAGACACTTTGTTCGCATTAGATAAGAATCTTCTATTTCTCATTTTTTGCAAAAAATATTAAGTGTTGAATGGCAAAACTCAACGTTCTTGTAATCAAGGCAAGAATATATATTTAAGAATATTTCTTTTCTTCGATTAGGGACCGAACACACAACCCGTCGCGATCACAGTCACACCCTTGTGTCCCTGGGCTATGACTGGCCTCAAACTTATTCCAAAATATTTCTCTATAATTATGCGAAAAGTGTACCTAAAACATAACTTTTACCCTTCTACCAGAGCGAAAGTGACGTAGAAGTTTCAAAAAGTTTTTATATAAAATAACAAATGTACATCACCTTGACAGTGTCACAGTACATAGCCATAAATAGGTCAGCCGTATAGCATTAGGTCAACCGTCCTAATGAGATGAGTGGAGAATGATTTTATATTTCAAAATTATTATAATGTTCCCGAATTCATCGGAATAAATCCAATTAGAGGGTAGATATTTAAAATCATTGGAAAAGGAAACACGGAAATTCTTATCACTTGAACTTAAATCGTAGTCACAAAAAATAGGTAGGTAAAAATAGGACGATAGAAATACTTTTACAATAAGACAACACAATATTAAGTTATACGTTATTTTTAAGAGGCCTGTGGTGCTGTAAGCGTGTGACTGTAACCGATAGGTTGTGGGTGCGATCCCCACTCGAGGAAATGAAATATTAAATAATTTTCAATTAAAAATATTTAATGTTTTCAATTCTTCGCTCTGGTACAAGGCAAAACGCGGCGTTGAGTTCCGCCACTCAACACGCAATGCCTCTAATTCGGCGGAAAGTGGGAAATGGAAGTGGAACGGAGTGTCTTTAACCAGCTCCAATGATATCATTGAAGCTGGTAAATTATGTTAATATGAACATTAGTTTACAACAGTTACAGTAACATAATCGGATCCTGTAAACATGTAAATAATATATTTGGAATTGATACTGAGATTTACCCTCATATAATACACTGAGATGAAAGTCATTGTTTTATATTTTAATTATGTTAAGCAATGAAGAAACATACGCTATTATTTATTCTAATAAAAAAATGTTCGAATTCATATATATTTGTTGACTAGATAGGGACAAGTTGTATTTTTTTTCTTGTCTACGTTGTGGGTTCACTCGAGGAAGTAAAGTAATTATTTTTATATTTCTTCACTCTGGTAACAAGGTATCAAAATGCAGCGTTGAATTCCGCTCAACACGCAATACCTCAAATTCAGCAGTAAAAAGAAACAAAATTCGATCAACAATTTTATAATACATCAAAAACAAACAATCGCCTGTATTCATTTAATTACTGATAGCACTGTAAAGTCAAATATTAAATATTTATTTAGCAATATATAGTATTATTGGGCGTGGAATAGAAATAATACGATTGCTTATTTTAGTTTCATATTCAAATCAGTGCAGCCGATTGCATGTGAACACGATACCAATAACGCGTTGACCTCGTTTCAAATACAAACATAATCTGATGAGATTCTCTAAAAGTGATAAAAACATCAGCTAATATTGCGCCAAACTTTATTCAATAAATTGAATGTGTTATATAATTGTTTTTAATGTTGATATATTTTAAAGCGGTAATCATCATGTCTAAAAATAATATCAATGTGTTAATGGCTAAAAATTGAGACGGAAAATGGTGAACGGAATGTCTATATCAGGCTTCCTCTACCTATTCTAGTATACAGGATAAAGCACCAAGCTAATAAATGTATATTTGTTATGTTGCATACACACTGTTAATAAAACAATAATCAAATCCAAATATTTTTAGCTGTACATTGTATCCGGCACATAGCCGACATCTAGTAATAAGAATTAAGAAGTTCTACTGTTCATAAACAATCCCGTTCATCTGTTTCCATGAAGCATGGCATAGCGCGCCGCTCTTTACCTCGTTACCAGAGCGACAAAAATGAAAATATTTAATATTTCATACGTACATGTGGGAATCAAATCTGCAGCCGTCGCTTCTACAGACCCATTTTTTGCTCGTAAGCCGGCCTCGTAATTTTTAAATAACCAAAAATAAGAGTATATATTATGATATTATAAGTAACAACACACCCCATAAGCTGTTTAAAGGGTAGCTAGTCTCTATTAACAATATACTGCGTTATATAGAACATAGTTAGTTATTCTTCACAAAGTACCCCTATTTTAACTAACAAGCGGATAGAGTGTTGGGACTGGGCAACTCAAACATCTCCCATATTTATGAAGAGCTTCGTTCAATTGATGGGAAAATCACTTTGTGTGATCCGATATTCTTAGGGTTGCCTACACGAGGGACCGAACTACGCTATACGACATCTAATGAGACATTCTTTTAAGTTTAGGGTCGCCGCTATTTTAGAAGACTATCAAATACGACCTTTTAGAAAACATTCTTCGGAATCCTTCCTTACAATGATTCCGGTTGGTTGAAATGCGACGTTTAAGGCAAACTTTGAATACATCCATCCTAAGATGACAATGGAAATTCTTTTCGTATCTCGTAAAAACTTTTAACGAGACCTTTGTATAATATACATTACATCAATATACATACTCTGTTCTTTTTTATTGTATTTATATTTATTTTATTTTAAGCAGCGAATAGAAATATTAAAAAATAAGTACATCACAATATATTTCCAATGATTTTCATTTTATCATAAGATAATAAGATATTGTATTATCTAGTTTACAATATGTAAGTGAAAGAAAACACGAATAACGAGGTTTTACATTACAATGGAACTCTAACCCTAAGCGTAGCAGTAGTTGCTCGCGTGTGTTGACTTTATCGAATTGGTAATTCCTCTAGCGGCAAACTTATTCATAATCTGTTAAAACATTTGCTTAAAGTTGCGATCGCGTGTTGATACAGCAATGTACTTTTACTAAATTACTTCGTTAGCCTAAACCAGAATGCTTACAATATGCCCTCGAAAAATTCTCAATCTAGTGTAATGGATGGCATTGTTGGCTTATTTTTGGGTTAATTGAAAGTGAACTTTCCTTTCTACACTCTAATTTTTTTTTTATTTAACATGTACCGTAACGAACTAACATCGTTTTAATTACAATGTTTCATGAGAAGTATTCCTCGTATAAGGGGATTTTTGTATTGAACATACAATATATTATTGTTATTGAACATGTACACATATTATTGAGGCCTGTGGTGGCGCAGCGGCAGAAGCGTGTGACTGTAACCGTCAGGTTGTGGGTTCGATCCCCACTCGAGGAAATGAAATATTTAATATTTTCAATTTAAATATTTAATGTTTTCATTTCTTCGCTCTAATACAAGGCAAAAGGCGACGTTGAGTTCCGCCACTCAACACGCAATGCCTCGAAGTCGGCGAAAAGTGGCGAACAGAAGCGGAACGGAGTGTCTTAATGCTAGGTTCCCAAGTTCCCTCTGCCTACCCTGCCATGTACAGGATACAGCGTGAAGCTGGGCACACGTATTTATCGATTAAGTCAAGAAAACATGCAATAATAAAAGAAAACATATATAATGGTAATAAAAAAACATACATTTCATATTAACATTACAAAATAAATTCTTCTTTCTTATGAAAAAGCATAAAAATATGAAAGAGTAAAATATTACTTGCGGAAACTCAATGTACATGGCAAACTAAACCTAGTGTTGTGTCTATTCAGTATTACTTCGCAGTCACTGAATATCGTTTCACGTTCGATCCCTCACCCTTTTAACTATATTAGTATGCACATTACGTAAAAGGCTTTATTTATAGAATGCTACAGAATTGATGATTACATCACGTCTAATTGATTTTACTCCAGCCATTACGTGCTACATGCATATATCATTATTGCAAGTATGATGACTTAAAATATTTATTTAGTTCTATTTGATCGGCTTTTGCATTTGCAATAAAATAAGCGTATGAATATTCTAATTAAAAAAAATACCTATACAGAGACCTATTATTTAAAAAAACCACTGAAGTTAAATAAAAAATTAGGTTCTTTATAATAATAATCAAAACATTTCTCTTTTTTTCTCAGATTCACGCTGTATCTCACACGAGGCAGGGTAGGCAGAGGGAACCCGGAAACCTAGTGTTTAGTCACTCCGTTCCAGTTCCGTTCTCCACTTTCCGCCGAATTTGAGGCATTGCGTGTTGAGTGGCGGATCTCAACGCCGCGCTTTACCTTATTTACCAGAGCGAAGAAATAAAACATTAAATATTAAACAAAACATTTTTACATTATTGAATACAGGTAAATATAGTCAATATGTTATTATAAAATAAAAACGTTGACTCTTATTTTAGTTTTATAACTTGTAGGTATAAACCTACCTACTGTATAAAATAAGCAACCTTCACGAAAAATACTTAACGTCTTACTTTAAGTTATTTAATGGCTTAAAAAATAAAAATAAGTGCACGCAATGGTCGAGGTTAGCCTAGTGTTAAGACACGTTTCCCACTTTACTCCGAAGAGACATACCTGTGCCCGGAGTTTAGCTCTGCACTTCACATGTCATTTCCAAAGCGGGGATCGAACTCACAACTGTAGTGATAACAAGCAGACTTGCCCCACTGCGCCATGATGTTGTTACATCATATTATATCTTACAAATAATAAAATGAAAGGAACAATAAGATTATCCCCTGAAGTTAATGACAATAGAGTATTAATCGTATATCCCGAGGCATGTTGTAGAATTGGCACGATGGTTTGGACTCAAGCCCGAATATTGTATCGGAGCTCTGCCGTACTTCTGCTCGTAAGTCATATTAAGTTAAACGCTTGGAAGATACCTTTTTGTATGTACGTTTTTAAATTGATAAATATTTGTAAATTCTATTTGACTTTTACAATAGTTTATTTGCTAAAATTAAATCAAAATCAAAATATTATTTATTCAAATAGGCCAATACAAGCACTTTTGAATCGTCAAGTTACATATAAGTGCCTGTAATGTCAGTCCTACAGACTCTGAAGGTGGTTCTGCCGGAGAAGAAGCTGCAAGAAACTCACACCACGCATTCTTTTCATGGTTATGTATCTTAAATAAGAGTACAATTAATATAAAAATGATTGTGTCTTGATCTTGGTAGCAATTGGTAACAAAATATATATATAATTGGTAACATAATACATATAATTGGTAACAACTATATATAATAAGTAACACAATATTTATAATACTGGTATAGTAGATAATACCAGTCGTAACCAAGTCTATATACACAAGTACATCCTATATGCAAAATGTAATTCGACCGCTCTAAGAATTGCACAACAGAACTAATAAAGAATAATTAGTCCGGAAACGGGAAAACCACTTGTATACTACTTGTTATTTTCCATGTACGTTAATTCTAGTACTACTACTTTATATTCATTATATGTATATAATATATTTGCATCTAAATCAACGGGAAAAAAATGATAAACCAGATTTATCACAATAGAAATCAATAACTAGTTTAATTAATAGCATATCATAAAAAATATAACGTCCTGTTATTAATAAAGTATGTGTACGTATCAATGCAATCGTAAGTATCAATCACGTACCATTATTGAGGTCTGTCACATCTGTCCTAATGTATACGCCACAGGTTGTGGGTTCGATTCCCAATCGAAGAAATGAAGCATTTATCTAATATGTTCATTTCATCGCTCTGCTAACGAGGCAAAGCATGGCGTTAAGTTCTATCATTCAATGCGCAATGCCTCAAACATTCCGAACGTGGGGCTCGGAAATGTCTTAATTGCAAAGGAGTACTCCAATACCCAAGATTATCCCAATCTCTCGAATCGATATCTCCAATAGACAAGATACCCAAGTTCCCTCTGCCTACTCTATTATGTGCGGAATAGAGTGAATGAATGAAGCTTTACACTATTATATTAATACACACTCAACTTCACGCTGTATCCCGCACACGGAAGGTTAGGCAGAGGAATCTTAGAAATCTACTTAAGACAATCTGTTCCACTTTTGTTCCCCACAGTCCGGCAAATTTGAGGCATTGCGTGTTGAGGGGCAGAATTCAACGCCGCGCTTTGCCTTATAACTACAGCGAAGAAATGAAAACATTACATATTTAATTTGCAAACATTAAATATTTAATTTCCTCGAGTGATCGAACCCACAAACACGTTTGTGCCGCTGCGCCACGACAGGCCTCTGTTATGTTATATTAATAATAAACAATAATAAAAACTTTTCAGAAAACCATACTTCAAAAGTGAGGTATAAACCCGTATAATAAAGTTAACCACAAACTGTGCGCTAGATACAACATGCAATTTGTATGCTACCTTAGATAAATTTAAAAAGACGTGGAACGCAGTGGCGGTAACAATAATTCAAAAGTGGCAGGGTAAACATTGCACCTGGCGGATTGCCCACTGACCTGACCAAATATTCGCAAGTAGTTGCCGTATATAAAATATGAACACGACCAGCAAGAAATTCGTGACTTTCTGTGTATCGCTTTACTGATGAGTACAATATGTTAGGGATACTAAATCTTTATGTTAGGAATACAAAAAATAAATTAGTATATAAAATAAATATTTTTACCTTTGATTAAAATCTTGATGTGATAACAGTGTAATTGAACAAAAGAACTTTGCACTGGTAAATATATCGTTTCGTCACTTAATGTAAAGAAATCAGTTGTGCAGACGACGGCGTAAAGTTTACTACTGTGTACCCACTGCCTATATTTATATACATATAATTATACATAATTATAATTATATGAGGCCTGTCGTGGCGCAGCGGCACAAGAGTGTGGCTGTATCCGACAGGTTCTGGGTTCGATCCCCAGTCGAGGAAATGAAATATTTAATATTTTCAATTTAAATATTTAATGTTTCATTTCTTCGCTCTGGTAATAAGGCAAAGCGCGGCGTTGAGTTCCGCCACTCAACACGCAATGCCTCAAATTCGGCGGAAAGTGGGGAACGGAAGTGGAACGGAGTGTCATAACACTAGGTTTCACTTGCGTTCCCTCTGCCTACCCTGCCTAGTGCGTGATACAGCGTGAAGCTGAAAAAAATATATAATTATATATATATATATATATATATATATATATATATATATATATATATATATATATATATATATGTGTGTAATTTAAAAAGAATTACCACTAACACCAGGTATAATGCCCCTCTTGCATTACCTTGATGTTTCCAATAGTCCTAAGAGAAAGAAAAACGAAGGACAAATAAGCAAATAAATAATAATATGGTTGTAGGCTGATGATGTATTTTATAGATTTTCGCTGTATTCCTCGGGGAAGGCAATGGCAATGCAGGGAAGGCAAGAGTACAGTGTTGAGACATTTCATTCCTCACTTCCCGCACATTTTTTAAACATTGTAAGTTGAGTGGTCCAAAACTAAACTCCGTGTTTTATTTTCTTTCCAGACCAATTAATTTTCCTGTGTAAGTATTGAAACCACAAAAGTATCTTTTAGAGAAATACAGTTCACTGTGCCAAGAACATCAAACCATCAAAAGGTGTAATTTCGAATAACTAAAATTCGCACTATTTATCTACGTTTTAACGTTTATAACATTTTTGTGTTTCAATCTATATAACTAAGTAAATACTAAAAAATAATCAAATGTTTGTTAAAACAAAATATATTTCACTAACATTGATTTCACTAGTATATATTTACATACAGAAATATATTTCGAACTAAGCATACACATTATTATTAACCATCATAATGTTATCCAACCGCAAAATCATGGCGAAGCAAATATTAATCATTAATTAAACGAATAGCTTACCAGGAGTTTGAATTAATTATTTATTATTTTAGTTATCCTGCAACAAGTAGCACGTGTAAACACCAACACCTTTAATCACTTATCACATCACAGTTGATCACAGCACTACACTATGTCACTCTTACTAACTATCGAACATACGTCCATCCAAGCAATTACTCGAGATCAGTATAAACGTTAAAAGCAAGTCACGTGTCCACATTCACTTTTCAACTACATTTCAATGCGTAAACCGCGCTGACACCGTGGTTGCGCAACGGATCCGTGACCTTTACGTACGATTGTGTTCGCGAATTACATAAAAAAAATCTTAGTAACAATACTATTGAAATTATTAGGAAAGATTAATTATCGTGAATAATTGATAAATGTTTTAAATGTATACAACATTCTTTCTTAATAAACAGCTGACACATACCTACCAAAATTCAATACAATAAAATATATATATTTTTTTTAAAGTTGCTTCATGTACGATACAATGAATTTATAAAACACATTTATCTAAAATAGTTAGAGAATATTCACAAGTAGAGATATCATTTCAAGGATTTCGACAAAGACACCTTGTAGTATGCAAACGGCTAAGGTATTTATACCGGAAATCGCATTAACTGAGAATAAAGATACTATAAATGTATATAGGACTAATTTTCATCTGTATTATTTCCATTAATAAAAGTTTAAAAAATTACAATAACTTTGACAAAATATACTTTGTACATATAGAACAAGTCAACATCTAACACGATAAAAAGTTAAAGTTTTCGATAGAGGTTAATGATAACAGAATTGAACACCAGCCATCTATCATATCTATCATTATTATTAATAACAATTTGCTAGGAGCAATAAGAATATACATAGATGTAAAAAGACGGAAGTACCAGTATAAGACTAAGGTGAACTAGTCTGGTTGCGCATGATATTAATTACTTCTACATTACATTACAGGTTAAAATTGTTGCTGTGTAATTGATACTTGTTACTTCATGAGATAATGTAATATAGTCTTCACGAGAAGTGTCGTTTGAAACACAAAGTGATAATTGTGTTCTATGTAACTTCTTATTATGATCTCATTTATCCTTCACTTAATAAAGCTTCCTTGTACTGTAACTAACGTATCTAAAAGGAATTATCACAAACGTGTGTAATGTTCCATTAGCCAAATTGACAGGACTTAGAGTTGGTAACTTGGGAACCTAGTGTTAAAACACTCCGTCGCGTTCCCCACTTTCCGCCGAATTTGAGGCATTGCGTGTTAAGTGGAGGAATTTACTACCGCGCTTTACCTTCTCACCAAAACAAAGACACGAAAACATTATATATTTAAATATAAAATATGAAACATTTAATTTAATCGCCTGGGGATCAAACTCACAACCAGTCGCGTTTACAGTCACGCACTTGTGCTCCTGCGCCACGACAGACTTTAAAATGTTTGAAATATTTAAACTGAAAAGTTCTAATTTATTTTGCTACATTACGCGAAATCATAAAATTGCTAATATTAGTTTTCGATAGCGAACCATCAGTTGGGAATAAGCCAAACAGTATTTATACTGCGATAATATTTGAACGATTTCCATTCATATAACGAATTTGTACTCGTGCCGGGTCAATGAAACTTTAAAAGCTTTTAATCTTCAAAACCGTTGATTACTAGTTACCTTTCATATGCTATTTCAAATCAGATACATAGTTTATAGAAATGATTTTGTTATATTTTTTGTAGTGTTTTTTAATCTGTACTTTGGAGATTCGACAATGAAATAATGTATGTATTATGTAACGTATATTTAAAGTTATTTATGTTATACAAAACCGGTCAAGTGCGAATCGGATCCCACCAGGGTTCAGTGCCAATTTTAGGATTATAAGTTAAAAGGAAGGAGAAATTAAAAAACTTAAATTTGTGGGCGTATGCACTCATTTTATATGTACTGTACTATAAGTTTGTATTTGCTTTTTATTAATAATGTAAATACAAATTCCTCTTTTTCAGGTTTTTCTTTTGTTTTTTTTGTTCTTATTTATTTCCGTTTCTTTTGTTTGAAGTAGAAACGTAAATATATAAAGTATACACTAATTATAGTATAGTAAAGCTTATCTTGTTAATTAATTTTGTACATTCCTATTTAAATATTTTAATAAATAAAAATTTACAACATTTTAAAACAACGAAGTCATTATAACATACCGACATTTGCTCAACAAAAAATAATAAGGAACTGAACTAGATGAGTAAAAAATTGTAGTGTACTAAATATACATATGACTATAGGAAGTTGTATTAAAATTAACAAACTATACTATATTGAAATATCCGACATAAAAATTAGATTTAAAAATACTAACACGATAAAACATTAAGCTGCCCACACACACACACACACATATATATATATATATATATATATATATATATATATATATATATATATATATATATATATATATATATATATATATATATATATATATATATATATATATATATATATATATATATATATATATATATATATATATATATATATATATATATATATATATATATATATATATATATATATATATATATATATATATATATATATATATATATATATATATATATATATATATATATATATAAATATATATATTTAAAGTTCTTGAACTCTAAATTTTATGTACCATAGATAAAAAAAACGTAACACCATAATCGTTTCTGTTCACTACTGTCACTGTTCACGTCTTTGTTCTGGTAACAAAGTAAAGTGCGACGTAGAACTCCGCCACTTAACACGCATTGCTTCAAATTCGGCACAACGTGTGGATGGAACGGTGTGTGCTAACCCTAGGTTCACTAGTTCCTCTCTGCCTACCCAGTTATGTACAACGGAATACAATGGAAAGGTGTAAAAAAATACGATACGTAAATAAATAAATATTTGTACGATGTACACGAACAAACAACTTTTATGATAAAATCCTGTGCTAGTACAGTGGGTTATTTAGTTATCCTGTAACGAGTAGCACGTGTAAACACCAAAACCTTTAAGCACTTATCAAATTGCCCACGAATATGGCAGAAAAGATTATTTCTTGCAGATTTCTATTTGATCATTGTGTGTTTGTTTGTTAATTAAAGCAAAAGAACGCTTAACGCATTTCATTTCAATTATGGCCAGACAATATATATTATGATTATAGTTGGCAAAATTAATTGTGCTAATATTACCACAAAGAATATCTATTTATAAAACGTATAAAAATTAGAACGAAACGTGAAAAATTTAAATATGTTTTCTGAATAAGTATTTTTCTAAGTGCAGATTTACACTAAAAATAGTAAAAATAAATATTATCTCTTTCGATAGTTTCCACTATAGTAATTCCGTTTCCATTAGTTAAATAAATATGTATAACTTAAAAAGTGCGTTTTCGATGTTCTGTTTATTTCTTGACCGCAAACCTATCACGCGAGGCCGCAATCAAAAACTAATATAAAACGCTTGAGAGGAAACGATCAAATTATTATAATGGCCAAGAAGCCATTTGCTTAAAGCTGCATTTTAACGTGGCATTTCGGAATAAGTACTGTTCTGTTATTTTGTTTTACTTAACAATATGTAAAATGATAAAAAAAAGTAAAATATAGGTAAAGTGACCGTTTTAAATTACTTTAAATTAAATATCTATAAATACGTAATATTTTTCATCAATCGTTCAATATATAAAATATTATGTAAAATAGGTAAATATTTGCATATTATCTTTAAATGTTCAAAATATAAGTCTTTGACAATAAAATAACAAATCGAACTCTATTTTGCAGCTTTACAAATACAAGTCGCTTCCTTAGACTTTCGAGTAAAAAAGATAACAAAAACTCCTTTGAAGCTCTTGAAGACGTTTGGTATAGCAAGAAATATGATATAAGGAACTTATAAATAACGGTTTCCGGTTAAATCTTATTCTTTTATTAGCGAAGTCGTTATCTGAGTGCACTACTTGAGTTTTACAACTTTTATGGCTTTAATTTAACTTTTTCAATATATCCTTAAATATCTACCTTAAACTGTTTTAAAAACTCTTGTAGTATTTACATTTTATTGTATAGAGATTCATATCTTTTAGTAAGAGCGCATTTAATATAATAAGTTACAACATCACCAGCTAACTAAAGTCTAGTCTGTAAGTTAGCCTTTCGAAAATGTCGGTGTGATGCAACTAGACACGGTGGCAACGAAACAAGCCCAGTTAAAATATATGTAGTTAAAATGCTAAAAACATTATTTTATATTTATGGTTAATGTTTCAAAAATGCCGTAAGATGTAGATATATAATGTTGAAGGCAATCAATTTTTGGATTTGAATAGTTCCCAATTTTAGAAATTGCGGGTTCAGTGACGGAGCTCAACGCCGCGCTCTGCATACTTATTGCAGAAATAAATATAATTTAATCATTATATAAGTATATTATACATTCATGATTTCTTGTAATCAAATACGTAATTGACAGCTGAGAATATTTATCTGGATATTTATAAATTAAAATTATTAACCTACATATAGCAGTTTAGGCAGAAGATATAGTCTGTCGACTGGCGAGAATCAACACCGCGAATTGTCTTACCACTAGAGCGAAGAAATAAAACTAATTTATTTATCTCAGTCGAACCCAAAACAGTTGCGTATACAGTCAGATGATATGCTGATGGGCTACGATAGTTTCTATTAAATTAATTTAAAAATTAAAATTTATATAAAGCAATTATATTATCTTAACTGCCAATATGAACTCAACACAATATATCTCGATTATAGAGCTTCTATAACAGACAATATAGACTAACTTTATATCTCGATCTATGGAATGGATCTTGTAAATTGAATATCTAACCATTTGCATTGGTATTGCAATATGGGTAGCGTTGCGTGAAGGTTCTGACGAGGACGAGTTAGTATTACGTTATATCTTCAACAATAGCCATATCTATAATACAAAATATTTATGTACCTATATAATAATAAATCCTAGTACTGAACATACATAAACAGCTCCACCATGTATCCCTGCGTGCCTCAAGTTTCGCCCGTAACGGAACTCAACGCCGCGTCTCATCTTGTAACCAGATCGAGTAAAAAAATATATTCAATTCGTCCTAGTAGAAATGGAATCCAGCCGCTAAGCCACGATAACCTCTATTTAAATTAATATAATAGAATCATTAATTGATATAATTGTATAATTTATGGACATATCGTAAATTTCTTACGCTTTTATTACTTTCAGTAGTAAAAAATATTATATTATTTATTATTATCAACTACTTAGTATTCAAAGCTACCGTTTATCATACTAACCTCATTATCTCACCATATAAAGCAACTAAGGCTTTCGCAGAAACTTTCGCATATCTTCGAACTGTTCTTCTACTGTAATATTAATGTTTTTAAGAGGGAACATGGGAACCTAATGTTAAACACATTCCGCCGAATTCTGTAGACATTACATGTTGAGTGGCAGAACTGAAACGCCAAGTCTCGTTACCAAAGCGAGGAAATGAAAAAAAAGAAAAAAAAAAAGAAGAAAGAAGGAAAAAAGGAAATGAAACAGTCCCTACGCCTCGATTGGCCTTGAATCCAGATTTATTATTAAATCTTAAATTCAACTGGTCTGTTTATAGTTTTTAAAGTACCACAAAGATAGTTAAGATAATTAAAGTTTAAGTTTATTATTTTATGTTTTTCAATAATTACAATTATATTTTTGTATTCCTAAATATATTTATGACATTTTTATTTTGCAATAACTCATTATTAATTATGTGTTGCCCAGTTAGTTTTTGTTTTAACAATGAAACAAGTTGTATATCTACTAAACTTAAATTTAAAAAGCGTATAAAAATTTTGAACGAAACAGGATTTAAATTTAAATTTAGTATTTTCTGTCCTAAGTGTGGAATAACACTTTAAAACATAGTAAAAATAATAATAAAAAAAAAAGTTGTATATCTGATTAAATTGCTCAAACAAGATATTTTAAAAACAAACAGGAAGTTTCATCTCGTTACATCCGTCTCGAAAATGTCACAGATAACAGCAAATGCATTTGGTTAGATAAGATTAACCTATGTTAAGCCTAACTTTCTAAGCCGGCGGGCTAGTGCAACTCCAACTTGGCCCTGTCAAATGCTTCGATTAGAGACCACAATGTAAGAGTGATATTAGACTTAGATCAAATGCCAGTTTTAAATCCTGTTACGTTCAAATGTTTACACGTATTTTTGGAATTTCACTTTAAATATGTTAAAATTATATAATAATGTCTTTGCTTAGTGGAAATTAATCAAAATTAAACCGGAACCGGAAACCGGAAACTTAGTTGCTCAAAACGCTTGGACGGTTTCCGGGGATCAAATCCTGCTACGTTAAAAATTTTATATAATACATTTTTTCCTTTATGTGAGAGCATATTTAAATAATGCTTCGTCTTATACTTATTACTTAATCTCGTTTTATAATAGCAATTTATCGTGGCGCAGCTGAGACGTATTTCACTGAATGCAGTACTTACGAGTTCATATTTCACTAAGCTGTATAAGCTTCTCTAATCTAATCTGATCTAATCTGTTCTCTAATCTATCTATAATATTGAATAATACTCACTCACTCAGCTTTATGTATCCCGCACATGGCAGCAATTTAGGAACATAGTGTTAAGACACTCTCCGTTCCGCTTCCGTTCCCCACTTTTTTGAATATAAAATCTAATAAACTTTACACACAAACCATATACATAAACCACTTTAACATTTTTAACAATAACAAATTGTTTCACTAATTATCAACTATTTTACCTGCTCATAGAAAAACAATCAATAAAATTAGATTTTGCCTTGATATTTGAATTTCATTTTGACTTAATATATTTTTTCTTTTTTTTTTCAGCTCATAATATTAACAGGCGTAATTAGGTTAGTCCTTAGATGGAAACTTATTAAAGTCTCCCATAAACTAAGTTCCTAATTAAAGTGCGCTAATCAATTTCGTTAGAGAGGCAAAGCAGGTAATTAAAAGTAGCTAATGTTGCATTGTAAGTAGCATAGTGTTATCTTGGAAGTTTCTACGCCGTCGGGGATGCTTGTAACTTGGCCTATTAAAGCCTTGTCAAAAGCTCTGATCGCGTTACGTGGCACTACACTTAGTTGTAATACGCGTTTAAGGTAAACCAACCAGTTTGTATCAAAATTACGTAACGAGAAGTTAAACGAGTATATTCACAAAGCGAATTTGTAATGAGTATTTTATATATTAAAGTATAGGCAATTGTTATTATATAAGGTATGAAGATTTACTCGGTTAAGATTTACATACATGTTTAATAATAATCCCACACTAAAGGTGATGCTTTAGAATATTCATATATTAGTACAATAACTGTAATCGCGTGCTTGCATATGGAGATAAAATGTATTATATATTTTTTATGATATTACTTTCTTTTGTCTGACGAAAAATGAAATATTTTATATTTTCAATTTAAATATTTAATGTCTTCATTTCTTCGCTCTGGTAACAATGCAAAGCGCGGCGATAAGTTAAGCCACTAAACATGTAATGCCTCAAATGCGGCGGAAAGTGGGAAAGTGTTTTAACACTAGGAACCGAAGTTCACTCTGCCTACCCTGCTATGTGCGGGATTCAGCGTGAAGCTGAGTGAATATTATATTCGACTATCAAATCGACATATTTACCTACATATTTAAGCCAAATAATTTAACTACATGTTCTAACACAGGCTTTGCCATCGTTGTCATACATTTGCGTCATCGTTAATATAAAACATAAAGCATATACTCGTATATTAAATCTTGATAATTAAAGGGAAAGTTGCCGTCGCATAGGAACTACGCCGGCCGATTAAACAATTCCGACTCCCAGGCGCACTAGATATTGCCTCGTCTTTCGCTCGTTATTCGCTTTGACATGTTACATTCTGGTTCGATCATTGCGACTGGCTGATCAGTAAGAAGCCTATTGAATTCAGATTATTGGAATAGTGAGGTGTATCTGAACCAAAGTTGAATGAAATTGGTTTTAGCTTTCGAATATTTCTCAAAATATATAGAAAAATCATGTTATATGGAGTTTTACTATGAATATGACATATACAGATAGTATACATGGTGAAAGAAATATATAAAGCAATTTTTTTAACTACATTTTGTATCCCGCAAAAGATAGGGCAAGCCGAGGGAACTTGGGAACCTACTATTAAGACACTCCGTTTGTTTACCAATTTTTTGCCAAAGTTAAGTGGCGAAACTCAACGCCACGCTTTGACTTGTTACCAGAACGAAGAAATCAAAACATTAAATATTAAATTTGAAAATATTAAATATTCCATTTCCTCTAGTCCACACCCCTTGTGGCCCTGCACCACGACATGCTACAAAGAAACGAACAAATTACTGTATAATTTTAGTTGTATAGTAAATAATAATATTGTATCGTTGGACTATTTCACACGCAATCACACAACAGACGCTGAATAGACTTAAATATAAATTATACTTAACATAAACACGTAATAAATAATAAAAAAACATAATTTCCATAAAAGCACGGCCGAAAGAAAGACATTGAATTCAAAAAAGTCAACTGATATACTTACAAAAAATGTAAAATAAATGACATATTTTTTAAATTCCTATATTTAAAATATCCTATAAAAAAACAAATCCCGTAACACACACAAAAAACTTTTATATCTTACTATTTTATCTTAACTTTATCTAGTTTTATTATCTTCGCGAACGACTGCGCTTTTGCGTCGCTAAAAGTCCTTTTTCCTCTGATCAATTAGCCGTCAACGGAGACGAGTTTGCGAGCATTGCTCAACTTGAAAAAGCTGTTTGGTCGCGTGTGGCGAATCGGAAGTAATTTACTTCTTTATTTATAAGAATTGTCATTATACTTGAGTAAGTATTAAATAAGTATGACGTATATAATGTAATATTCAACTTGTGGTATAATAAGGTTTGTAATTGATTTCTGTTGGTAATTTAGAATTATTTGCAGTTTCATGCTTTGTTCTGCTACTTCCATCCGATTTAGAAATGTTGCTTGTTGGGTGGCGGAATTCAATGCCATACCTTTATTTCTTGCGGCGGTGTCTTATTTCCCTGTATAAATAAATATAAATAACTCCTTTGAGTGGATATCGAATCCACAAATATTATAAACAAACTCCTGCCACTAACTTGCAATGGTTTCTATATTGAGCTCATTCAGATTCCTAAATAATAATAAAGCCCCTTTATAAAAGATAATATTAAATACTAAGAACTATTACAGATAACATTTATATCATGTCATCGTTAAAGTAAGACTTTTGTCATGAACACACGAGACCACACATCAGTATGACCCATTTAGGTAATTCGGAAAAAAACCTACCATAAAGACCATCCTTGTCGTTTTATAATATACCTAACTTGTCAGGTTCTTTTGGATAATCAAAGACATATCTTTAAATATTTATATCAGTAAAAAAATAAATAAATAGGTAATATTTTTGAGCTTAGTATTTAAATTACATAAGGTTGTACTTTCTAACTCTTCTACATAATAAAGTACAAGCAAAAATCAACGACTGATATACGTATAAACATATAAATAAAATTCGTTGAATCGCAACAAACATTCCGCAAGGCGATGTATTCGCCCGTGTGTATATTAAAGACAAATAGGCCGCTGTGTAAACAGCTTTGAAGCAACGAGTTCACAGTTGGGCGGCCCGTATAGCCAGCGGTCACCTCTGGAACTTGCCTTTGAAATTTATATCAATAAATACACGACGTTCCACAGTTACAATGTTCAATTTGGCTTTCAAATGATTAATAAAACGGTATATATAATTTAATTATTATTTAATTGCGTACCTAGAAGATGCGCTGGTTTAACACTGTTTACTTTATACTTATTAGTCAATTTCTACACTTAAATCGTACGTTTTATCTTAGAATGCATTATGCATTAATAAAAATCCAGAGATATGATTTTTTTTATGGAAGAGACGGCAAACGAGCGTACGGGTCACCTGGTGGTAAGTGATCACCGCCGCCCAGGGCCCCGTGTAACTCCAGAGGAGCTACAGGAGCGTTGCCGTCTTTTAAGGTGGATAGGCACTGGGGCCCGGCATTACCTAATGCGAAACGCAGTGGTCCGGTCGAGTCTGCCCATACGCGTTGCCATTGCTGGCAACGTGACTCTACCACATGCACTTTAGTCGCCTCTTACGACACCATCAGTACCAGGGTGGTCCTATTCTAAGCCGGGATCACACGGCATATGAATATTAACTAATAAAAAATAATAATACAATGAATATTTTTCTTAATTTCACGCTGTATTATGGGACACAGCAAGGCAGTATATTGGGTCTTACTTACAGTACCGCGCCCTGTATCAGTATATTGGGTCTCAGCTTTTCGAACGACTGCCAGTATCGCGATCATCTGGAAAGCAAGGCCAAGTTGGCCTCGAAGAAACTGGGGGTCATCAGCAGAGCGAGACAGTATTTCACGCCAAAACACCGTTTGGCCCTGTATAGGGCCCAGGTGCGGCCTCATATGGAATACTGTTCTCACCTTTGGGCTGGTGCACCCCAGTATCAGCTTGAACCATTTGATCGCATACAACGTAGAGCCGTTCGAATCGTTGGGAACCCAGTGATCTGTGTGGGGCTTGATACTTTGGCTTTGCGTAGAGACGTATCCTCCCTGTGCGTTCTCTACCGCATTTATCACGGGGAGTGTTCTGGAGAACTGTTTGACTTGATACCTGCCGCCGAATTTTCCAACCGCACAGTACGTCACAAACTAAAGTACCATCCACATCATCTGGACACGTGGCATTCGACTACTGTGCGGTTTCGTACGAATTTCCTTCCACGCACCACACATCTGTGTAACGACCTACCCGCGGCAGTATTTCCAGGTCGATACGACATGGGTACCTTTAAAAAGCGCGTCTACCTCCACCTTAAAGGCCGGCAACGCCCTTGTAGCTCCCCTGGTGTTACACGGGGCCGTGGGCGACGGTGATCACTCACCATCAGGTGACCCGTACGCTCGTTTGCCTTGTCTTTTCCATAAAAAAAAAAAAAAAAAAAAAAAAAAAAAAAAAAAAAAAAAAAAAAAAAAAGGCAGAAGAAGAATCCTGGAAACATAGTTATACAACTCTGTTCCTATTGAGACACATTTATTACCCACTTTCCGCCAAATTTACGAGCTACGAAACAACACCACGTTCGCCTAGTTCCTAGGGCGAGGAAAATTAAAATATCAAATATTTCATTTCTTCTACTGGAAATCGATCCCGCAACATCGCTTACAGCCACACGGTTGTGCCCCTGTACCACCATTATACGTATTTAAATATGCGAAATAGAAAAACACACTAACTAACAACAAAATCAATATTACATTTTGGTAAAAATAAATAGATACATAATTATTCTATACATTGACATCTAATCCAAAACATCCTACGTAACGTTCATTGACTCGTCGAACACAATGATGTTTTACATTATAGATCACACGACACCATTCTCATCTAATAATGTAAACATCACACGGCCTCTATTAATATAGATTATACTCTAATATAACATACACAGACCAGACAGGCATGTCGTGGCGCAGTGGCACGAGCTTGTGACTATAAACGACAGGTTGTGGGTTCGATCTCCACTCGAGGAAATGAAGCATTTAATATATATTTTCAAATTTAATATCTTCAAATTAAATATTCAATGTTTTAAATTCTTCGCTCTAGTTACAAGGCAAATCGGCGTTGAGTTCCACCATTCAACACGCATCAAATTCGGCAGAAAGATGGGAACGGAAGTTGAACGGAGTGTCTTAACACTAGGTTACCAAGTTAACCATAACATATTATTATGTAAGTCTTATAGCACCATTGTTGCGGAGATATATATATCTGGCTTCTCGTTTACTTAATGTTTAGGTAATAGGTTCGATCTCCAATTGAAGAAAAGTTTAAATTTAAAAGAAAATGTTTATTGCAGTCTGACTTGACAAGCTCTCTAAGTAAAATATTAAATATAATATTTCGTTTTTGATATTATCTTCATACGCATGGCGTTAAGTTCCGCCACTCAACACGCCATGGGGAACAGAACCGATTGTCTTAACTCTAGCTTCCCAAATTTCCTCTGTCTACCCTGCCATATGTGGAATACAGCGTGAAGCTGAAAAACTTTATATAGCACTGTAGGAATGCGGGAACCGTGTACAAACCCATTTATGACATATTATATACCTTCTATTAAATAATATTATATATTGCAGCATTTTGCTTAATAAGAATGAGGATATTCAGCATACCTGCAACAAGGAAAAATAATATATTAGGTAGGTGATTATAAAAATAACATTTTAAAACAAAGAAAAACATGCAATTATTAACATCATATACAGCCTTCCGCGAGGCCATTGTTGCGCAGTGGGTCAGCGGCTGACTGTAAGTACGACAGTTGCAAGTTCAAGCCAACGTGGGGAAAGTTCCGCCATTCAACATATAAGTGACCCTCTGTTCAACATATAAGTGTCTCCTGTGATGAAAAAACTTGCAGAAGTAGAAAAAAATTATAACAGTATAAGTTTTATAGAAAGTATCTATCAACAAGTCTAAACTTGGAAACTAACTAATAAAAAACACAATATATAACATCGATATTTACATACCTGTGTACCTGAGGCCTGTGTGGCGCAGCGGCACAAGAGTGTGACTGTAACCGACAGGTTCTGGGTTCGATCCCCAGTCGAGGAAATAAAATATTTAATATTTTCAATTTAAAAATATTTAATGTTTCATTTCTTAGCTTTGGTAATAAGGCAAAGCGCGGCGTTGAGTTCCGCCCCTCAACACGCAATGCCTCAAAATCGGCGGAAAGTGGGGAAAGGAAGTGGAACGGAGTGTCATAACACTAGGTTCCACTTCCGTTCCCTCTGCCTACCCTGCCTAGTGCGGGATACAGCGTAAAGCTAATATATATAATTTACATAATAAAAATCTTTAATAATTAGAAGATAAAAATTAAAACATATATTAATTTCCTTTTGTTATTCTATCTTGCCACTGGTTATTTTATTGGTTATCATTTATCAACCAAAAAAATACAACCAGCAAAATATATTTGAAACATTCAAAAAACCCAATAAATAATATTATTATAATTAACCTTTCCACTGCTCGGCAATACGCTCTCCAATTATCTATATCACTTCTATAAATAAAGTTCATGACTCGTTCATAATTCCTCCATTTTAAACACGTGCCGCGTTGCACGTAAGTGTATATGTAAATATTTTAATTGCAAGACGGACGTAATAAGTACATATTCTCACATATTTTTACACAATTTTAAATTCCTTATAATGCGTAGGTATGTCTTTTAAAAATTGTAAGACTTCAAAATATTTTTTGTGTTAATACACAGTCAGGGACGCAATCAATTTAATTTATTAAAAACATTACACAAAAATAATATTTTAACCACTTTATAGTACTGAGGACTAGAGACTAAGGTAAATACAACAGGTAGTGAGTTTGATTTCTAATCGCGGATATGAAACATTTCTAGATCTTTTAACGAGACAAAGTGTGTGGAAATTTTAACACTCAACACGCAATGCCTCAAATTCGGCGTAATTGGCCTTATTATCAGAGCGAACAAATGAAAATATTTAATATTTCACTTCTTCGAGTGGGGGATCGAACCCACAACCTGGCGCGACTGTGAAAGTCGCACGCTAGTACGCCTGCGCCACAATAGACCTCAATCAAATAATTTCCTCAACTATTTTATTTAAGAATATCTCCCTATTTACACTTGAACGCGTACAATAGGTAAACACCCATTGTCTTATTCAAAAAGCACTTTATTATACAAAATCCGGTTGTCTAAAAAGGAATTAAGTGGTCTTAAGCCCAAAGAAGATATTGTATAAGCGCTGACGTGGATGATTAATGAATCCTTTGGGGAAATAAACGTTTAATTCATAAAAGCTACCGACTATATGGAAAACGATATTGAAACTAAGCTATATAACCAAAACATATTATAATATGTTATTAGTAAATCATTATTATCCTAATATAGAGTTAGGAGTAGTAGAGTAAAATTTAAAAATAATTAAAAAAAGTAAAAAATCGGACAGATTCAAAATTAAACTTTATTAATTTCAGTTGCCCTCTTATTTTATATGAAGTCACCATTCTGATAGACGCTTAAAAGATGTCTTACAGTTGGAAATGATAACAAGTTCAAATGTGATTCAAAAGAATAATAAAAACATTGGTCATTCTCGTTCGTCGAGTGTACAAAGCCCGATTCATAGCTTCACGTTTCCGCACATGGAAGGGAAGGCAGAGGGAACTTGGGAACCTAGTGTTAAAATCCTACGTTCCGTTTCCCACTTTTCGCCGAATTTGATGCATTGTATGTTGAGTGGCGGAACTCAACTCCGCGCTTTGCTTCATTACCAGAGGGAAGATATGAACACATTTAATTCAAAAATATTAAACAGTCACATGCACATAAGAATTTTGTTTCGAAAATTAAAAATATGATATTGCAGAAAATATGTAAGAATTATGTAATAAAATAACAAGTTAATCTCAGTTTTTGGTTAAATAACAAATATCAAAATATTCAATTTGTATCAAAGGAAATTGTAATTTCCTGAGAAAAAATTGTATTGTCATATAATTCTAAAAGTATAGCCAAACATTATAAGATCCTACCACAAAGTTCCCAAACATAGAGCCAATAAGAACAAATGAACTGAAAGAGAATTCTATTAACGACTTGTTTAACTCCAATACTCATTAAAACAAAGCCGGATCAGAAGAGTGTACTAACATTGCATATTTTACGACGTAAGTACGTATTAGAAATAATCCACCAGCCGAAGTCTTGTTTAACAGTTTAAGCTCCATCTTATACGCTGCCATTGGCGGCAGCGCGATCTTTCGAATTAATATAATTATGACATTCAATTGTCACGTACGGCTTCTAAATTTCTAACTTCAATGTTCCCATTTAAATTTAAATTTCCATTTAGTTAATACTTATGATAAATCTGTAACTGATCACTGTATATAGAAGATTAATATAAAAATCTTATGGGGACGTTTACTGACGTAACCAAAATAATGACATTTAATTTTTTTCTCTGTCTGTTTGTCTGTTTATCTATGCACCTGTGCGTTTGTAAGCGCTAATCTCAGAAACAAATAACCAGTTTTAAATGCAGTAATTACTATAATATTTTGGCAACTTTCTTTTAACAATTAGTTTTTGTTTTGTTTAGTTTATTGATAAATAAAAAAGTTACGTCAATTTAAAATGTTTAGTTTGACACAATTGCTACAATATTTATAAAGCAGAAATTCAAATTTCAATGATATAGACATTGTCTTAAGGTAAATAAAATAATATACTTAAATAGGGCGAAGCCACGAGCGGGTTTGCCAGTTACGTAATATTTTTATAAGATCTAATTTCCTTCTTGGCAACACTCACTCATTCCATTACAAATTCATTATTCCAAAAAAGAATTAAATTATCGAAGCCATAATCCGACACTCGTTCATTACTGGCGCATTACATTTCATTTTCTATTAGCCCTAAATCCTCAAATCCGGCAGTCGATTGCCACAGAGTATAAAGTCTATCAAAGTAACATCCAAGTCTCGGGAATGGCTGCAGTATAATAAGCACAATACTACGAACGGCCGCATCCTATCCACTTTATAGGACATTTCATTTATTCCATTCACTTATTTCCGACGGAGGGATCCTTTGTTACGAGCGAGTGCGTTCCGTAAACAAAGTTAATTCGGAGTACAATACTATGTTTCTTTCCAATTTAACAAATTAAACAACCCGCTACTAACGCATTATATAATCAACAGTTTTACTTTTCATCAAAGATATCGAATTTTCAAATTATCTTAATTATATGTTCGATCGAGTGGGGAACGGAAGTGGAATTGAGTGTCTTAACACTAGGTTCTCAAGTTCCCTCTGCCCACCCCGCCATGTGCGGGATACAGCGTGAAACTGAAGATATGTTCGTTCCCCAAATATTTATAATTTTCATTTCTTATATATCTGTCGAAATAGACAGATATAGAAATAGTGAGTCCAGTCAGTCGGAGAAATCCATTTTATTATTTAATTTCTCCGCTTTCTGCATCGCTTTTGCGCGGTATTAAACTCCGCCACTTCGCTGCTAAAAGTGTACTTTTAGTTTAAACTTGCTACCATACCTTCGATTTTATTTAAGGATTGAAAATAATTCATTATTATTATATAAAACAAGTCAGTTTTAGTTGGTTAAAGTGTTTCAAAGTATTGTACTATGCCAATTACAATAAAATTTTAACAGTTAATGGGTATAGTGATAGTCTCACATTGTAAACACATGTCGCTATTAAAAATTGCTCCATATTATATACATATTTAATAACATTACTAAAAAATATATAAAAAGAGTAACTGAAATATAATCTTTGCGTAATAAAAACATCTGACCCACGCATTGTATAGGTACTTTCACTTGTTGTTTAATGAAGTTTCTCTTTTATCCGATTCACTTTTGAGATTATTGCCTCATATCGGTCGCTTATCCTTTTTTAACACGTATACACTGTCATACGTTTTAAAATAGCCCGTAAATAGAGATAAGCGTTAAAGCATGTACTAGACAATTCTTTATAAAAAATAATATAATATATAAGTTAAATGTGAGGCCTGTCGCGGCTGAGGGGACAAGCGTGTAGCTATAAACGTGACAGGCTGTGGGTTCGATTTCAAATATTTATAATATTAAATTTTTCGCTCTCCTAAGAAAGCAAAAAATGTGTTAAATTCGACGTAAAATGGAGTATTAAACGGAGTCGCTAGCTTCCGAAGTTTCAAATGTCAGTCCTGCTGCATTCAAGATACAAGGTGAAATTAACGAAATATGTAATTTAAGTTTAATTAAATCAGTGTCCCCAATATGTTACAGTAGCAACATTATTTCATAAAAAAATAAATAATTTAACAGTAAAACATTATCTAAATAACTGCCGTGTGATCCCGGCTTAGAATAGGATCACCCTGGTACTGATGGTGTCGTAAGAGGCGACTAAAGTGCGTGTGGTAGAGTCACGTTGCCAGCAATGGCAACAAGCATGGGCAGACTCGACCGGATTGTTACCACCCCCGGCATTTAAGACCCGCGTTAAGTAGTGGCTTTGGCCACTGCGTTTCGCATTAGGTAATGCCGGGCCCCGGTGCCCATCCACATTAAAAGACGGCAAAGCTCCTGTAACTTCTCTGGAGTTACACGGGGCCGTGAGCGACGGTGATCACTTACCATCAGGTGACCCGTATGCTCGTTTGCCGTCTCTTCCATTAAAAAAAAAGAAAAACTAATGTAATATACTAAATGTGTGTTTCTAGTAGCACTTGACCCACATTTTAGTGAATCTTAATTTCAAGAAGTATAACATAAATAATGAATTTTATAACTGCTGTATCCGCATTCTATAAATTAAGACGGAAACTTCGTTTTTAATTGTGATTAATAAATGATTATTATAAAATTTATAATATATCTAACTATATTTGTAGTTATATGATTTAAATTGAACAATAAACAATTTTAGTGTCTACGTAGTGGTAGGTACTAACATATATTATAATAACTGAAATCCATACATTGAGCGTTTAGTGGCGAAAATTAACGCCGGCACAAAAATAAAAATATAATGTCAAGGTCAAGACGGACTCCCTCCCTCTACGGGGATCCCATAACGGCTTAGGATAATAGATGAACATATAAAAGTTAACATACTTAAGTTTGCGAGCGTAGGCATTTCTTTTTATATGAAATTAAGTAAGTACAGATATAAGTTTGTATTGATAAATTCTATTTTCATCCTTAAATTTTTATATTTTGAAATTTTCTCTTTATTTGTTTTGTTTTGTCTTCGTGCCAAATTTCAAACAACTAAAAACAAGGTGTTCTTGTATGGAATACGGATACCTAAAAATTAAAGTAATAATTCCGAATATGTGAGAACCAACAATCGTGCTTAAACGCAGACACTCTCTCATTACAGTCTAATGGCCTCCATAAATATACACAATAAATACAAGTTATAATGAAATATATGTAGGTATTCTTTTATAATACAAAAATAAATCTCACAAAAGTTCGCAGAAATAATATAATTAAATATTATCTACGTATTTCACAGTTACCATAGAAACATTTTAAGCACTTAGCGACATAATATTTCGGAACGACTAACGATGTTGTAAAACGAGAAAGTGCCACCTGTAATTTGTATGCGGGTCTGAACCTCTGGCGCCATAAAACGAACACTCCCACTGCATTGTAAATGTTGACTGTAAGTCTGAAAATTTACAATCGTTGCTCTGGATCAGTGAAGTTGTATTCGCTTATAAACAAGGTGTAATCATTTTAAATATATATTTTTTTATTAACTTAAAGACCATTGTAGCGCAGTGCAAAATATTTGACTGCAAACACGACTGTTATGCGTTCGACTCTCGCTTAGAGAAATGAATTATTGATACAGTAATTGCAATTGGAGCGAAATGTAAGCACTATGTTCTCTTTCCTAAAACCGGTCAAACTTAAAAACGAATTTATTTTTTATAAATTATTATTTCTTTTTTGATACAAATTTAAAAACGAATTTATTTTTTATAAATTATTATTTCTTTTTATTGAATGTATCTTAATGAAATTAAATGTATTAAGATACATTCAATAAAAAGAAATAATAATTTATAAAAAATAAATTCGTTTTTAAATTTGTATCAATTGAAATATTAAATAATTCTGTTTTCAATACATAGAAGATAGTTTATATATAGTGCAATAACATAATGTACCGAGAAAGCACGATTGAAAACCACCCATGAACATGCGACATTTCAATTCATCAACTGAAATAAAATATATATAAAGCAAAGCCACAAACGTATTGTTTTGATAATAATCAACAATATTCTTTTGACTCCCCAAAAACTTGCAAATATGAAAAGAAAGTAACGTTAATTATATATCAATTTAACAGTGCAAAGTAGCATTACTTTCGAAGTAAAGACAAAGATGTCCTAGGCCTTTGTATAGTATTATTGTCCCAACGGATGATATTCTACAGTTGGGTTGTCAACGCGCTAGCTAAGTCCACCGCCGTTTAACGGAGGTTTACTCGAGTCCTCTTATGTTCTCAAGTCGACCTCCTTTCAGGCTTAATTCCCTTTGTTACGACGGTATGTCAGTAGCCTGTTGCGTTTACGTGGAAACACGAAGATACTATATATGATGATTGTAATAAAAGTATTTTATATTCAATTATATGAAAGGCCTGTCGTGGCGCAGCGGCACAAGAGTGTGACTGTAACCGACAGGTTCTGGGTTCGATCCCCAGTCGAGGAAATGAAATATTTAATATTTTCAATTTAATGTTTCATTTCTTCGCTTTGGTAATAAGGCAAAGCGCGGCGTTGAGTTCCGCCACTCAACACGCAATGCCTCAAATTCGGCGGAAAGTGGGGAACGGAAGTGGAACGGAGTGTCATAACACTAGGTTTCACTTTCGTTCCCTCTGCCTACCCTGCCTAGTGCGGGATACAGCGTGAAGTTGAAAAAAAAAAATATATATATATGAAAGGTTTCCTTTTACTCGAGCGAGAAAAAAAAACAAATTATGACATTGTTATTATAACATTCACAGACTAATTTATGAGTAATACAGACACAGCATTAACTATTAAAAGTAAAAGTATTTACATTACTTGCATTTCTATTGTAATTTCAATGTCAAGTTAAATGAGCTTGAATTTTATGCACAAGTTGTGGCCTGAGCCAGCGCCTATATTATATTATGTTTTTAATAAATATCGTGTAACCTCAATAAAGACATTCTTATTATTATTATTAAGGATAGTTTAGTATTTCTATAAGGAGTAATTATTTATATTTATATATTAATTTTAAATACATTATACACTTTAATTAATAGAATTTATACACTTTATACATAGTTTGAGATATATAAAGAGTCTAGTTGTGGCGCAGTGGTATACGAGTATGACTGTGAACGCGGTAGGTTATGATTTCGATCCCTACTCGAGGAAATGAAATATTGAGTATTTTTATTTCTTGCATTGGTAACAGAGCCAAGAAAGAAAGGAATCCCTCCAGAATTCAGTGGAATGTGAGGAACGGAAGTGTCTTAATGGGAACAAAGTGTCTTAACACTAGGTTCCTAGAGTCCCTATGCCTACCTAGCTAGTGCAAATGCCAAAACCGGATGTATCCAGCAGTATATAGCATATTCATACTAAAGCAATTCAGATTCATATTTCTGCTTATAAACAACGAAGCATTACTCCGTTACATATAAGCAGAAATGTTATACGAAAAGAGAAAATAATGGTAAAAAACGTGATTTTACTAAGCGCTTTTTTTACTGTGAATACCAAGTACCTACGTGTTAGAAGTTAGAACACTGAAATAAATGTCATTACGTAACCTAAGTGAAGATGTCGACAAAAACTTAACGTAATTGGCCTTTCAGTTCAATCCTTTCACTATTTAACAAATATTGATTTTGTATTCATAACTTTTCAAATGTTAATCTGCTTCACCTATAAATAAATATTCCTCTCTCAGCTTTACGCCATATCTCACACTTGGCAAGGTAGGCAGAGGAAACTTGGAAACCTAGTGTTAAGTCACTCAGTTACATTGCCCACTTTATTTATATTTAAAAGTGTTAGAAACAAATTAAGTAATTTATATAATTGTTAAATGATTGATATAAACGTTGAGTTGATTTATACATATCTTACTTGGTCCTTAGTATTACTTGGTCTAAAACAAACAAGAAAATATTTAAAAATAAAGAAATGTTCTACTGCTTCACATTAAGCCCCATAACCGCCACTTAATGAGAAAGAGCTAATCAGTAATTGAAAAGCCATTAATACTTTTTACATAAATAAGCAACATAAAAAGCTTTAATAAACTATTTTTTACTAACTTACGCGACGCAAAAGGAGTAGTGTTATAAGTTTGACTTGTTTATGTATCTGTGGCACCATAGCTCCTAACTAAACAAAGGGATTTAAGTGCCTTTTTTAACCAAAAGTTTTGCTAATCCAAATGGTGCTTATCTATATTTTATGAAAATCAGGCCATTTAGTTTAAAAGAACAAGCACTACGTTTTTTCTTTTGAGTGGGAAGTTTTTTAATTTATAAATATTCTTTAAATATAAAAGATTTTCTTTTGATAACAATGTATCTATTATGCTTTTTTTTCATATAATTCCGAATTAGCTATTTAAGCACATATAGCTGAGGCCTATCGTGGCGCAGCGGCACAAAAGTGTGACTGTAACCGACAGGTTCTGGGTTCAGTTCAGTCGAGGAAATGTAATATTTAATATTTTCGATTTAAATATTTAATGTTTCATTTCTTCGCTCTGGTAATAAGGCAAAGCGCGGCGTTGAATTCCGCCACTCAACACGCAATGCCTCAAATTCGGCGGAAAGTGGGGAACGGAAGTGGAACGGAGTGTCTTAACACTAGGTTCCCGGGTTCCCTCTGCCTACCCCGCCTCGTGCGGGATACAGCGTGAAGCTGAGTAAGTGAGTAAGCACATAATATAAATAAATCAGCATCTAAGAAATTTGCTTTGTAAGAATTACGTTTTTTGTCTTTTACCTACATGTGTAGTCGGTGTGGTCAGATGTGTTGTAACAAAATACACAGACGCATACGCTTCAATTGCTTATTAGGTGGGTTATTCAACTGTTCGCATTGCGTGATGATTGCATCCTGCATTCGCAAGTAAACAATTAACTGTATTTCTTCCGATATACAAGATGTTTTGATTACATTATAATATTTCACGTAATAAATATATATTTATTAAATTACCTAGTTTTATTTTATATTATCTATACTCAATATATAGAAAAGACAACAAATATATAAATCCCTAGGTTCCCAAGTTTCCTCCCGCTGTTCGCCTGCTCTGCCATGTAAAAAAAAAATTTTTTTTTCAGCTTCACGCTGTATTCTGCACTAGGCAGGGTAGGCAGAGGGAACGGAAGTGAAACTTTATGACACTCCGTTCCACTTCCGTTCCCCACTTTCCGCCGAATTTGGGGCATTGCGTGTTGAGTGGCGGAACTCAACGCCGCGCTTTTAATTTTTACCTAGTGTAAAAAAATATAATCATTTATAGGATTATTAACATAAACGATTTCATAACGTAAGAAAATTGTACTTATATATTTAAGAAAAGATTTGGCAGTCAGTATAACGATAATAATCTATTCGTTTTCCGGCACTAAACGGACCAATGAATTTTAAATGCCCGCCATTGAGTGTAGGGCAAGGTCGGCCCCCATCAAGCGTAGCTTACAGCGTTACAGTGTTGCAGGCAGCGGAGAGAAACAATTGATTTTTGAGGCCAAGGTGCAACACTTGACTTTAAATTGCGTACAAAATGTTTGTGCTGTAATGTGATATTTTCTTTTAACAAAACTAATATCATTTTTTAAACGTCTCAGACAGATCGTTTATTTTAAATTGCTTAAGTTTTTATTCTTGTAATAAAAAAACTTTGTCTTTTTTTCATTATAACTATTTGAAGGTAAATTATATAAATGTTATTATATAAATATGTATAAGGCCGTCGTATTCCGGTGCCACAATGTTGTTGGTTGGAACACAATGGTTCGATGGTTACACTTTCAATTACCAATCGGAGAAATGGAATATTTAATAATATAATTATCTTTTCGGCAACGAAGCAAAGCTAATATTCAGAGTTTCGTCACTCAACACAAAATGCCTAGAGAATTGTGTGTGTCTTAACACTGGTTTCCCAGGTTCCCTGTGCCCACGCACATTTTAAGATATGACTCTCTATGCTAGGCTTAGGGATCTAGTCTGAAGCTAGACTAGTCTTTATTAAAAAGATTTTGGCACATTGCAAAGTTACATAAAATTTCTATACGTTACTTTAACATTACAAACTAACACAGTTTTAATGTAACGCATAATTCATAACTTTCGTTACCCTCTGCACGTAACACAAGTACATACTTATGTAAGTTAGTAACGACTCCTTGGCCACATAAGTTCCCTGACCACGGAAAACACATATCGTGACAATCCGAACGTGACACGCCTAACAATAACATAACCATAATAGACAATGTATTTTAAAACGACCAAATTGTGCATTAACATAGTATAACTACTAACATACAGCTCGGAAGGAAGAGGAAACGTGGTATTATGAAATTCTTTTTCCCACTTTTCGTTTAGCAAACGCCATAATACATATTAATCTGATTACCAAAGCAAAAATATTAAATGCTTAATTCTCCTTGTTAGACATCGAACCCCTATCGTCGCGCTTACACTGCGCCACACACTGTACCACTGCGCTACAACGACCTAAAATATTGGAAATCAACTAAATATGTTATATGTTTTCGAAATAAGTATGTATAGATATTTTTGAAGGCACATTCATTACAGCATTTATCGCTAAAATTCATACAATTTTGAATATTACAAACAGAGATCACAATTTTGAATATTAAAATCAGATTTTCAAAAGGCTTAGCACTACAGTGATATACAAGTCTTTTGATTTTAATAACCATACATACGTATTTAACAGACAGATACACAGACAAACAGGTCCAACTTATAAATCTCCTCTTTTTGCCTCGAGAGTTAAAAAGGGCAGAATGAGAAATAAAACATTCATTCAAATATATAACAAAAAAAACGATATGATGAAATACGAAAAACTATACAAGGACCATTACATTAAATTAATTCAAATGAATGAACTTTAGACAAACAAGATGCCTTTGAACATATATAGGGCATGGTCTCAATCGATTAATGTAACTAACGGTGTTTCAACTTTGAACGTTGACGTCAATGCACACATTATCCAGTGTAACATGCACGTGGGTGTTGAATATATTGTTGTTTTATTGCTAACAGTATATTTTCTTAGCACTGTACAGTTATAAATAAATTATTATACATAATTCTAGCTAACTCGAGTAAACGCTTTACCGGACGTGGCAGTGGAGGCAAAGGGAACTTGGGAACCTAGTGTTAAGAAACTCCACACCATTCCCGATTTTCAACCGAATTGGAGGCATTGCGTGTTGAATGGCGGAACTGAACGCCGCGCTTTGCCTTGTTGTCACAGCAATAAATGAAAATATTAAATATTACATTTCTTCGAGTGAGGGATCAAACCCACAACCTGTCGCGTTTACAGTCACATGCTTGTGCCCTGGGCCACGACAGGCCTCAAAATCTTTTAGCCTTTTTTGGCTAAAAAATAATGATTAAAATACATTTGTTAATTATTTTATTGTCTATTTGAAATAATAAAAGGGTAAAATACACGTCATGGTGCAAATACACAAATGTGCATGCTGCTCACGACTTCGCCCGTTAGAACTGACCGATTATTTATTTCCTAATCTTAATTACTTTTGTTTTCCAATAACATTATGATTTTAAAAAATATATATGTATATTTATACATTGAAAACTAGTGTCAGCTAATTCATTAAAAAAATACTTTGTAGCAGTTTTGTTCAATAAAATACGTTATATCGATTTGTTATTTATAAATCAGAATAATAAAATAAACAAGAAACATTAAAGGAAAGTGTCCCAAAATATTGAAGCGAAAACTGAATGTAAATCTGTTAAGCTTTTGAGACAAACGTGATATAATTATATATTGGGTTCCATTACAATATTAAATGTCTCCAGTAACATCTTCCATATACCAAAAGCGATCACTTACAATTTTATTATAGAAAAAGATATTATTCCAACCAAATATGATATAACTGCCTCACCCACTCATCCACACAACGTAAGCGATGAACGAACGCAATATAACATCAGATAAGTCTCTTTAATAACAGCTATTGCGTATTACATATAATTCATTTGCACAAACGTGACATGTAATTATATACACACATATTTGCTATTTTGATACATTTATTATTCAACAATAGTAGCTTTTTAGTGAACGACGTAATATTTAGTGTGAAATTTGGTTATTGTTCGTAACGTCTATTTCAAAGGATAATGAATATTTAGTATCTCTATATAAACGGCAAATTATTACTCTCGGTTTTGACATCCGGATTGTTAATTTGCAATTCTAAACCTCACCTGATATATCATCATGTAATATATCAGTCTTCACCTATATTATATATAAGCGACGCACCCGCGGCTTCGCCTGCTTTAATTATGTTATTTTATTTACTAATTGCTTTATTGTTCTGATAATATACATTAAAAACTAAATTCAACTAAACTAATAAAAAAATTATAGCAATTTAGTCAAGCATTTTAAAATGTCGCTTATTTAATTATAAACCGATTTATAAAAAAAACTATAAAACAAACATACAAATATGTTAATAGAAAGATGCCACAATATTATACTGAAAACTGCATTTAAATCTGGTCAAGCTTTTCTTTTCTTTCAGATTAGCGAGTACAAAGGCACTTTACTATTATGGGCCCTATTATATTAATAAACGCTCCTACAATATATTTTTTATGTCTTCCATGTATAGACCGTCGTCGGTTAAATATTTATTATAAGTATAGACTATAGATACATGTACAAAGGCAATACGAACGAAATAGCTACATCTTATTGTAGTTAACATAGTCGAATTCTCATAATATTAAACTGCTTCCTCCAATTCTAGTAGATAGCATCTCAGTAACGACTACATATTGGCTTTTCAACTTGAGAATCCTTAACTGCCAGAGAAAAGGGTACTTTTTGTCTTAACAAAGGAAAGCCGAAAGAAAATAGTTTTTAAAGTACAATTGGATATTGTTCGGCCATTGTTTAAATTTAAGTGAATGATATGCAATTTTTTTTTATTGTCGTTATAATTCTATGAGTAGGTAATAAAGAGAATACAACATTGAACACATTTTTTTTAAATATTATATAAGTATTTTTTTATCTTCACGCTTTCTTCTGCAGATATCGATGTAGATAAAGCGAAGTTTGGAACCTAGTGTTAAGACACTCCGTTCACATAAAAAATAAGTGGGAAACGGAAGTGTCTCAGTCCTGCGGTCCTCAACGCCGCAAATTGCGTAGTTAACAGAGCGAGATGAAAATATGAAATATTTTGTTTCTTCAAAAGGGGAAAAATAGCCACAATCAGCTGCGTTAACAGTCGCACACTTATGTGCCTGTTCAACGTTTTTATGTTTCTGAGACAAATATTATTTATAATGACCTGTAGGTCTGCGAGTTATCTGCTATGACCTCCGTCACGGTTTTCATTTTAAAATTTCCAAATTATATCAACCAAGACAAGCATCTAGACGATGAACTCTCATGAGTTATGTATACATACCAATCAATATATAATTTATATTACAGCCTATTTGTTTCAATGTTTGCAAAAGTTTAATAAATGTAAGCGCTGTGAAATATTTTTGCACGTAAAGTCTACACGTATACGTAAAGGCTACTTTATTGTTTCTTACACATAACAAGAAACCCAACTATTTTTTTAAATAAAAAGACTAATTTCTTTTTCATCTTTATGTCACGAATTAATATATATATATATATATATATATATATATATATATATATATATATATATATATATATATATATATATATATATATATATATATATATATATATATATATATATATATATATATATATATATATATATATTGCTCTACTCAACTTCACGCTGTATCCCGCACGAGGCAGGGTAGGCAGAGGGAGCCGGGGAACCTAGTGTAAAGACACTCCGTCCCACTTCCGTTCCCCACTTTCCGCCGAATATGAGGCATTGCGTGTTGAGTGGCGGAACTCAACGCCGCGCTTTGCCTTATTACCAGAGCGAAGAAATGAAACATTAAATATTTAAATTGAAAATATTAAATATTTAATTTCCTCGACTGGGGATCGAACCCAGAACCTGTCGGTTACAGTACACTCTTGTGCCGCTGCGCCACGACAGGCCTCAGTAATTAAATAATAATTTAATTAATAGATAATTTGAATTTGCATTTGCAGAAATTATACGTTCTTACGTACTTCGAATGATATGGCTAAAGTTCATATTTACATCGTGCCTTATACAGTAAATCTTAACAAACGGACGACCAGCTTATTGAAGCAAAACAAACATAAATCCCCGTTGACACAAACTCTTGTTAAAACATTATTTTTTGAAAAGAAGCCCTTAGAACGACGTGTCAACCACCAACATTCTTCACCGACTACGATTTACTAATTTACAAGACGATGCAAACAAAACAAACTCCTAATTTGCAACACCAACAAAGCTTTATTCAAATTACTTTACTGGCAAGTTATTTTGTTTATCCCATGTTTTGCGAACAAACAAATTCGATCATCAAAAAACATTTGGGGCGTATAAAGTCATCTCGTAAGAAGATTCCTGTGCTGTTGACCGTTCAACTTACAAGTTGTGGAATCCCACAATTTGCCGCACGTAATACGCAAGCACAACAAAACAAAGCGAACATATTCCCGGGGCTGAAAGGAAGTTCACTCGAAAAGGCAACTAGCTGCGGGGAAACCTTATATTACTGAATTTATGATATGTTTGTACGCTACGTTCCAGTTTCTAAGGTCATTCGCGCTAGTATCACCGCGATATTTTGTGCGAAATAATAACATTACATGTTATGAGAAAATATTCTACAACCAATTTCATTTGTGTCCCGTATCGACCATCGTGATTTTCCCAATATGAATAAGAAGCTTATCAGATCATATAATCGGAATATTATTTTCATTCTAAATTTGCAATTGCTTTTGTTTTTTAAAGCTTCACGCTTTATCTTGCACATGGTAGACAAAGCAGAGGGAACCTGGGAACCTTGTGTTAAGAGAATTCGTTCTCACTAAGACACTTGCCCTTCGTTCCCCTCTTTCCGCCGAATTTTGAGGCATTGCGTGCAGAGTTGTGAAACATCATTGCTTGCTTTATTTACAAATTATATTATAAGCAGAAAAAAATAATAATAATTAGTATCTTTCAATTTATTTCGTTAACTATTCGCCCTACAGCGGTAATGAAAAGAGGATGGAACGTCCTAGATAAGTGTTTATAGAGCAATTAGAGGCAAACAAAATGAGGCCTATCGGGTCCGCAATAAACCTAGTTAATGGTTGAGATACCATCTACCAAACATGAACGTCCAAATTTATAGGACACCTACATTATACGTTAAAAAATATTATTTCTATTTATACATACAGCAAAATTTCCTTGCAGGTAATGCAAAGATGCTAAGAACATCAGATAGCCTTAGGAGACCGTAGTAATACCCGTTACCCAACCTTAGCATTCAGTAAATACGTTAAACCCTCTAGGCCTAGCTTGCGAACGTTCACGTCGTCCGGCGAGCTACTATCGAATTACAACCTAACATAATGTAATAAGCATAAACTTACGTGCCACGGATGGCAATAGTGTATCGAAACTGGGTGAAATATATGATAAAAGACAAAATATTTCTTCAATATGTACGGTTTAAAGATTTCTCGTACGTTATTTAAATTCTATTATATACATATTTATAAAACTATATGTAATATCTATGAATTGAGAAAATATTCACTAAACAAAAGAATAAAATAAATATATATCTATTGAAATATATATATCTATATTTATCTATATAATGATTAAACAAAGATATGTTTGTCGAATATTAAATGACTACATTCTCATATCGCAGGTGTGCAAAAATCACGGAAACAGGCAGTCACGTCGCCGCTGTCTGAGTACAGATAAGCTTCATTATTTAATTTTATGTCGACCTCATAGTAAGGTCGTAGTTCCGTGACACGCGTACAAATATTACCTTTGGCGGGTTTACTGTGAAATAATTGCAATACACACACAAAAATATAACGACACATGATATAAAACAACGCAGTGCGCGCTCGCGTGAGTTTTGATCGATGTTGTTCATTAATGCTGCACGTAACAGACAAGCTTCAGTTGGCGTTAATATGGTAACAGATAGATAAATCATGTCATATGTATGTGTCATATAATCATGCTAACTGTAACAACAGATAAAAAGCCTATACTACTTTGGTTTTATTTTTCGTAGGTAAAAATAGTACGAGTTCTTAATTTTCTTTCCATCTTCCCTAATTTTCTCTATTTTTATGAATATTTCTGAATAAAATATAGGTTAAACTACTACTTACATCGGCCATCTCTGTACAACCAAATTGATGAAATCCATATACATATATAATGATTTATATTATTTAGTATGTACAGTTCGTAAAAATATTTATTTTATATGACGATGTGCAGGAAAAACAAGCGTTGAATACAATATGTAGTCCATCACGCGCCATTATATTCTATTTATAACAACACAATCTCAATTTACACGTACACACAGTGAATGGTACGAACCACCGACCGTATGAACAATAAAAAGTAATCATTAAGATTTGGAAAAATGTTGAAATATATTTTGTAAAATAAAATACTGTTACAGTATAAACAAAAAAAAATACTTCATATTTACAACAAGTAGACCTTACGGCCTTATCAATGTTCATTGTTTTCAATAGTCGTAGTTACGTGAACTAAGAAATAGGGCACACAAATAACTTTTATGGAGCAATTTGCAGCAAAGTTATGTCATCAGAAATGCCCGTAAATCTGAGAGGAGCGTAAACGGGTGACGATTACAGTGGACAGGCCTGTCTAAGCAATAAAATAAATATAAAAAATGCTCCAATCGTTTGTTATGCTTTCTTCGATGTTCATAACCAATAAAAATATCCCTTCATGAGAACAGGGCAGTTGTTGTAGGATATAACTTTTAATCACTTTGTAATTTTATGAATATATAAAAAATATATATGCAACTCAATAATAACACTAAATAAATAAAATATGACATAAAAACGAAGGTAAATTTGATAGATACGGGGGCATCGTCAAAAGCTTATTATCATATTTAAATTAAAAATATATATATATATATATATATATATATATATATATATATATATATATATATATATATATATATATATATATATATATATATATATATATATATATATATATATATATATATACTCTACAAAAACGCGGAAATAAAATATCACGAATATAAATAAAACATTTTAAAGAACATAGTTGTGCCTTTAGAACAGGCAACAGTAGTTTTAAGTACAGCCATTATAAATGTATTAAATTTTACGAGTTCAATATTTCCCAAGGTTTTATAAGCCACAATTAAAGTTGTAATAAATCGCCAGTTGTTGTAAGCGCAAGGATAATAATTTTCACTTTCGCTTTTTGTTACTTTAATATGAACCGTAAAATCATTTTATTCTTAAACTTATGAAAATGTTTCCAAGAAAATATATTCAATAGCCAAGCAGTTGTTTCATTAATCAGCAATAAAAGGTCTCACAAAGTCGAATTTAGGTCATTCTAATTTTTTTTTCATGAATTATGCAAAGTAAAGGCTAGACAAAGAGGCGACCAACGTGTAAATAAATATTTTCTTTCTCTCAGCTTCACGCTGTATCCCGCACATAGCAGGGTAGGCAGAGGGAACTTAGGAACCTAATGTTAGGACACTCCGATCAGTTCCCCACTTTCTACCAAAAATTGAGGCATTGCGTGTTAAGTGGCGGAACTCAACGTCGCGCTTTGCCTTGTTACCAGATAAATATTTAATGGGAAAATATTAAATTTGATTCACTCGAGTGTGAATCGAACCCACAACCTTTGGCGGTTACAATCACCGGCTATTGCCGCTGCTTTCTTCGAATTCGGCAGTCAGAAAGTCACGAACGTGTTTCAATCGAAACGGAGTGTCTGAACACTATGTTCCCAAGTTATCTATGCCTACTCTGTCATATATAGATACAGAGTGTAGTCCAATAAAATCACTATATGTTATATATGTACACATGACACATTCAAAGTGCTTAAGGTAACTCTGACGGCAAATTCAGTAAGATAATATATCGAAACTATTAACACCATTGAATATTATTAATAGGCTATAGTCGAAATTACACGAATTTCGACTATAGCCTATTTATAGCATATAGCCTATTTGGACTGTAGATTATTGATTAATGGAGTGTGCAATACAAAAAAGATTTTTCAATGAGAACTGACAGCTCCTGAGATTAGTGTGTTCAACTAAAAAAAACTTAAGTTTTATGTTATTAGTATAGGGAAATAGACGTATCTTTTTAATATCTACATATCTATTTTGGCGTATATCTACATGAAACAGTCTTAAATTCATCAAAATTTATTCCACCATTTTATTTTTAATAGTTATTTTTACTAGGTCAAATGTTATAAAATGCCGGCAACACAAGGCTACCCGTTCACTGGAACTTTTAAACATTCTAATAAACCACGTTTAACATCCGCATTAACTATCTGATGGTGATTTCTAATCGCTATTTTTCCTTGGAAATTGTTTACATTTTTAATATGGAAGTTGGCATATATAAGAAATATTAAAATACTCTAATTTTATCATAAAAACTTTTTAAAGTAACGTGTAATGTTTGCATATTATGAAGTTCATATCAAGAAATACAATATGTATTATATACATATTGCAGGTGTCTGTTATCAATTATTTTCCATAAATCATGCATAACGTAAACAAAACCGATATACATATTCAAAGTATTAAATATCATTCACACTTTATCTAATGGAACGTGAGCCGCAGAATCATCGACTTATAAAGTCGGTTACCTGATTTAGTTCATTTAACACGATGAGATATGCCATTCCCTTGAAGATATGACATTTGGCATAGTCACGGTGACGCCCATCGGCAATCCACCAACAAATTTACGATATACGAGTGAAGTGGCTCGGAAACCGGAAATATTCCCGTTCACTTTACGTAATACTTTTATACTGTGCATCAATTCATTATCGATGTGGAACGTAAGAATGACCTTTCGAGTGTAACAACCTCATCATTCATAATAAACAATTGCCTCGCGACTTTATAAAACAATGAGTACTAGTAATTATACGACTTCGTAATAAATAGTTGGATGTTTAACGATAATTATAATCGATACTTACTACTAGATATGCATTTTTCTTAACATCAAAAGATTTTGCGGGAAGCCCAATTGAAACAATTCAGAACAGGCGGCACTATAATTAGCACCTTCACTACTTCATTTGTCGTAGAGGTACTACATATTCTGTTTTACAAATACATATTAATTATTACTTAATAACAGAAATATTTTCTTATATCTAAGAAATATATACATCTTAATCTTTAAAATAAACAAAATTAACAAAATGATGCGTACTTTAATTAAATTGGAATGCAACAATATAATGTTAAATGAATAGGCAAGCCTCGTTTTCCTCATGTCTAATTAATAATTAGCAAAATAAGACAAATCAACAAACCAATGATTCCTAGAACTTATATTTGTTTACGAGTATCATTGTAATTGTAGGTAACGGAAAATATCCGTTTAAACTTTTATATAAACAAATGCAAAACAAGTTAAGACGCTTCATACTATTTTTTTTTTTTTTTCTTTTTTTTTTTGTCAGCTTCACGCTGTATCCCGCACTAGGCAGGGTAGGCAGAGGGAACGGAAGTGGAACCTAGTGTTATGACACTCCGTTGGACTTCCATTTCCCACTTTCCGCCGAATTTGAGGCATTGCGTGTTGAGGGGCGGAACTCAACGCCGCGCTTTGCCTTATTACCAGAGCGAAGAAATGAAACATTAAATATTTTAAATTGAAAATATTAAATATTTCATTTCCTCGACTGGGGATCGAACCCAGAACCTGTCGGTTACAGTCACACTCTTGTGCCGCTGCGCCACGACAGGCCTCAATACATCCTTCATACTAATTATAAATTGTGCAAGTAATTTAGATCATTATTTTTTTTATATATAGTAAAGTATACCAACTTCTTTTATCTCAAGAGACTATAGTATAAAATTTTAAATATATATAATAAGTTCTCAAATTATTTTATATATTGTATCAAATACTAAAATAAGCAACATTCATATAACATGTATATATAATTAAAATATTTCAAATATTTTATGTTTTTGTTAATACCACAAAACCATGTACAAGGCCTACCCAAAGATTCGGACAATTTATGGCCGATACTAAAACTGTGGACAAAAGTAGAATTCTTGGCCGTAACTGAAACTGAACTTTGGGTCGAAGTCTACTTTTTGTAGTCGCTCGTTACGTGACGGACTTCAATGCTGTGATTTATTTTAAAAGACCTAGAATAATGTGATAAAATTTTAAAATGTTACTTTATAAATAAAAACGCCTTTTTTTAATTTATAATATATAAGAAAATATTTTTATTTATATTAAAATTGCTCTTACCATATATTTAAATTCAATGTTTAAAATTGCGCCTATGATGATTGACTAAACATGAAAATTACATAAAAAAAAAAACATAAAAATATTAATTGATCATTGGTTAGGCAAATGTGGTATTCGATTCCACTCTTTTAATAACAAGATTTTAGCTTTACATTTTATTTTACATATTAGGATAAATGGGTAGTAAGTAACTAGCATATTCTGTGTTCAGTATTTTTTTTAACGCTGTATCCCGCACACATGGCAGGGTAGGTATAGGAACATGGGAATCCAGTGTAAAGACACTCCATTAACTTTTCTGTTTTCCGCCATATTTGAGGTATTGCTTGTTGAGTTGCGAAACTCTAGATCACGCTTTGCCTTATTGCCAACTAGAAGAATTGAAAACATTTAATATTAAATATAAAAATATAAAATATTGTCCCTTGCTCGAACAGGGACCGAACCTCCAATGTGACGCGTATACGTTGCGCCATGACAGGCCTCTAAATATTATTGAACTAAAAAAATAATAATTTTTTTATATGTAAAACAAATATTATAGTCGATTTTTTTATAGGTGGTTATTTGTGAAGCTGTAAAGCTCAAGAACTACTAGTTCAAATTGAAAAGCCTTACACAAACGAATATATGACATAAATATATGACATTTATACAAATATATGACATAAATATTCATATACCACTGAACCTGCAGTTACAGTTAATTCAGGCACTTACAAAGTATAGCATTTCTTTTTTCCATTTTTAGCTTCACGCTGTATCCCGTAGGCAGAGGGAACCTGGGAACCTGGGAACCTAGTGTTAAGACACTCCGTTCCACTTTCGTTCCCTACTTTCCGCCGAATTTGAGGCATTGCGTGTTGAGTGGCGGAACTCAACGCCGCGCTTTGCTTTATTACCAGAGCGAAGAAATGAAACATTTAATATTTAAATTGAAAATATTAAATATTTCAATTCCTCGACCGGGGGTCGAACCCAGAATCTGTCGTTTACAGTCACATGCTTGTGCCGCTGCGCCACGACATAACACAAAGGTATATCCCTTTGGCTACCGCATGCAGAATTTAAGGACAATCAACTACTAGGTACCATATTATAGAGATACAGAATTTAAGGACAATCAACTAATAGGTACCATAAAACTACGTAGTACCTATCACAATATTTTTTATTATGATATTATTATTATTTACTTATTTTTTTAAAAGTTATCATCAGTAAAAAAAACATAACATATATTTTGTTTAAAATTATTTAAATATTATTTATCATAGTTTCCATATTGAGGCCTGTTATGGCATAGAAGTACAAATGTGTGACTATAAAAGCGACAGCTTGTATGTTCAATCCCCACTCGAAGAATTGAAATATTAAATATTTTCCTTTCGTCACTATTGTAACAAGGCAAAGAGTAATGTTGAGTTCTGCCATTACAATTCGAACAGAACAGAGTATCTCAACACTAAGTTTCCAAGTTCCAGCCTATCCTGCCACATGCAGAAAGCAGTGTAAAGCTGAAAATAAGTATTTCTTTTCTACTTTAAATATTTCTTTATGACCTAAACTTGAGAAATTAGTATTACATGTGGAACGGAAGTGGAACGGAGTGTCATAACACTAGGTTTCACTTCCGTTCCCTCTGCCTACCCTGCCTAGTGCGGGATACAGCGTGAAGCTGAAAAAAAAAAAAAAAAAAAAAAAAAAGTATTACATGTTGGAAATAAATGCTCATGTTATGCTGTAATGCCTGGATACAAAATGGGGGCAATGTGTGCTTTGCCTTGATACCAGAGTAAAGAAATTAAAATATTAAATATTTTTTATCACAGTTTGGGGATTGAACACAAGTTGTCACATTTTTTGTTGTGGAAAAGACAAGGCAAACAAGCATATGGGTCACTTGATGATCCTGACCTTTGCCCACTGCCTCATGTAATACTATGGGGCTACAGGTGTGTTGCCCGCCTTTAAGGTCGCGGTAAACACACTTTTTGAAAGTAAAAAGGTTTAAAGGAAGACTTTTCCCACTGCCTCATGTAATACCATGGGGCTACAGGTGTGTTGCCCGCCTTTAAGGTTGCGGTAGACACATTTTTTTGAAAGTAAAAAGGTTTAAAGGAAGACTCTTGTGCCCCAGTTCCACAACAGCCCTGTATATAATATGATTAAAACAGAAAGATAAGTTTAGGACTTTCCAGTGTTTTAATACTAAGTATTTATGCCTACAGAATTTAATACAAATGTGTAATAAATTTACTTATTGTGAATTTTAGGTAAAAACCTACCATACAAAGTACAGGAAAAGGAATAGGGTAAAACCCAATTTATCCAGGCATAAATTGTTAGCACACACACACAAGCAAGTTAACAAGCATATGTATATTATATACATATGTATATACACATAAACATTACACATGTGATATGATGGAATGATAAATTTAAAGGCAATAATAAATGTTACAATAAGAAATATATATGGACGAACATAAAATTTAAGTCCAGCATTTCTTAAAATCATATTTTGGGTTCCTACTGTAATGTAAATTTTTTTTTAAATAGCATTTTACATATAAAAACTATACATATATAAAAGTTTCTATGTAGCAAACATAAATTAGCAACCGTAACACAGTGCACAAGCAACTGATCTTCACCACAATAATTGTATGTGCAATTACTACTAAGGCCTGTCGTGGCGCAGCGGCACAAGCGTGTGACTGTAGCCGACAAGTTGTGAGTTCAAACCTCACTCGAGGAAATGAAATATTTAATATTTTCTGGTAATAAGGCAAAGCACAGCGTTGAGTTCCGCCACTCAACACGCAATGCCTCAATTTCGGTGGAAAGTGGGGAACGGAGTGTCTTAACACTAGGTTCCCGGGTTCCCTTTGCCTTTAGAGTACAACATGTAATAAATTAAATAATATTATTGAAAGAAAAAAATTATAATTCATTGTTTTGTATATCAGTCATTATTGATACAGCAATGTTTTGAATATAAGAAATTCAACAATTTAAAAAAATATTTCTTTACAGCATATACCGAATAGCTGAATAAGTGTTTTCTTACTTCCTTAACATCAAGAGCAAACAACTTTCGCCATTAAACAACTTGATCTTATTTTAGAGTGAACACTGCGCGGGCGCAATATAGCATAGTAGTTTAATTTACGGCTACAGTAATCCTTCGTTTTGAGATATAACACGTATAAACCAAACAGATAACTTTTATTTACATTCTGCATTTTTTTATTTATTTTTTTTTAAAACTATAAGCTTTATTGCATTGTACTGACTCGTATGACAGGACTATGTGCTAAGAAATCATTGTGAATCAAAAAGGAAACTGCCACTTACCGTTTATGTTTATACACCAAATCCCAAACAATATAAAAACTGTCACTCGCACGTTAAGCACAACACAGCTTATTCACCTCTTGACATCTGACATGGTTCGTATAAATGAAAGTATATGAAATATATACTATCTTAGAAAAAGAGTTGTAAATGATAAAAAGTCAAACAAAATCTTTAATAGAAATAATAAAAGTTATGCAAAATGTTCGCAAAATAACTATACAAAACGTAAACAGCTGCCTACTTTGACAGAACCGTCTAATAAACTGACAAGAGAGGCTGCCAACTGTAAAATCACTTTCGCCTTCATATGTTGCCAACGTGACGAAGCTAAGACGTAACCTGTGTGATACGTCACAAGTCCTTAGGATGTTTACGTAATAAGAATGACGTAGAATATGAGAGCCTTTGAAACACTGAAACTATAACATCTACTGGTTTTCTGCTGCATAAGTACTTAAAACTATATTATATTATTTAATATAAGAAAAATATAAAGTTAATAAATAAGCATATTTATTTTAATAAGCGTGTATTCAAGTATAGTTCTCCACTCTCATGTGTAACCTTAATATTTCTGGTTTTCTCTAGCAAAATAATAAATATAAATATATATATATGGTAATAAAATTTATATTAAGGAGAATAATAGATACTTAAGTCAAATTAAAAAAAATATTATATTCTACAATACATAAAATATATAATTACGGAATATATTTCCAAAATTATGTTATAAATAGGTACATATAGCGATACAATTATAAGATCTTTGAATTGTCTGTATATTACATATTTCAATAGAAAGTGTTTTTATTTAAAAGGCGATACGATTGTTGTAGAGATAAATATAATTACAGATATAAAAATAAGAATTTGTCGCTTTGCTAAAATTATTTAAAATATTAATTATTACAATATACTCTATATGATTTGCTATTAATCAAGAATTCATAATGATATTCCAATAAAAGCTTATTGATTGAAAATATATATATATTGATCGTTATTAACCGTCCGTGTTACACGTGTTTATTGTCTCATTTTCACGTGTTTTTCATATTTTAAAAATAACTACATTGTTTCTATTTATAATTCGTAAGTGTAAATTATGATTAACAACACAATAAACCTTTTAAATCATTAATTTTATTACTTAAAAAACAGTAAGTTGTAACTTTTAATTGCTGTAAAGAAATTTTATTTATGCATTGTTTAATTTTAAAACTTATAATGTTTCTTTTTATTTTTATTATTAAGTACTAATTATTGTTATTAATAGGGCATTTTTAAAATATTAACCTAAATAAAATAACTGTAATTTTTTCGTTTATGGCAATTCTGATAGTCAAATGTCACTTCGTCACCATCGTCAATCTGTCAATTAGTAGATTGATTATATTTATCATCATTTATGTTAAAATATAGTAGAACAATATTTCTTTTGTGCTACGTAATCACTATAAGAATATAAAGTGGCGTAATTAAAAAGAAAATATGTCGAAATTCGAGGACAATCCCTTTAGTGATCCAGCCATAGACAATCCCTTTGCGGTGAGTAGGCTTAATAAATGAAAGTTCTATCCACTTATTATTTCTTGCCTTAATATCACTTGAATATGTTTAATTTATTTTAGGATCCGGCAGTACAACAAGTAGCTAGAAGTACAAATAATGCGACACGAGGTCTCGATGATTACAATCCCTTTGATGGGCAGCAAAATGCAAATCAGGCTACGGTAAACTTTGTATATTAATAATTTATAGAACATTAGTGGGCTGATAATGCGTTCGGCGAAATAAATGATAGTATTCGATAATTTTATCAACCGGTTTGTGGGTTACATCTTTACAGATGTAAATTATATGGAATCTTGTTTCTTGTTTAAACACACTCAGTAATATATGTATTTATGCAGTTTATTAAAAGTATATAAATTTACGAAGAATTTTATTATATTATTTAGATAAATTAGATATAGACTTGTAAACTTATTAGTATTTATTCTGGCCTAAGTGTGGCTAATAAAATTAAAAAGAAATGGTAAAAGTGTAACTATATGTTCCTTTATTGGTTTTTTCAGCCTTCTCAGCAGCCCACACAGCCTGCTATAATGCAGGCAGTATCGCCACCTCTCTCAGATGGTGGCCAATACACACGCCCGAACCAACAACAGAGTCAAGGCCCCCCTCAAAACTTTACCACAGCTGATTTTCAGGTATATTTAAATTCAATTTCTTTAACAACAATGTATTCACTATAAAAAGCACAGATAAAAATATTTTGAATAATAAATAATAATTATTATGAACTGATTTTCTAAAAGAAATTAAAATTATAAATAATCTAGTATATATTTCAAATACACTAAATATATTTTAAAATGTAGTCCAATTTGTTTGTATAATGCTGTTCCTAGTTGTTTATAGTATTGCATGCTATTTAATACACTTTTGCTTTTTCCAACTTGCACTGAAGGAGCTAAAGGTAACAACACTCTTATTAGTCATTATGATCAATTGCTTTTTCCACTTTATCATTATCTTTACATTCTTATCTATGACAAGTTCATATCTTATATGTCAAAATAAAAACAAAAGATATCAATTATTTTGGTCTTGTATATATTGTTTATGATGTAAATGAGTTGTACCAAAACAGTTATAATTTTTGTAGCTTAAGTAATTTAAAACAAATATATTTGTAATCCACCTAAATTTGATATACTGCATTTAAAATGGTGAAACTAATATGTCCATTTTGTTTTATTAGAATAGGGTAATGAAAATAATTCCTTCCTTATAAGGTCAATTTAAATCTTTTTTCCTATTATATTCTATACTACACACCCATTTTTTGTATATAACAAACATCAGAAATTACTTAAGAATATTTAAATTGTATCCCAGAACTTTATTTACATGAAATGACAAAAAAAAATAATTAAATACAAATTATTCAAAAATCGAACTCCTGTCGGAAATCATTCTCGGAAATACTCTCATTGTCACTCAATCAGTAAATTAAGATTTGAAATATGTATTAGCGACCCGCTCAACTTAAACAGCTTTAACTAAATAAATATTCATTTACTACTCTGCATTACTTACATTTTCTTATATTAATCTCATTTTAAAAACTGTCTTCTCAATCAGTTATATATTTTTTTTATAAGATATAAATAGATAAATTGTGACAATTTTCCAAACCTAAATATTTCAAGAAACAATTTTTAATAGATTATATTCATGTTCATTTTCATACTTATTGCAAATTACTCATATGACTTTAATATTAATATTTTAAATAACAGTTGTTAAAAAAAATGATAGTAAACTCATAATAGATTACTATCATTTTTTTAATTATTTGCGTGGTAAAAGGTTAACTAATTAAACCCTTTTTGTTAAAAAATATCCTAATTATTTTTAAAATCATGTCATATCTCTAAATGAGTTCTGATCACTCACCAATAACTATAATTGGTTTTCCTCTCAATTTATTTTATGATTATGGGTTAAATCCAACATAGAGAACACAGCATTGTCATGTGTTTGATTCCTTGAAGAAATTATTTATTTAATTTCCTTGTTCTGGTAATGAGACAATCTGCAGTCTTGAGTTACACTACTCAGCACACAATGTCTCAAAATTGAACAGAGACTTTGGAAGGGAGTGTCTTACTGTCTATATACTATGTCGTTGACTTAGAGTCTATACTTCCTAACATACATACATACACACATATATATATACATATATATATATATATATATATATATATATATATATATATATATATATATATATATATATATATATATATATATATATATATATATATATATATATATATATATATATATATATATATATATATATATATATATATATATATATATATATATATATATATATATATATATATATATATATATATATATATATATATATATATATATATATATATATATATATATATATATATATATATATATATATATATATATATATATATATATATATATATATATATATATATATATATATATATATATATATATATATATATATATATATATATATATATATATATATATATATATATATATATATATATATATATATATATATATATATATATATATTATATATATATATATATATATATATATTATATATATATATATATATATATATATATATATATATATATATATATATATATATATATATATATATATATATATATATATATATATATATATATATATATATATATATATATATATATATATATATATATATATATATATATATATATATATATATATATATATATATATATATATATATATATATATATATATACTTAGCTTCACGCTGTATCCCACACATAGCAGGAAAGGCAGAGGAAACTTAAGAACCTAGTGTTAAGACACTTCGTTCCACATTCGCTGCCTACTTTTCGCCGAATTTGCGGCATTGCGTGTTGATTGGTGGAACTCACGGCGATGAGTTCCGCCATTCAACAAAAAACGTGATCAAAAAAGTAATTATTGTTATTAATAACAGAGAAGACAAGAAGAATTAGAAAGGAAAGCTGAAGAGCTAGCGCGACGTGAAGCGGAACTAAGGGCTGGGTCGGCCGGCAGGCGTAACAACTGGCCGCCATTGCCCGGCTTCTGTCCCATACAGCCGTGTTTCTATCAGGATATCAATGTGGATATTCCCTTGGAATTTCAGAGGATCGTACGACATTTGTATCACCTTTGGATGTGTGAGTTTTTTTTTAATTATTAATTAATATTATAGGGAAGGCTGTGGAACATTTTAGGTCGTGATAATGATTTATTTTTAGTTTTTTGCTCTGGTAACACAATAAATCGCGGCGTTGTGTTTTACTCGGTAATAAGAATATAATTTTTATTTTTATTTATTTTTTATTTTAAGGAAAAAAAAACATACAGCTTACAATATTTCAGTTAATATATTTTTTTTATAAATATTTTACAAGCCCAAAAGTTTTCACTGCTAATTATTTCAAAGCGGGTGGGTATAAAATATATTTATATACAGCAATCATAGAATAATAAAATTAAAATAAAATTTAAAAAAAATGTTAAAATTAATTGGGTGGTAAGTGGGGAAAGGATTATCTAAATATTAGATTCTCTAGTTTAGGCACTTGCGAGATTCAGTGTGAAATTAAAAAATATATATTTAATATTGTTAATAAAGGACAAAAAAATCTGTTAAATTGTACAATGGCTGATATACATACTATTATATATAAATATCATATTCACAACCATTAAAAGCTTAATATTAATTATTATGTTCTATAAAGTCACCACAATGAGAGTATATGGCTTAGTAGTCTTTGGTATTTTCCAAATGGCGCGGCTTCAATTCCCGCTACGTTTTAATTTTGTTTTTCAAACAAATATTTGTATTTATTTAATGTGGAATAACATTTTAAAAATGGTAAAAAATATATTTTCTTTTCAGTCCACTCCCTGGTACTAGCACTGAATATAGTAGGCGGACTTGCATTACTATTTACAAGTGAAAACTTCACCATTTTCGGTTTAGCCATACTATATTTTGTATTATTGACGCCATTCAGCTTCATATGCTGGTACAGGCCAATTTACAAGGCTTTCAGAAGTGACTCGTCATTCAACTTCATGGTGTTCTTCTTTATATTTTTATTTCAAATTATTATAACTGTGGTACAGTCTATTGGATTCACTGGAGGAGGCTCTTGGTAAGTATTATTTTTTTAAATTAATATCATATTGTCAAAAATATATAATATATATTGTGAAAGTTTATGAGGAATTATTGTTTATCCTTTCACACAAAAACTGCTGAACAAATTGAGATGAAACTTTAAAGTAATGTAGGTTATACCTTAGAATAACACATATTGTGGCGAATTTTGTATAATTTGGCTATAATATAACATTCTTGTTGATATATATATATATATATATATATATATATATATATATATATATATATATATATATATATATATATATATATATATATATATATATATGTATATATATATATATATATATATATATATATATATATATATATATATATATATATATATATATATATATATATATATATATATATATATATATATATATATATGTATATATATAAATATATATATATATATATATATATATATATATATATATATATATATATATATATATATATATATTCCCTCGGGATTCAACGTGAAGCATATATATTTTTTCTATTTTAAGTTGAAAATTGAATTATAACTGTACAACTTTAAATTTCTATTTTATCACTACAAATTCTTCAGTCGGACATGTCAATTCCTATCATAACTAATTTGACCTATATGTTTATCGTAAACATTTACGAGAGGAAAGTTATGTGCTATAGATAAATAGACTATACATACATTGTGATAAATAAGTTATAATACACAGTATGAATGATGACTTGTGGCCAGCATAAATATTTAATTTTTGAATATTAAATATTTCATTCTGTAGAGTGGAGATCGAACCCACGACCTGTTCTTTGCAGTCTATTGTCATATATAACGAGTTGTAACTATTTATAATATTGCTTAAAATCTAAGTAATTTTCAGCGGCCTTATAACAAGCATTGAAACATTCAAAATAAATGTTGGAGCGGGCATTGTCACCCTGATCGTGACTATAGGATTCGTGACAGCCGTGGTTGCTGACGTTATGCTTATTACCAAGGTAATATATAGTAATATTTTATGTTTTCTGTTTATATATTTTCTATATTCTTCAAATTCTTCATAGTAAACAATTCGTTAAGTAAAAAAAAAAAAACCGTCGTAGTATAGCACGGAGGATGAGTTGTATTCACCTAGAACTTAATTTTGGTAATGTAGGTTCGATTTTTTTTATTTATTTTTTCTTCTCGTTGTTACGATGTGCAAAAATTCTAAAAGCCTACATTTAAACCGGCCATAACTCGTTAACCGCACTGTTGTTTGATGTTTCTTCTACATATATACATTGTACAGTGCTCAAGTAAAATGGATAGTCCTGGATCTCATAATAGATCTATGAGTTGCTCGAAATAAAAGAAAATAGTTTCTAAGATATGTTAGTTGGGAAAAAATTGCATATAACTTTTTTTTTATTAAAAAATACAATATCAACACATATGTACATATCTATTGGACAATATGAAAAATTCTATACGAAATAATACTTGATACATATTATTAATTCATTCAAAAGAAAAAATATACGATAATAACAAATTCAGATGAAATAAATGACAATTTATAGAATAAAAACAAAACAACGCAAGTGTCGTTTCTGAAAATAGAAAAATGTCACTAATATTTGCAATACATTTATGCCGTGGGACTCCGACTTAGAATAGGACCACCCTGGTACTGTTGGTGTCGTAAGAGGCGACTAAAGTGCGTGTGGTAGGGTCACGTTGCCAGTAATGGCAACACGCATGGGCAGACTCGACCGGATTGTTACCACCCCCGGCATTTAAGACCGGCGTTAAGTAGTGGCTTTGGCCACTGCGTTTCGCATTAGGTAATGCCGGGCCCCGGTGCCCATCCACCTTAAAGGACGACAACGCTCCTGTAGCTCCTCTGGAGTTACTCGGGGCCGTGGGCGACGGTGATCACTTACCATCAGGTGACCCGTACGCTCCTTTGCCGTGTCATATCTGTAAAAAGAAAAAAAACCTATTTTTTTAGTATTTTTCTTTCCTAAGTGTTAAATAACACTTTAAATATAGTAAAAATAAATCAAACTTTACTTACATCCTTAAACCGGGGATTTTTATTAAAAATATGGCCCTTTTTTATTTAACGGATTATATCATTTATATGGAATAAAGTATAATCGTACTGAATCTCGAAATTGCAGGTACACCGCATATACAGATCGACGGGTGCATCCTTAGCTAAAGCTCAAGCGGAGTTCACCACAGAAATCCTGCGTAACCAGCACGTCCAGACTGCGGCGTCGAGCGCCGCGGCCGCCGCGGTTAACGCGCAGATCGCTAATGCTAATCGATATTAGGTATGTGGTTTTTTATTTTTTTCTTCCTCATATATATATTTTTTTAATGAACTCAGCTTCACGCTGTATCCCGCACATGGCAGGGTAGGCAGAAAGAACTTGGGAACCTAGTGTTTAGACTCTCCGTTCCATTTCCATTCCCCACTTGCCAAATTTGGGGCATTGCGCATTGAGTGGCGGAACTCAACGCCGCGTTTCGCCTTGTACCAGACCGAAAAAATGAAAATATTAAATATTTAAAATTAAGAAAAAAGAAACTATCAAGTACATATCTTTGTAGGCAGAGAAAATAAAGGGAGCATAATTGTATTACATTCAAGTGTTAAGTAACGGAACTCAACGCCGCGCTTTGTCTTGATACTGGAGCGAGATAATAATAATATAAAATATTTCAATCCTTCCTCATTATTTACAATGACACGCATACGTATACAATTATAAACTTAATATATATTTATTTACATTTCAGGTTTACTTATCAATGAACGCGCTGTTAAGATATTAAAACAGATACTAAATATTTTCTTCTATTAATAACTGACACGCCTATCACTTAATATATTGCCGTTTTTTAATTTTATATAACTATAGTTCGCGTGGCTTTGGCTGAGCCTTGCATTTGTGAGAAAAATAATATTATTTCAATAATCTTTATTATTTAAAATTATAATTAATTAATTAAACATGTAAAAACTATATTAATTCTTCTGTACAGTCCAAAGTATCCTCGATTTTTTTCAATCTGATCTGGTATGTTGTCTGGTAACAATGTTACATTCACATTTTTTTTGTTTCATTTCTACTGCACTTTCAAATATTTTTTTATCATTCTTATATGTAATAATTTTTTTTTTAGCTTCACGCTGTATCCCGCACGAGGGAGGGTAGGCAGAGGGAACCCGGGAACCTAGTGTTAAAACACTCCGTTCCACTTCCGTTTCCTACTTTCCGCCGAATTTGAGGCATTGCGTGTTGAGTGGCGGAACTCAACGCCGCGCTTTGTCTTTTTACCAGAGCGAAGAAATGAAACATTAAATTGAAAATATTTAATTTCCTCGACTGGGGATCGAACCCAGAACCTATCAGTTATAGTCACACGCTTGTGCCGCTGCGCCACAAGGCCTCAATAAATTTAATATAAATTGTTGAGCCAATTCTGTATTTCATTATTTTTTCTGTAGGAAACGGAGTGTCTTAACACTAGATTCCTATTTCCTCTACCTACTTTGCCATGAACCAATAAAACCTAAGCAAAAAATATATATGACGCTGCTATCAGTACAAAAGTTGCAGACCGGTTGTAAAAAGCAGTCTAACTTAATTTAGACTAAGCAAGTGACGTCACACCTACACTATACATGAACACTCACACAAATGCAAGGCCCAGGCTAGACCTCGTTGACTGTATTTTTTTATGACAGTGACATCTATAATGTTTATGATTCTATGGACATGTTTTTTTTTTTTTTAAAGACGGTCCCTAATTAATTCATTGTTAGAATTTGTTGTATAACATTGATTAAATTAAAATAGAATTATTGGAATACCATAATTGTTGATGTTCATGTGGACAAAATTATGAAGTTGATATCCTGATAAGGAAAAGAGCATTATACTATTGTAAATAGTTTCTTCTTATAATTATTTATTTTTTGTCTGTTATTACATGACAATGAAACTTATACCTATAATAAAAATCAAAAGCTGGAAAAGCTTCTCGTTCACATGTGGAAATTTATTATTGAAAACATGTAAGACGTCTGTTTTGCAAATGGCGCAGATTTAATTTTGTATCAATTTAAAAAAATATATATATGAAAGAATATATTTAATTAGGGATCGTTCATTATAATTACAATAGCAAGCAATAACCTTTTTACGCGGTAATTTTCTTTTAAAAGTTGACTTTCAAATTCGTTTTTATTTAAATGGCAATAATATTTTATAAAAATACAAATTATAATTTAAACCTTAATAAAGCTTAAACTACTATTAATTATTATCGATTAATTAGGAATTTTTGAATATAATACGCATTTTTTGTAACGGCCACAACGTCGTATGGCTGTGCATCATATAAGATACGATTGTTCGAGATTATTTATCATATCTCTAAAATAAATGTTTGAAAAGTGTGTTTTTTGCTTATAAAAAAATGTATCGAACGCGCGTAGAAATTGTAAATAATTACATTATTCATAAAATAATTGAACATTGTCTATAAAATCGATATTTAATCGAATAATTGAATCACCAATCGTATTTAATTTTTTAATGTATCTTTCTAAAATATATCTGGGTCCGTTATTTCGTAATAAATAATAATATTAATAATAAATCGCTATTAAAAATAAATTAATTTTAATTTGCAATAATTATTCATTTAGTTGTGCTAGCTATAATTACATGAGCTTACCGACGCTTTAAAATACATATACACTGATGTTTGATCTTATATTCGTGAACGTTGCACCAAAAATGAAAAAAAAAAAAAAATTAATCACAGATAATATATAAACAATTATAACGTCATCTTTGGCTTTTAACCAGTTTAATCATTTATATTTAATATTAAATGTAACGCACACACACAAAGAGTTCGAGACGTTAGATTTTTTAAAATATATAATACTAAATATACGTGATTAATTCAGCTAAGAAAGAAATTATATTTGAAATAAATAGTTTTCATCAACTCTTTTTTACTCTCATTGGATTATTTATAACGGAAATTCTGACCTAAATGGTTGTTCGCTTTCAAGTTAAGTTCGTTTAATGTATGAACACTCTGGAGAATAACAATTAAAAGTAAGAAAAAATCTAAAATAAAAACTGAGACAACTGTATTTATAATTTAAATTTTATTATAAATATAGTTACATTTTTTAATTTAATATAATTATAAATAATTTTCATATCAAATTTTAAAATATTTAATAGAAATTATTGGTTAATTTGATTATTCTTTTTTTAACACTTCATCATTCATACATTGAAATTAAATCATTGGACGTTTAGAAAATTAACATTCCACATTGCACGGGCGAGTGTGAATATTTTAAAAAGCCCTTTCAATTTAATGTTTGTGATTTATATCTGGCTGTTTCTATAATTGACGGTATTTAAGTAAACATTTTAATTCTATGTTTATACAAATACTTTTTAAAATTAAATAAACTGAAAATGAAACTGTACTAATATTATAAATCTGACAATTTTGTTAGGTTGAAATTGATAAATCTTTGTGTATTAAATAATACAATTATCGAAGAAGGCTTATAGACTATCATTGCGTTATTTCCAATTGACTATGCGGGCAAAGCCGCCGGTAACAGCTAGTAACTTTTAAAATGATTCGATAAAATAAATACATGAGTTACAAATAATTGATATATTGTTTATAAATAATCGGTATATATTTATGAATTTTACTTAAAGGCCGTCGATACTGTAGTCGTGCGACATTCGTCGGTCGTTTTACTTAATTTCAATGTACCCTTTGTGACTCCCGACTTGCCGTGTTACGATTTAGATGCACAAGACTTCGTTTTAGCGTTTATATTATATATAATATATAGCATAAGAAAGTACACAACTAGTCATATGACTAATAGTATAGATGAAAGGTGGATAAAAGAAATATATAAATTATGATTATTCGAATGATTCGATTCAATAAAATCGATTATTAATTGCGATCAATTGCTTTTTATAAATATTTTCAAATAAGTGTATCATATGTGGAATTTTTTAAAAATGACATTTCATCCACCTTTTAATATAATATTATGTATATCATTTTGTGCGATTTACGTAATTTGAATATTTAATCGTAAACGATGGCGTAATATTATATTAGCTATACTATAAATTTAAAAGCAAATTAACCGCTTTTCTCATTTCACTTACACTACTCATTAATGTCCCATTTTTGGACTGTACGTAGTTATATCGACGGTCCTTATTTATAAAGAGATATGTCTAAACGGTCTTTTTTTTAAATATAATAAAAAATTACAAATATTTAATTTATTATATTTATAATTATGTTCTGTTATTTAAGATTTTTTTTATTAAAAATATTATTTAAGTTTCTATGTAGGGACCGTCGATTGATGTATCTGGGCCTAGTTTAATGTAAATTATTGAGACCGTCCTTACCCAGATAATGGTAAGCGAAGGCGTAGAATTTAACTAAATGTTTAACTGTTTTGTAACGATTAAGTCATGTTATAAACTTATAATTAATATTAAATATAGTTTCCGAAATGGTGTTTTATTTACCCTTTGATACGATTTTTTTTATAATTTTGGCATGAAAGCTAAATTCTTTTTGGTTTTTTTTGACGTAGATCTGTAGATTTAGATCTATATGTCTTCAATTATTACTGAGCGGAGGATTAAAATTATGGTCTCTAAGCCTTCTTCAACTAAGAAAAAATAATCCAAAATACGTCAAAATTTGGAACTCTATTATTATATAATGAATCGCATAGGGTCGACAAATCGTGGTTGCCCTTAAGTTAAGCTTCCTCAGCTTTAGCTTTTTATATATATATATATATATATATATATACATACATACATACATACATACATACATACATACATACATATATATATATATATATATATATATATATATATATATATATATATATATATATATATATATATATATATATATATATATATATATATATATATATGTCTTTATCTTTTCTAAAATCAATTTCAAAAAGGAATACTCGGAAAGAAATCAAAACTAAGAACATATGTAATAATATCTTTGCCGTGGTAACAACGCAAAGCGCGGCATTGAATTCCACCACTAATCATTCAATGCCTGAAATTAGGCAGAAAGTGCAAAAAGGAAGCATTAAAGACAATTCAAAGTTCACTTCACTTCAAGATCAATGCGCATTTAAAACAGAAGAATAACACGAGTCCTTTCTGCCTTCTCTGCTACGTGCAGGCAACAGCGTGAAGCGAAACAAAAATTCTAAATTCAAACCATTCACAACTAACTTCAGACCGTTCACAACTCAACCATACATATATTTCAACCACTAATCCTACACTAACGTCCTTCACTTCCAAACACAAAAATAAAACACCGATCCACTGATTCATCAAAACTCTTTATTATAATAAGAAGTGAAGTACAAGTGAAGTGTCAAGCGCTAAGTCTGCGGCGTGTTGGCGTGCGCGTGTCCGAGGCGCGAGGGGTCCTGGCTGGGGTAGTGCAGCGGCGGCAGCGGCGGCGGCGCCACGCTGCCCCACGCGCCCCACCCGCCCGCGTACGACAGGTTGAAGAAGTCGTTCGGGCGGTTAGGTGGCGGCATCTGGCGGTTAAATACAACATTTATTAAACTAATTTATATAAAACAGGATATAACAGCTTGTACGTTCGATCGTGGGGATCTCTTTCTCTTTCTTTCGATACTAACTGTTTATGTTATATTGTCTTCCTGTACCAACCTTCCTGGAGGGCCAGTATACCTGCCAGCGGGTTTTACCCCAGTGGCCATGAAATAGGTCTAGCTCCCACCACTTTCGTGAGGATCATATTCAAATCAAGAAAATGTAATATTTAATATTTTTATGTTTTCTCTCTGGTAACAAGGCAAAAAGAACAGCAGCGTTGAGTTCAATCAACACGCAATGAACAGGTGAGGTATGGAATAGAGTATCTTGACACTAGTTCCCAAGTTTTGGTTGAATTGCAATTTTTTGTTACCAAGTATCAAGTCAGATCATAAGATTTGTAAATAACATTTTCAAAGTATTAGTCCACACATACGTAACAATTTTAATCTAGCGGGTTTTAAATACGATACTTTTTGTAAACCAACTAAAAAATCTGACAACTAAGCCATATAAATACAATTTAAATCAAATTCGAATGTAGCATGATTTGATCCTGCGTCTCTTTGAAACAGACTAAGCACTCTGACCAAGTAAGCCATTCATTCTAATCAATGGACAGTTTCCAAGTTGGTTCAAATACTGCTTGCTACATAATTGTTCTTATATGTTTTTAAAATATATATTTCTTGTCATTCTTGTCATTAGCATCCATGTAGTAGATTCATTAATATTATTTATGAATTTCCTTAATTTTAAGTTAAATACTTTATTTGACAGAGTATGGTATCTATTAAATATTTCAAACATATTTAAAGCGTTATTTTAAACTTAAAAAAAACATTTTTTTCTAAATATTCTCTAAGTAAGTATTGGTTAGTCAAGTCTGCTTGGTGACACTCCAAATATTTAAAATGTTTTCGGAAGCAAAAAATAACTTTTTCAATATAAATATTTCTCCAAAACTTGAGTTAGCCATTGTGGAAATTGTATCCACAACATTGATATAAAACAACAATAAAAATTTTGCAATTTTTAATGCAAATCTTTCATCTCTCTTCTCATCTTATTGTGTAATTATGGCACAAATTTTCTATCCATAATTTTTGTTTTAAATTATACATATGTACGAACCTGAGGTGGGAAGGGATGCAGGAATGCAGGCGGTGGGGGCAGAGTTCCTGGCAGGCCAGGCACTGGCTCCAACACTGGAGCCGTCTCATTCTTCTCATTAATTCCTTGGCGTCCTAGAAACACGTGTTTTTTTGATATAGTAAATTAAAAAAATATATAATTAATTAATTAAATAATAAATTAATTAAAAAATATATAATAATTAATGAATTCAAAAATTTTATGATTGTTTGTACAAAATGCCTTGATATGCGACAAAAAAAGAAGATATTAAATAAAAAGAAAATATATTTACTATCGAAATTCATCATTTATGAAGTTAAAAGTTACATATTTGTTTTTTAGCACCACAATTAATTAATATGCTACATTGGCGCATCTTTCCCAAATAATAGAGAAAAGATAGATAAGATAAATAATAGATAAGATTTACATAGTAATTATAACATCAAACAAACACTGAAATATGAACATTTTCTTGCTATATCCGGGACATAGCAATCACTTCCGTTGAGGTTTGAGGTATTACTTATTAGTTGGCGGAACTCAACGCCGCGTTTTACATTAAGGAATTATATATTATAAATGAATTTACATTTTTGAGTCACAATTACAGTCACTCACTTGTGACATCAAAACAGATTAACATATAATTTTTATAATCAAATAGAACATATTTACCTTGTGATTTCCCCCACTTAATTGTAAGTCTCTTCCCGGCAATCACTAATCTATTGAATGTTTTCTCTGCAGCATGTTCAGCTGCACTGCGTGTAGTGTACTGTACAAATGCACATTGAGCTCTGGGCACAAGTGTGAGTGTCCTTTAAAAAAATATATATATATAATTATCATATATTATTCACTCAGCATTACACTGTATACTGCACATGGCAGGGTTGGCAGAGGGAACTTGAGAACCAATAATTTTATGCTTTTCCCTAGTTACCAGTATTAAAAAAATGATAACATTAAATATTTAATTTCCGCAACACAGGATTAACCCCACAACCTGATACTTTAGCAGTCATATGCTTGGGCTTTCGTGCCACAACAGGCGTCTTGGATGATGGATTTATTATACATCGAAACATAACCCAAAATCAAACTATAAAATGACTATCATTTCTCACCAAACATATTCTTAAAAGAACATTTTATTATAAATACTCTTATCAAGATATGGCTGTTGATATTTTGTTTTTATCTTCTTGCTGTATCCCACATATCACAGGCAAGAGAGACGGGAACCTAATGTTAATATACTTCCAATCCACATTCTCATCTATTACAAGATAGCATAAATAATTTCATTACCATTAATTTCTTATATTCAAAATTATTTTGAAAAGTTACAATTACATACAATAAACTATAAAAATAAATAAATATGATTTTTATGATACAAACCTTATCTCTCCATACTGATAGAAATGACCTCTCAGTTCATCCTCAGTAATATTCTCCGGTAAATTACCAATGTATAGAGTAGTTACAGTTCTGTCTTCGGGTGGCGGTAAAGCCGGCATGGCGGCAGCCCGACGCATTAACTTCTCAGCTACTGGATCATTGACTCCATAGTATCTGTTTCACAAACAATTATTTTTATAAGATCTGATTTGATCTTTATAATTACTTATTTAAATTTCTTTATTTAAATTTCTAATGTGATCAGAATGAAGCAAATTTAACCAGATTAATATTTTATATGGATATTAGTCTGTACTACATGTAGAATATTTTTACCAAATTTTTGAGAGTGAGGAAATGAAAATATTTGAATATTACAATTGTCACACGAACAGTGACTTGCTTGTGCCTAAATCACAACTCTCCCCAAATATGAGACACTGTATTTTTAGTGGCAATACTCAACAAAACAATTTTACTACAAGAATGGAGAAATTAAATTCATTAATTACAAGTTTAATTTTAGTATGGAACTTTTAACTAGTGGATTTGATTAATTGTTCTCATTATGTATAAAGTATGTATTCATAAATAAACTAAGGCTGTAATTCCTATGTAAAAAATTACATATACACAATATTTTCACATAATACATGTGTGAATGAAAGTTACAGGAATTATTATGAAAAGTTGTTTGATTCAATTTCTTAAATAAAATTTGACACTGTATCAAGGCAGAGAGAACTGGAAACCTAGCATTAGAACACTCCTGTTCCCCAATATGTAAAATATATAAATAACAATATGAATGAATTTATTTATTTGCTTCTATGTGAAAATTAGGTTAATACTTTAAAGGATTTAAAAGTAATATTACCTGTCCTTAATATTTTGATCAGCTAATGGATCATCTGGATCAGTGGGTTTCTCATGTCTATATGGGCACTCTTCTCCTCTTCTACATTCTCCTTTTACCCAAAATGAACACACATGTGGTCTATTACGCTTATAATAAGGAGCAGTTCTCGCTAATCTTAGTAAAAGGTCAGAAGCACCCTTAGATTTCAATGCTGAATTGCTCGGCTGAGTAGAATCAAATTTGGACATTTGACTATCTAAATTCTGAATATAATATTCTTTGTTGACCTCGTTACGAGGTAAATCATCTTGTATTTTGAGAGCTGCGTCTCTAACTTGAATTGGTAATCCATATTCAAGATCTAAAAGACACGTCTGACAAACATTTTTCAGTTTAGAACAAGTTTGACAGATTTCAGATTTCTTGAAACGCATTCTGGCGCCTGGACACCAACGGAAGACTGTAAACGGACGCGCACATATCTTACATTCTTTGCCATATTTTTCTTTTGTCTGGAATATAAAAATGCAATGTTGTAAACATCTAAGTATAAATACCATTTTCGATAATGATTTCTTTTTATAACATAGTACATACCATACGAATGTAAGGGTTATCTCCGAGACAGGTTTGACATAAAATTGGAAAATCCTGAAAAATAAATTAACATCCATTAAACATAAAACAAAACATCTAAAACAAACAACATATTAAACAAGTAAAATATTCTACTGAAATAACTTACAGAGTCTTCCCAATTTTGACGATTATATGTGTTTGTTGATTTTGACACAGCCATATTTCGTATTAACGATATCTAAATAACTTTTCTACTATTTTTATTTGAACAAACGAACACACGTGTGTCACAAAATAATTAATAAGGTAGTTTCAAAATTTATCATTTTACACTATCTCTTCATAAATTCTATGTTTTTGTCGGTATTAGAACCACCGTAGTTAGTTAATTTTAATGACGATCTATGAATCACTCAATGGGACGCCATGTTGGCATAAGGTATTTTATAATTTTATTACACAGATAACTATAAATACAGATTAAACTGAGTAATATCTAACATATGGCAATATGGTATGTTTTTTATGGTACGATATGCAACAAATCTATTTGGAAATAAAAAAAAACTAACTATTATTTATTTATGTTATTAATTGTAACATTAGGGTTAGATTATGAATACCACGTTACTTTTTGTATAACGTACCTGATTAACTGAGAGTACCGTAGATCACCGAACCTAAACAAAAAATATAAATATTTTCTAACGTAATTATTATCGACTTAAGGTTTTATTTTCGTATACATTTTTTTTAAATTAATAAGTATTGTTATTATTATTATTTTATATGTACATATACAAATATGTACATATTAATCCTTAAGTCGATAATAATTACATTAGAAAATATTAATAACTTTTTTTTTGGTTTACACTGTATCTCGCACATAGTAGGGTAGATGAAAAGTTATGACATAAGTTACATAGAAATACAGAATGGGAACTGCTTACATTGATTTTCTGTTACTTTATATTATAATTAATGATAAAATAATTTGTCGATACAGCAATGCATTATATTCCCATGAAAATGATTTAATTATAATTTTTATAAAAATGATCATGTAATAAGTTAAATATAATTAAAGTTTATTTCTAAAAACATTTAGGTGTTTTTATATCTTTTGTCTATCGCAAATTCACGCAGTCGGTAGGATATTCGCAGGAGATTTTAATGGCATAATATCTTATGTCAATAATCGCGTCGCGAGTCACCCGTGTTGGCTATCAAGTACCGTTCTAGATATTCTGAAGCTACAGACCTGCAGAAGACCAGAGGAGGAATCGGAAAATCAATTCACAGATAAAACCAGAATTGCTGTATATGTACACTTGAATTACTCTGGTGTTGCTCCTTTGAATCTTAAGCTTTCAGATTTATTATCCCAGACCAGAAGAGAGATAGATAGCCGATAGTAATAGAGATATCGTATAATTAGGCAATTTAGAATTAGATAATTTAGAATAAGATATAATTAAATCATAACAAGTATTAATGATGCAGTATAACCCAGACGAAATTTTTAAAACCCTCCGCTTAGTCCCGGAATTTGATGCAAACCCTAAGGGCCCTTACTTGTTTTATAAGAATTTGTGATTCATTAGTTACACAATACCTAAAACCTTGTAGCAAGTTAACAGTAAAGCTGGTAGCGAGTTTTCCAATATATTTTTCATAAACGGAATTTTAAACATAATAACAGGTACAGTGCAGTGCGTGCACTATAAGCGCAAACGATATACCAGAAAGCTGTTTAAGTATACTTACAACCCTCATCAATACAAGAAGAAAAACAAGCTGATAACTCCTAGTTTTCGTCTTAAGAAAGTAAATTTATCTTTTATGAGACATCGTACACGTGAGTATAATAAAATTCCATAAGTGATTTAAGTTGTGCCACTTTTAAATTTTAAAGTGAAAGTTAATAATATATTGTTGGGCATGGCATATTATTCAATTCAAGAGTATTACCTTTCCCCGTCTTCCGAGTCGGTGGCAGCTTCCGGTAGGACTGACACTACACACATTTCTATGTAACTTGACGATTCAAAAGTGGTTAAAGAAAATTTTGAAATAAAGAATATTTTGAATCGCTTTGTATACCTCTCCATAGTGACTCAAGACAATCGAACACCACAAGAGTTGTATAACCATTGAACCTAAATTTTATTTAGTACAATTATGGCATTCGTGATCTTGCATGAGAGTTTACCCACCACAGTCCAAGTGAAAAGAGAACTTTATAAAATAGATACAATGGCAAAGATCATATGTTCGTGAAAATAAAAGAACCGTTAGGATCGCGTATACGACACATGCGCCCGGGTACGATTGAGAACGCTCTTGCGTTCGTTCAGGAGGAACTTAACGTAACTTCATTTCCTACGTTTCAACGTATTTAAACCTGTTTCATTAAATTTAACGCTATACATTATTTGCTATATATTAGTTGCAATGGGTATATTTAACTGCATGCTATTTATAACGATATGCTTTTTACAACAACATGCTATTTATAACGATATAACATTTTTGTTTAGGTGTGTTGTCGTATTTTAGATAACAAAGACTTCGGAGTGCTTTTTATTTTTATTATACTTAGAACACATTTTTAATATCTTCCTAGTGTTATCTGTTTAAACCAAATGCTTAGACACATGTCGTTGTCGTATTATTATTTCTTTTAAGTAAAATTGATCGCTTACTTGTTATAAATAAAAAGCAAGTGTATATGCTTTTCAAATTATTAGTTATTTTTATCTGTGCTTATTATAAGGAACTCTCCTAATGTTAACTAATCAATATTATTTCCGTTTAATACTCTTATGAGATGATGTTACTTGTGATCGCTTATGAGTTATTTAAAATGATTTGGTGTCCAAAAGTTTTTCTTTTGATCATCATTTAAATTATTAACTAGTTAATTATTATTTTTACTATGTTTTAAAGTGTTATTCCACACTTAGGACAGAAAATACTAAACTTATTCTTTTTAAAATTTTAAAAAGCGTATAAAAATTTTGAACGAAGCAGGATTTGAACCCGCGCCTCTGGAATACCGTTCCAGCGCTCTGACCAACTAAGCCATTCGTTCTTACCGAGCTCCGTCGAAATTCTTATACGCTTGTTACAACTTATTTATGTTGTTAGCATCTCTGTAGGGAGATTTTTACAATTTTTTTTCACTGTCAACAAATTGGAATGTAGGTTTAATACTTTTTATCATAGTAATTTAATTAAAATATGTTTTCTTATATTATTCAAATAATTATTATAGAAGCTAATTTTAAAAATTAATGAAGCTTTGCAATACAAGTCATACTGAATTTAAAATAAAATTTAAAAATGCTACCGTCAAAGTCACTGTCAAAGTCAATACCGCTTTGTTGTAGTACTATTCGGCAGGCTTAATATTAATTATATTGTTTCTCGTTGTATATGAAATATAACAGTCAATCTTTATTAAACTAATTTATTATAATGTCTATAACAACACTGGTATTATATATGTTTTACATTTGAAATATAAAACGTTTTTTAAACATAGTCGGCGATGCTAAATTAATTTTGTTTACAGTATTATTTACAAATGAAAAAAGAAAATGCTCACGAGGATGCCATATGGTGTTGTGGATGGAGCCAGATTACACATGAAAAGACTAAAGAAGCTGATGAAAATGCTGAAAATGTAGAAAACTCACAGTATGTTATCCTAACCTTTTATATGTATATTCTATATAATAAATAGAATCCAGTACTATAATTGTTGAAAATTTCAGAGATTCAAATCATTCTCAAGAACCTCCAGAAAATTTTATTATTACAGGTGGATTGGATGATATAATAAAGGTATGGCAACTAGACAATGGTAAATTGGAAGTAAAACATCAGTTAGAAGGCCATTCTCTTGGGGTGATATCTGTTGCTGTGAGCCCTGATGGAAAAAGTGAGCATTTTTTTCTTAATTCTGTTAAAACATTAATGCCTCAGCATCTTCTTAATGCAGCACTATTTTTTCTTATAATTTTCTTTATCTTTCTGCTAAAGTCAGACCTCTTTTAGGTTGGCCTCTAAAAAGACTGGCAATGCTGTTGAGGCCAACAGCATAGTACACATTAAAAGATAGATAGTTTGTCTTCCTAAAAATTTTTTAGGTTTAATTATGATCAAAATTAATAGATTTTATGTTAGAATCAAAGGATTTTTTTTATTTCAGCTTGACATTGTGTCCATGGTTAGACACATGATTTTTTTTAGGATTATATTATCATAGCAAACTATGATTATACTTCATCATATTACCAAAGTGAAAAATGAATTTCAATCAATAGCAATTGAAATTATAATCATTATATAATCTAACTCACTCCAGCTAACCCATATAACCAATATCTGATTCTTTTTAATTCTGATTTTGTTACGCCTTTATAGCTCTTGCAAGTAGCTCTCAAGATTCCTCATTAATTTTATGGGATATAACAACTGGTGAAAAATTGAAAACAATGGAAACAGGCACCACTGATGTATGGACATTAGATTTTTCACCTGATGGCAAACATATAATCTCAGGCAGTAATGCAGGAAAAATATTAATATTCAGTGTTGAGAGTGGTAAACAAGAACAAACATTGGATACAAGGGGAAAATTTACACTAAGTGTGGCTTATGTATGTCATTTTTTATATAGTAATATATTAACAGTAATATTATATATGCTGTGGCTCCATAGTTTTTGCCTCCTAGAATCTTCCAGAATTTTCAAAGCCTTGTTTACATAATTAATTGATTGATCCTGGTTTGATCTTATTTCATTTCATTTCTCTAGTCTAGTAAACACAAAGTACAAAATCAAATGCTGTTTCTTAGTGCATTAAATTGCTTTATGCTAAATGCCTGTTGTAAGAAATCAGAGTGAAGCTGAAAAAATAATTATTTGAGAACATTATCATTTTGTGAGTGAAAATATTTAGCACTTGATATTTGTGTGTAATTTTAGAGCCCCGATGGTACATACATAGCTAGTGGTGCCCTAGATGGTATTATAAACATATTTGACGTGGCGCAAGGAAAGCTTGTGCATACTTTAGAAGGCCATGCTATGCCAATAAGAAGTTTGTGTTTCTCTCCTGACTCACAGTTATTGTTGACAGCATCTGATGATGGACATATGAAACTTTATGATGTGTAAGTTTTATTATCTTGTACATTTTAAATATGGAAACTAAATGTTGTTAGATATTCGGATAAATGAAAAGATGTTCAATACCTGCTCAAATCAAATGTAATCAAATGTATGAAGAAAAGCAGGTCTTCCGCATATGTAGTTAATTTTTTTTTATACCTTAATGGTGGCAAAAAGCACATGGCCATCCTGATAGTAAGTGGTTGTTACAGCTTGTGATATTTTGCAATACCAGCATCTCATGCGCCTCGCCGAGGCTGGTATAACCTACTTACTTCCATTTTAAAGAATCTTATATTGTAGTTTACTGGGAAAACCTCTACAGGGAGTTCTTTCTACAATCGAATGGTCTGTTGGAGGAAATATCTTTCAAACTGTACTGATAGGCCTCATTGTTATATTATATTTATTTTTAATATTCTTTAAATGTTGTTCCACAGAGGTAAAACACATGCAATTATTTAGAAAACATACAAAACTTCACACTTACTAAAACTTTTTAAATTTATATAGTTTTAGATTTCTATTTTCCTATATTCAAGTAGGTTTAGAATATTATAACTTTCAATACTACTTTCAATACTATACAAAATAATTGGGGCTTCTTATGGGGCAGTGTCACCGTGCGACTGTAAACACAACAGAAATGAAACATTTAACGGTTTTATTTCCTTACTCTTAAAAGGTACCAAAGCGCGGTGTTAAATTTGTGGAAGTGGCTTATTGGAGTGTGTTAACTCTATCTTCCTGAGTTCCCTCCCCCTATCCTGGCATATTCGGGATACAGCATGAAGCTTATTATATGGTTTCACAAATCAATATTAATTATCCTATTAAAGCGCGCACGCAGACTTGGCTGGTACGTTATCTGGGCACGCATCGTGGGTGCTGTCAGTGGCCTTCTCACCTGATGGCAAGCGATTTGTGTCAGGCAGCTCTGACAGGACCGTCAGGGTGTGGGACTTGGAAAGTAAACAGTGTCAACATGTGTTCAAGGAACATGGCGATCAGGTAAATTGATAATAAGCTCTTAGATATTCGCGATTATTACACATATTTTAAATGAAACAAATTGATTGTGTATATTGGTTTTTATATATATTTTTGGAAACCCTACATTTCAAACACTTTGCAGAAGTCTGACTGCATGTGTAGATTCACTACCTGTAGCCCAAAAATGTATAAAATCAATATATGCAATTAAGTTGGTTATTTGTTTCATTTAAAAAAAAGTTAAATAAATTTTGAAATGAGTTTCGTTTCCTTCCTCTAATGCTAAGTGGTGTAGCTTTGAGTTATTTAGTTTAACTCGTAATGCCTTTCAATTCAATGGAAAAGCGGAGAGTGTAGTGTTTTGACACTAGGTTGTCTCTATCTATCCTACTGTGGGATACACTGTGAATTAAAAAATAATAATAATGGTAATATAAGGATAAATATTTCTAGTCCTTATAATTAAAATGATGTCTAAAAGTGACGTGGTTGTGGCTTCGATTCTAGCTCAGGGAAATGATATGATAACAAACTGATATTAAAATATCAAATTGTTAATTAATATTTTCACTTGTATTGCTTCGAGATTTTAATACATAGTGTACAACGGAGTCGTTTTACACTAGGTTCGTTTTAACTACCATCTGCCTATCACTCTGACATGTGCGGGTACAATGATGCTAAAAAATATGTATTTTTCAGGTTTGGGGTGTGAAGTTTAACGCAGAAAGCAATAAAATAATATCAATATCAGAAGACAAAAGTATAAATATTTATGATTGTCCATTATAGTTAAGTTTATGTAATAAACGTTAAGTATAAATTGAGAGAATAATAAATGAATACTCTTGTTGTTTTTTATTTAATTTTTTATTGTTGAGTTAACTTTTTTTTTACTAAATAGAAATTATAAAAAATATACAGTCAGAAATGAACAAACGGGACAGGCTATGGTCAAAAGAAAAAGCTCAGTGTTGCCCCACAATGCCTCAAATTCTGCAGAACGAAACGAGTTTCTTAGCATTGGGTTTCCAAGACCCTCTGCCTACCCTATTACGTGGGTGCATCACGCACAGTGTGAATTTGAAAAGAAAAGTAATTATTAATAATGATATTATAATGTAGTGATTCTATTTTATATTTTTTTTACCAAATAATACTAACAGTAGTTGGGTCGCAGAAAAAATAATAAAATTAGTCATTCCCAGTTTGTAAATAAAGCCTTATTTTTTTATAGCTGACAATTTTGAGTATGACAATAGAAATTCGCTAATTCTATTAATATCGTCCCGTACAATAGTACTTCTAAAAGACTAAAATTCCGTTTCGTTTTATTAAATTTGTGTTCACGTCTAACTCAAATATTCACAAAAAATGTCTTTGTCAGCTGTTCGTCTTCCATTGTCACTGTCAAATACAATTTGTTGTATGTTTAATAATTCAAATACGATATTTCAATTAATATAAACAAATCTATTTTGAATAAATAATAACAAATTTATTATTAATTATATATTTATTTATTGCAATTAAAATGCCTGCCGCGGCTGTAGTAAGTGTAAAATTGCGAAGTACATGTATATAATGTTTAGTAATAATCCATACGCTAACCATACGTTTAATTTTTTTAGTATTCGATACTAAATAAAAAGGAAAACGCTCATGATGATCCAATATATTGTTGCGCCTGGTCGACTATAAGAACTAAAGATAATGGAAAGTAAGCGTTTTTTAACATAATTCTCACTAATAATTGTTAAATTACTTCTGAGTCTTTCATTGTTTTTATTTTTTATCATTTTAGGATATCTCAAAAAGATTTTTTAGTGACTGGAGGGTTAGACAACCTAGTGAAAGTATGGCGCTTTGAAAATAATAGGTTAGAAGTACTTCATATATTGGAAGGGCATTGCATGGCTGTTGTTTCTGTAGCTGTCAGTTACGACGGACATAGTAAGCAGTATTTATAAATAATATAATATATAAAATTAAAATATAGAAGCTAGCTCAGTGCTATGCCATTTGACTTTAAATGTTAATTATTTGAATTTAAAATGGTGATCCAATTGAGGTAATTATTTTTTTTTTATTTCTCTCTCTGGTTAGAAGAGAAAGTGTGGTGTTGAGTTCTATCACTGATCTTAAATATACATATAATATTATAAATTATTAATAAAGAAAGTGAAATGTCTTAACATTAGGTACCATCTGCCAATGCTGTTATACATAGGATACTGTGTGAAACTAAAAGTGATAATAAAAATATTCACAAAAATATATATAGTTTTAAATTAACCTTTTTTTAGCCATAGCATCGACATCATTAGATTCAACTCTAATAATATGGGAGTTAACAAGTGGTTTAAAAGTTCACAATATAAAAACTGGTGCTACCGATGTTTGGAAAGTAACTTTTTCACCAGACAGTACTAAAGTAGTTTCTGGCAGTCACACAGGAAAAGTTAATATTTATTGTATTGTTGATAACAAATTGGACAAAGTTCTAGATACGAGAGGGCAATTTGCATTATGTGTTGCTTGGGTAAGTCTTGGAAACTATTTATTTACATATCCATATTTAGCTTTATAATTTTTAATTAACTTCATGCATGTGCACATGGCAGAGTAGGCACAGGAAACTTGTGAATGTTCCGCACTTTCTGCCAAATTTCAGACATGTCTTGAGTGTATGGACTTAATGCTGTGCTTTGCCTCGTAACCAAAGCATAAAATTAAATATTTAATTTGAAAATATTATATATTTCATTTCCTTAAGTGCCCCTGTGCTATGACAGGCCTTACTTTATAAATGTTTGTTTTCTTATGTTGTTGACTAGTTTATATCCTTGGTTTCACTTGATAATGGAAAACTAAGGGTTGAGTTTTTTTTTGTCCAAAGTAAGTATGACTAGTAAGCTGTTATGGTGGTATCATAACAATTAATGGGATGTAGTGGATAATCCCTTTAGGATTTTTTTTATAGGTAAGTAAAGTTAAGTCAAGTTCAGTTTGTTGCTTTAGCTCATCACAAGAACATCTACATATATTTATATCCTCTTACCAGATAAATGAGGACATTTTTATTGGAATTGTTTAGTTAGAGCTTTTAGATTTAGATACAATTAATTTTCAAGCTTTTAATGATAACACCATAAAGTGTTATGACGTGTTATATTTTCGTTGTAGAATTAAAAACCTAATTATTAAATGTTTTATGGTTTATATATTGTTTTTTGCTGATTGGCAAAAAGAACGTCGTTAAAGTCACGAACATCTCTAATTTCCGTCGGAAATCACCAAACAAGATTGGCGGAACTCAGTACTGAGCTTTGTCTTAACATAACGCGGAAATGAAGATAATCTTTTTACTAGAGCGCGGGACGAAGCCATATAAAGTTTACTATCTTCATTTAATCCTTACTTTAGTTGTATTTGTGAAGCATTTCTTGCTATTATTAATATAATGAAACTGTACTGGCATTATTTTAGTCTCGATACATACTCGCCGGAATAAATTATTTTGATTTTCTCGCACCGATAGGAGAATATACCCGAGAATTGTGTCTTAACACGAGGTTCCCTTTTCATCCCTGCTATAACCTGCGGGATACAGCGGGAAAATTGAAAAATAAGGGAAATAAATATATGTTTTTATATTTTAGAGTAATGATTCCAAATACATAGCAAGTGGCTCGGTCGACGGTTCCGTACACATATTCAACGTATCACAGAGTAAACTAATACATACAATCGAGGCTCACACACAAACAGTGCGCAGTGTGGAATTTTCACCAAATTCCAAATTATTGCTAACAGCGTCCAATGATGGCAATGTCAAATTATTTGATGTGTAAGTATTTATATATATTTTTTTTTTAGCTTCACGCTGTATCCCGCACGAGGCAGGGTAGGCAGAGGGAACCCGGGAACGTAGTGTTAAGACACTACGTTCCACTTTCGTTCCCCGCTTATTTATATTTACTTATATGTTGTACCAGCGACCCACATGCCATCGCCCGCTTTAATTTTATTATTACAGCCAAATTGTATAAAATATTCATCTACATTAATTGATGGCCTATGTGTTGTTCTAATATTTGAGCTATATCACTGTAAAGTTTCATCCGAATATGTTGATTAGTTTCTGCATGAAAGCCAATGAAGAAACATCCAACCTCAATACCTTTAGGTATATTAATAATGTACAAGATGACAATTTGGACAGAAATTGAACATACAATCGCTGTTTTTTTTGCATAAATAATAATATTTAGTTAAATAATAAAATGTGATATATATTATAGGATGTCATTGTCAGTTACTCGATTTTATTTAATTTGATTAACTCATAATTTACTAAATGATAACACGCCTTGAGAATAAAACATTGGCTCCAGGGTATTTCAAATGTATAAGTGCATCTCCAAATGTGTAATTGTCACATATAATTGACAATCTGTAAATAATTGATTAGAAAAGTGATGTCCCGCTGAGTTTCTTATGCCAGTTCTTCTCAGGTTTGAGGCAGTATCTTTAGTGAATTGGTGGTTAATTGGTTGACGTTCAATAAATAAAGCATGTACATTTTAATTTTGTATTTTAATCTGTAATATTAATCATAATCAGTAGTTAAAATATTTTCGTCTAAATTATGTACTCATTTTTTTTTATTTATTCTCATATTTCTTTGAAACAGTGAAAGTGGCAATCAGAAAAACGTTTTAAACGTTAACACTTGGGCCCTGAGTGCTTGTTTCTCGCCCGACGCCACTCGCGTAGCCGTCGCGAGCGGCGAAGGTACTGTTACCATAGCTTCAGTAGCTGATTTCAAAGTATTGAAAGCTTTTAAAGAACATGTTGATACGGTAAGATTTATTTTGGTTGTGGTTTTTTTTATATTAACTCTATGTAAATAAAGAATAACGCTGTAGAGGCACAGTGGCACAGTTAACATTCGCAGTCAAATGCGACAATTTAGTTTATTTATTGAAATATTTTCGTTAACTTGCTGTGGTAATTAGGCACGAAAAGTGATAACGGAAGCGCCTTAGCTCTATATTTCCAGCTTTTAAATATAATTATAATAATTATTTTATATCCTGAACCGGATTTCGCTTGTTTGGTGTAACAATTTATGCAATGCTACAGTAGAGAATAGCGTCAAAAATAGTAGGCAGAGCGAACTTGGTAACCTTATGTTAAGACATACCGTTTCGTTTCGGCGGAACTCAACGCCGGGGTCGATTACCAGAGCAAATAAATGAAAGTTGAACAAAATTGATCGAACCCACAATCTATCGTGTTTATTGTCGACGCTTGTGCCTCTGCGCCACGACAGGCCTTAGGCATTTTATCATTGTTAAATAACGAAATTATAGTACTAATCTAAACATAACTTTTTAAATTATAAAAGATCGTTTATTGAACGTTTTCTTGTTTCCATCTTACATTACAGGTGTGGGACGTGAAATTTAATTCCGAGGGCAACAAACTTTTGTCCATTTCCAAAGATAAAACGTTGAATATTTATGAATGTCCGATACCACCTGCAAATACTAAAAAATAATTAACTATTAAACATATTATAAACTATATTTTTTTTATTTCCGTAATTATATCTATATATTAAGAACTCCGTAATTATATCTATATACTCTATAGTGCGGTTGACGAGTCTTGGCTACCGTTAAGTTAGATTTTAACAAACAAAAGTAATTAAACATCCTATCAAATCTACAGCTAATTTTACTAGCTTTGTGATTCATGAACCGTACTATAATTAAGTTGTAAACAAAACAGATCAGTATATAAAAATCTATAATTACTATAATAAATAATAAATAACCTTACCCTTTGACCCAAAATATCACTATTTCATCTTAGCATAGCGCTTGTAGTATCTTCTAAATTGCTGATCCGATTTTCATGTAGTTTCATATCTTCGCTCTGGTACTAGGCAAAACGCGGCGTTGAGTCCCGCCACTCAACACGCAATGCCTCAAATTCGGCGGAAAGTGGGGAACAGAAATTAAACGGAGTGTCTTAACACTAGGTTCCCAAGTTCCCTCTGCCTACCATGCCATGTGCGGGATACAGCGTGAAGCTAAGGAAGGAAGAAGAATTAAGAACCTCACTTTATTTACAAGAAGTACATACTTTTTGTATATATTTAATTTTCATATTATATGAATGTCTAATAATAAAAGATGATATGATGAAAGGTTGTGGGTTTGATCCCCAGTCTAGGAATAGAATTATTTAATATTTTCAATTTAAATATTTAATGTTTTCATTTCTTCGCTCTGGTAATAAGGAAAAGCGCGGCGTTGAGTTTCACCATTCAATACGCATTGCCTCAAATATGGCGGAAAGTTGGCAACGGAACAGAGTATCTTAACACTAGGTACCCAAGCTCCCTGCCAATCAACACGCAATGCCTCAAATTCGGCGGAAAGTGGGGAACAGAAATTAAACGGAGTGTCTTAACACTAGGTTCCCAAGTTCCCTCTGCCTACCCTGCTATGTGCAGGATACAGCGTGAAGCTAAGGAAGGAAGAAGAATTAAGAACCTCACTTTATTTTCAAAAAAGTACTTTTTGTATATCTATATTTAATTTTCATATTATATGAATGTCTAATAATAAAAAGATGATATGATGACAGATTGTGGGTTTGATCCCCAGTCTAGGAAAAGAATTATTTAATATTTTCAATTTAAATATTTAATGTTTTCATTTCTTCGCTCTGGTAATAAGGAAAAGCGCGGTGTTGAGTTTCGCCGTTCAAAACGCATTGCCTCAAATATGGCGGAAAGTGGGCAACAGAACAGAGTATCTTAACACTAGGTACCCAAGTTCCCTGTGCCTACCCTGCCATGTGCGGGATACAGCGTGAAGCTTAGAGAGGGATATTTCACTGATCTTGTTTCTACGTACGTACCTACCTTTGACCTTTTTCATGATTTGAATGTAAGTATCGCCGATGACAAGAATGATGAAGAATAATGAAGAAGAGTAATGAAGGTTGTGGAATTGTACACTGTATTGGAGGATTTTATTTTTGTTTAACAAAATATTCTGTAATTATAAGGTAAAAGAATAACACATATATGTTCAATAAAAAAATGTTGGACGTGTAATCACATGTGTGGATGTGTGATCACGTGTGGCGATGCGTAATTATATATTTGGAAGTGTTATCACGCAAATATATAAACATATGTGGAAATCTATGATCATATATGATCATAAATTTAATTTAAGTTTAGTATTTTCTGTCCTAAGTGTGGAATAACACTTTAAAAACATAGTAAAAATATTAAAATAAATAATATTCTCTCTTGCCAAACGATAATTCTTATGAGTTGCCTTTGGGTAGCGGACATTTGTAAAAATCTCCCTACAGAGATGCTAACAACATAAATAAGTTGTAACAAGCGTATAAGAATTTCGACGGAGCTCGGTGAGAACGAATGGCTTAGTTGGTCAGAGCGCTGGAACGGTTTTCCAGAGGCGCAGGTTCAAATCATGCTTCGTTCAAAATCTTTATACGCTTTTAAAATTTAAGTTTAGTATATATGTTAAGTTGCAAAATACTTCGCTCCACACTTTTTGCCCAATTTGGAGACATAGGATGTTAAATGGCGGAACTTAACGCCGCGCTGGGCTCTTTCTTATCACCAGAGCACGGAAATAAAAATAATTTATTCCTTCGAATGCTAATCGAACCCATAACCGTGGTATTTACAGTCAGAGAGTTGTATTATTTAGAAAAAAAAACAATATGAAAAATATAATTAAAGAATATCTAACAAAACTCACAATAAACTATCGAATATAGATAATAAAAGAAAAATATTGAAGGATCAAATATTACGAATATTTCGCGTCTCGGAGACCAAGATTAGTTTAGTAACAGGTATTGATTTCGTGTGTATAAAGCGAGAAATCGCCCCTAAGCCGTAGGGTTTCTTGATTAATTTTTCGTAAGAGGATTGTGTCTATTAGGGATGATACATCCGTGATCCGGCGGTACTGGTGTGGGAACATTTTGTTATGTTATTTTTGATGTTAAATAGTATTTTATATTTTTATATGAGACTACAAGCGTGAGACTGTAAACGTGATAGATTGTGGATTCGATAACCACTTGAGGAAATTAAATACTTAGGTAATATATTTAAACTAAATATTTAATGTTTTCATTTCTTCGCTCTGGTACAGGGCAATACGCGGCGTTGAGTTCCGCTGCTCAATACGCAATGCTTTAAATTCGGCGAAAAGTGGGTTTTATTATTTTGGATTAAATATTAAATGTTTTCGTTTCTTTGCTCTAGTAACAAGGCAAAGAGCAGCGTTGAGTTCCGCGAAAAGAAAAGTTTGTAGTTTAAATAATTTTAACTAATACTTTATGATAATACAGCATTATAAAAATAATTGTATGACTTTTGATTGAATTTTTCGTATGCCTAACTTTTACCTACACGCAATATTTGTAGTCGATAGATACGTAAAATGCGGCGATAAATCTCTCTAGCTATAATTATAGATATACCTATACCTTTATCATGATTGCTATACCTTTGTATGTGCATTACCAAAACTTAGATTATACTGAATTGAATATTTATTATTATATTTTAATTTGAGTTCTCAGCTATTGCTTTTAATAAGCATCGAAAATTCACGTCAAGGAGACAGAATGTTATGTGTTTTTTAAATCTAATATAGAAAAGTATTGAACTAAGATATAAGTATTATTAAGTTCTTTGCCGTTAATTTTAAAATAAATGTTCCCAAAATAAAAATAATAATCAATCAATTTAGTATCACTTCTGTAGATACTCTCTTTGCATATCACGCAAAGTTCATAAGCATATTTTAAAAATGTGGAGCAATTATTTATTAATAATTACACTTCGTGGAATAAGCAAAAAAAATACACCGCTGAGTGGTCCAAGGCCACACTTTCGGTAAATTGAGCTGGGTTTGAACCTGTAACCTTCGAGGTCGACCGGACAGACATTGCGGTAGACGGTCAACCACATTTGAATATTTAAAAAGGTAAAAGCTACCTACTAGCTTTGAAAGTCTATAAATTTGATTAGTAATTTATTATACTCAAACCAGTAGCTCGTTTATTTTTGTTCTTTAATAATGTATATATTTGATGTTTGTTTGTTGTTTGTAAAGATTTACTTGTGTACATTAGTTCTTCATCATATAACACCGCTAAAAAGAATGTTTTAAGTGGCGCAACTTAACGCCGCGGTTTGTAGCACCAGAAAGACTTATTTTGAACATGAGTATTCCACATCTGGAACATGGAAATCGTAATCATTACATATACAGTTTTTTTATAATAGTTTCTTCTTATCATTTTTAATACCGATCTCTAAACTTATTTCAAAATGACATATGTACAAATAATAAAAATAGTTACAAAATATATAAATAATTATACCTATACCACTCACACGTGTTGAATTGGTAGCAATGAATAGCAATAATTTGCGGCTTAACCTAAATATTTTGCACACGCTATGATATATTAAATACATACAAATATAATGGGAGCATTTACCGAAAATATTTACATTGGTAGCAAGTGAATCGGTATCGGCTTAATTTGTGGGGAATTATGCGGCGAGGCCCGCGAGGCTCGCGAGGCCCGCCGGGAAATCAACTTTACATTCAATTTGCCACCGCGGCACAGATAAAAACCAATCTCTTCATTTTTACCTGCCATTCGATTCGTGCCATTGATCAGTAAACGCAAATGTTTCATTTATTTTATAATAATTGAAACAACTAAGCAGATTAATGTTTGGTTTTATTTTTTAATTTATGAGTATCTCAGAATGATGGTTACGTAGTAAAGCAATTAATGGCTGATGTTTGGGTTTTTGTGCTATTTAGACAGTTATAAAAATATAGATACATCTTATTACCGAATTTTACGTGGATCCCCATCCACGCTTAGCAGAACAGCTAAGCTTTTAGAATTATAGTCACCTGTTTACCGATATTGTTATCCAAAACTTTCGTATCTAATAAATGTTTTAAAATAATCGAAAATATTATAAATATTACATTTAATTTGTGCCTCGAAATATTAACATAAATGTGAACTTAGAAAAATAACATTTGAGGCCTGTCAACTGGTACTCGTAAATCCGGCATTGAACACTCGAAAACATATTGTTTTATGTAAATGTAATAGTTAACGAGTTTTTATGTTATGAGAAATTGAATTAGAGAGGCCCATGGTAGCGCAGGGACATAAGCTTGCAACTGCGATCCCTATTCAAGGCTATGAACTATTTATTTTTTTAATTCATTCTAGTTACGATGCGAAACGCGGCATTGACTTCTGCCACTCAACATGTAATGCCTTAAACTCGGCGGAAAGAGGAGAAAGAAGCGTAGTGTCTTAACACTAGGTTTTTTGTCTACCATGTGCGGAATACATCTCGAAGTTAAAAAAACAAATATATAGCCAAAGATAAATTACATGTAGATAGTTCGATGCTTATCTGTTATAACTATTAGAGTTAGTTGACAAGCTGCATTGTCCAAGTCGGGCAACGGAGGTATCGCTGTCGTAATCACGGCCGGCGGCAGCTCGATTCAATGAGATGAAATCACTATGCGGCTCTATGAATAATTCAGGTGCGGTCCACCCACGCGCAGCCTCCCTGTATGACCCCCTTCCTCCAAAGTTGATATACATGTATGTGATAGGGTTTAGACGCGATATATAGTGTTTTGTGATTATAATAATAATAATTAAACGGTTTGCTTTTTTCATTGGTGAAACAAATTAAATTTTACTGTAATATGTTGTATAGATAGATATTTTTTCTTATATATATTTATATACTAGGTTCCGAAGTTCCCTCTGCCTACCCTGCCATATGTTAGATACAGCGTGAAGCTAAGTATAAGTAAGTATCCATATGTGGGTGAATCACCCTTATATTAAGATATATATATATATATATATATATATATATATATATATATATATATATATAAATATATATATATATATATATATATATATATATATATATATATATATATATATATATATATATATATTTATATCTTAATATAAGGGTGATTCACCCACATATGGATACTTACTTATACTTAGCTTCACGCTGTATCTAACATATGGCAGGGTAGGCAGAGGGAACTTGGGAACCTAGTGTTAAGACACTCCGTTCCACTTCCGTTCCCTAATTTCCGCCGAATTTGAAAGATAGCGTGTTGAGTGGCGGAAATCAACGCCGCGCTTTGCCTTGTTACCAAAGCGAAAGAATGATTATATTAAATATTTAATTTCAAAATAATAATAAATCAATTGAATAATTTATTTCCTCGAGTGAGAATCGAATCCACAACCTGTCGTTCACAGTCACACGCTTGTGCCGCTGCGTCACAACAGGCTTAAAATAACATACCTATGGATATATTTTAAATTTTCAAATTGAAATAAATCTAAAATATTCTTCATTCAAATAGATTTTTGTAATCACTTTTGAATAGTCGAATGATCATAAAGCTACCGCCGCGCCGGCTTTAAAAGGTAGTTCTGCTAAGAACCCACAAAAAATCATCAGGGCTCATTTTAATGTTATAATTTAAATGACAATATTTTATTTATTTGTTTTTACAGTTAAATTAAATGTCCGTAGTGGCAAGCTTAAATTTCATTGCTAAAGTTTATTATATACTTGCTATCCACTTTTGGAAGCCTGAGAGTGTGTATGTGTTTTTAGTATAACGCTGAATATGTACCTATATAAATGATTATAAACTACTCTATGTTGTGTTTAAATAATGTCTTAATGTACTTAGCACATCTATAGTATATGTAGTATTGATGATGGATTAGCTTTACGCTGTATCCCGCACATGGCACGGCGGAAGTTAACACCGCGCATTGCCTTGTTATCGGAGCGAAGAATTAAAATATTAAATATTTATTTTAAAAATATTAAATATTTTATTTATTCAGGTGGGGATCTAACCCGCAAACTGTCGTTTACAGTCACACGCTTGTGCCGCTTTGCTACGCCAGGCCAATAAACTATATATTTCCTTAAGTGATAATACATTTTAAAGCTATATGACAGATTTTTTATGTAGGTCACGCAGGCGTGGCAGCATAGGCAGCATAGCAATAAATATTTAATTTAAAAATATTAAATAATTCATTTTTCGAGTGGGGATTGAACCCACAGTCTGTTGCGTTTACAGTCACATGTGTCTTTGTGCCACCATGGATATCAAATTTAATATCTCATAACATAAAATCTTGTTAATAATTCTATGTCCTAATACAACCCTGCTTTTTTATTTGTTTAATTAAGCCAGAAATCATTTTAGGCATATTTCTGAAGCTTACCAAAAAGCTTCAGAAATATGCCTAAATTGATTTCTTGTTCTTTTTTAACGAAATTATGAAATTATAATAGTAGTCTGAGTACTGGCATGAAGGTAGGTAACGTTATAAAATTTTAACAGCCATCTTGAAAATGTGCAATTCCGCTGCTAAATTAAATGGTTAAAAGAAAAAGATATAATTCAATCTTAACAAATTATTTATTTGCAACTATTCATATCATAATAAATTAGAATAACAATAACAAGGGTTTGACTTAGTGTTGGTAAGAGATGATGGGGGATGAGTAGCTAACGTGGGCAAGAGGAGCGGCGTAGGCAATCTTGGCGATGGGTGCGCTGTAAGCGAGCTTGGCGACGGGGGCAGCGTACGATAAAGGTGCGGAGTAGGCAACCTTGGCAATAGGGGCGGCATAAGCCAATTTGGCAACTGGAGCGGCGTAGGCGAGCTTGGCAACGGGTGCGTAGGCAATCTTGGCGGGAGCGGAAGCGATGGGTTGTCCTTCGTAACGAACGATGGCATTGAATCCGCTTTCCTTGTCAGCGCTGTATTCCACAATGCGGTGGACTCCATCAGGCTGGACGAGGGAGTAGGAGCCGTGGACGGCGTCTCCAGCGCGGGCCTCTTGTTGTTGTTTCACATCACCGCTGTGGTCGTCGTGCACGGAGTATTGGAATTCATAGTTGGCAGGTGCTTCGGGTTCAGCGTAGGCGATTTTGGCCACTGGTACCAAAGGAATAGCTGAGGCAGCTACGGCCAGAGCGAGGACGATGATGAACTGTAATATGAAAGTTAAATTAGAGTATATTCGTAGTTTAATCCATCGAATTAGACATTAACAGATATATATATTCTTGAATAATAAAATTTATAGAAGAAAATAACTAAAACTCACTTTAGCTACCATTGTTGCTGCTTGTCAATGTTTGACTATACTTTACTCGTGAATTTCTTATGATTTTATACTGTTTGAGCATGGTGACATACAATGTGCCCTGGGCTATAGAGCATATACTAATTGCCGAGCTACAATTGGCGGCGAGGTTAAGGTCATTATTATACTTCGAATTCGTATGCAAGTAGTTTGGCACGATTCGTATTTCATGTTGGTGTTATTACATGTGTGGCTAGTTCAACTTGAGTATGCCATGATTAAATTAAAATAAGATCACCTTTGATAATTTATTACTTCAGCACATATTCAAATTTATAAGGCATTCAGATTGTTATCTAAATTAAATACATAATTCACTTATGAATTTTAGCACCTAAGTGTTAGAATTTTAATGTAATTAAAATTCTATTAATAATAACGCAGGTATTAGAACCCATCAGGATTATTTGATCTCAATATAGATATTTATTAAAAAAATGCTAGTATGGCACATTTCTCACACGCTAGAGTGGTAAAGTGCACCTTCTGATAAGGGGTTAAGATTTCCCAGACTACACTACTAGACTAAAATAAAATACCACAAGGATCACGATAGTTTTCAAAAAATCACGTGCATGAGTGATAAAAGTGATAATATTGAGTTCACAATATTTATTATTATTTAATATTTTTTATTTAAATATTTAATGTCTTCATTTCTTCGCTCTGGTACAAAGACAAAACGCGGCGTTAAGTTCCGCCACTCAACACGCAACGTTCTAAATTCGGCGGTAGGGAACGGAGTGTTTTAACGCTGAGTTCTCAAGTTCCCTCTGTCTATCCTGCCATGTACGGGACACAGCGTGAAGTTGAGTAGAGTACAATATTTATTAAATCTGCCACACTTTGTGATGCTCTTGAGACTTTTTTTATTATAATGATATTTATAAATGTTAGTAGGAGTAGTTTACCCAATATTGAAATGTACATGATTTGTTTCCCATTATTTGAAATCACAAAAGTTGATAAGAAAAGAAATAAATGATAATACAGGTTAAGAAGAAAGTTGACAGGAAGAAGAAGAAGATAAAAGCTGACTATAGTACTATATTCTTAAATAATACGTCTTTATATTGTTTAATGGGTGAATATACACTATTTGGATTTTTATGTTCCGTCGAAAAAAAAAAACTTACATATATTTTGAATGAAACTGATATTCATGATTTTGTTATAACCAGAGATAATAATTATTTTCAAAACTTTGGTTGGTACACTTAAAGTACACAAAGCAATTATTTAATGAGTTGAGTGTTTATGTCAGCCAGATAAGTAAGCACAAAAAGAGCTAGAGAAGTTAGGACAAAATTTGCTCCCAAAATAACTGAGGCTTTTAATATAATAATATAATATTGCACATAAAAAGCCTTAGTAGTAGCAATTTGTGTCGTCCTTACTTCTATCTGTCTGACATAGAAGACACTTAATAAAACTTATCCAAATAGGATATTCTCGCAGTATGTACCGAATCTAAAAAGATGCGGAAGCATATTCTAGCCTAAATAATACTGAAAAAAAATGATACTGCTATGATGGTTAAAAACGGTGATTTTTTTACTTGTAAGAGTACAAGATTAAGTATAAAAATATGTTCATCTGATTTTAATAACGAACAGGGAGAGATAAGGGTCACTTCTCCAATGAGTGGTACAATTTTTTAAATAGATGTTTAGAGCGTATAGGTAACAAGATATTCTATAAATTTCCAAAATCAGTTGAGTCAGAATATATTCTAAAAGTAAATATAAAAAGGCGTAGTTATTTTAATTTTTATTTGTTTTGAATATTTGAGATTAATCTCCATTTTCGTAAATAAAAAAGGAAACAACATACATTTTCAAGAGGCGCGGGTTCAAATCCCGCTTCGTTCAAAAATATGCTTTTTAAATAAGTTTTTAAGTTTAATATTTTCTGTCTTAAGTGTGGAATAACACTTTAAAAAATAATAAATATACATTAATGTGAGCGAAGAACTATTTTTTTTTAAATGAAATATTTGATTATAATAAAAGTTAGTTATTTAAGATTTCTTTAAGTTTAAAATAGCTGCAATCGAGCTACCTTTAAACATTTTATACATTTTAAATTATAGGTAAGTAGGTGTCGTACATATTTATCTATTATTAAAAATGTATAATAAAATGTATAATTTTTATATCTTTGCTTAGAAATTTACTACTGTTATTATTAATTGAGGCCTGTCGTGGCGCAGCGGCACAAGAGTGTGACTGTAACCGACAGGTTCTGGGTTCGATCCCCAGTCGAGGAAATGAAATATTTAATATTTTCAATTTAAATATTTAATGTTTAATTTCTTCGCTTTGGTAATAAGGCAAAGCGCGGTTGAATTCCACCACTCAATACGCAATGCCTCAAATTCGGCGGAAAGTGGGGAACGGAAGTGGAACGGAGTGTCTTTACACTAGGTTCCCGAGTTCCTTCTGCCTACCCTGCCTAGTGCGGGATACAGCGTGAAGCTACAAAAAAAAATAAAAAAAAGTTATTATTTCTAAAAATCTCAAAACATCTGTTTTATACAATATTTCATAGCTAACAATTAATGACTTTTCACTTCTCTGTCTTAATTTGTCACTAATTTGCCTTACCCTGGTTACAAAATATCTATTCTATAAAATAAAAAAATAATAATATATCGTCTGGCCATTATCATTACATATTTAAAAAGGCTGTCATCGACTTAAATTATGAATATCAAATAAAAATGAATACTTTTTCTTTAGGGACACAAAAAAATCCAAATGCCATGCCAATATTCTTACTAATATGCTACATAAGTGGTGACATTATCATTATTAATAACCAAATTTCAAAACTTAGAAGTTATGTAATTTAGACTAGAGTTTTATTTCATATCTTAATTACGTCTATATTTTTAAAAAGGCAATTGAAAACTAATTTGAAGTGGATATTTATTGCAATCGTGAAGCAGTCAATATTGACTCAATATTAATACATACATGCGTACGCTAGGAGCTTCATTGTATTCATAAAACTTTAGTTTCCAAGATTTAATTAAATAAATTAAATTCCCTTATGCCTGTCATGGCGCAGCTGCACAAGCGTATGACAGCAATCGACAGGTTGTGAGTTCGATCCCCACTCGAAGAAATGAAATATTTAATGTTTTCAAATTAAATATTGATTGTTTTCATTTCTTCGCTTCAGCGGAAAGTGGGGAACGGAGGTGGAACGGAGTGTCCTATCACTAGGTTCCCAAGTTCCCTCTGCCTACCCTGCTATGTGCTGGATACAGTGAAGCTGAAAGTGAATTTCCTTATGTATTTAATATTTTGTAATTGCGTAGTTCTTGAAAAATAAAATATTTAGTTCTTAAAAAAATGTTAAAGCGTTTCATAGGACTAAAGATGGAGATACATTAATAAAAAAAAATATTATATTACCAATTTAGCTTTAAAATATACAAAAAATCCAGCATCGTATAATGTAATAATTTTTATCATATATAAATATGGCCTCCCGTTGAAAATGTGCAGTTGCAATGCAATATTTTTTAATGATGTAAACTTATGAATACATGGTAGTAGCCTCACAAAATTTTGCCGCAAAGACTTTGTATGAAACCAATGGAAAATTGTTAATAAATTATAAATGCATGTTTTTGAGTGAACCCAACACCATTTGAAAGAGTAAAGCAATGTGAAGAATAGTAAATAAGCTGTTATTTAGCTGCAACCATAAGTTGTCAGTTATAACGAACATGTGTTTTATCCTTAATTATTTATACTGTACAAATAATACTGTACTGTACAAATTAAAATTAACTATTTTCTAAATATTGTAACATATGGTTGTAACATAAACGACGTACCCTGAAGTTGTCATTATTTCATTGAATTCGTCTTTAAGGTGGATGGGCACCCGGGCCCGGCATTTAAAACCGGCGTTAAGTAGTGGCTTCGGCCACTGCGTTTCGTATTGGGTAGTCAGGCCAGGCCCGGTGCCCATTCACCTTAAAGACGGGCAACGCTCCTGTACCTGGTGCTACACGGGGTCGTGGCGACGGTGATCACTTACCATCAGGTGACCCATTCGCTCGTTTGCTCTGTCATATCCATAAAAAAAAAGAATTAATGTTTCCCTGTTCGGTATTGCTAGGTAATATTGTTAAATTCAATCTTTGTTGTTTTCTACGAAATACGAGATTTTTGAATTTCGAATACATATAGAAAACTGTAAAGTGGTGAAATTATGCTTGATTCAAAAAAAAATCACCTCAACCTTTAGCAACCTGGAGCATTGCGTCTTCAATGGCGGAAGAAAAAGTTTAATTTGAAAATATTAAATGTTTCACTTTCTTGAGTGGGGAACGAGCCCACAATCTGTCGCGTTTACTATCGCATGTGCCCCTGTGCTACCATCATCGTCAAATTTAATTTCTATGTCGTAATATTACCCTGCTTTATTAATTGTGATTAAGCTTTGGTAAGCTTCAGAAATATGCCTAAAACGAATTTTTGTTCATTTTAACGTAATTGTAAAATTGTAATAATAATCTAAGTACTGACATAAAGGTAATCGTTGTAAAATTTCAACAACCATTTTGAAAATGTGCAATTCTGCTGCTAAATTAAATGGTTAAAATAAAAAGATGTAATTCAATCTTAACAAATTATTTATTTGCAACTATTCATATCATAATAAATTAGAATAACAATAACAAGGGTTTGACTTAGTGTTGGTAAGAGATGATGGGGGATGAGTAGCTAACGTGGGCAAGAGGAGCGGCGTAGGCAACCTTGGCGATGGGTGCGCTGTAGGCGAGCTTGGCGACGGGGGCAGCGTACGATAAAGGTGCGGAGTAGGCAACCTTGGCAATAGGGGCGGCATAAGCCAATTTGGCAACTGGAGCGGCGTAGGCGAGCTTGGCAACGGGTGCGTAGGCAATCTTGGCGGGAGCGGAAGCGATGGGTTGTCCTTCGTAACGAACGATGGCGTTGAATCCGCTTTCCTTGTCAGCGCTGTATTCCACAATGCGGTGAACTCCATCAGGCTGGACGAGAGAGTAGGAGCCATGGACGGCGTCTCCAGCGCGGGCCTCTTGTTGTTGTTTCACATCACCGCTGTGGTCGTCGTGCACGGAGTATTGGAATTCGTAGTTGGCAGGTGCTTCGGGTTCGGCGTAGGCGATTTTGGCCACTGGTACCAAAGGAATAGCTGAGGCAGCTACGGCCAGAGCGAGGACGATGATGAACTGTAATATGAAAGTTAAATTAGAGTATATTCGCAGTTTAATCCACCGAATAAGACTTTAACAGATATATATTTTTGAATAATAAAATTTATAGATGAAAATAACTATAACTCACTTTAGCTACCATTGTTGCTGCTTGTCAATGTTTGACTATACTTTACTCGTGAATTTCTTATGATTTTATACTGTTTGAGCATGGTGACATACAATGTGCCCTGGGCTATAGAGCATATACTAATTACCGAGCTACAATTGGCGGCGAGGTTAAGGTCATTATTTTACTTCGAATTGGTATGTAAGTAGTTTGGCACGGTTCGTATTACATGTTGGTGTTCTTACATGTGTGGCTAGTTCAACTTGAATGTGACATGATTAAATTAAAATCAGATCATTTTTGTTAATTCATTACTTCAGAACACACACACACACACATATATATTTTAATGTATTTAAAATTCTATTATTCATATTCTCCAAATGACACAGAAATCTATGAAAGAATCTATCAGGGTTATTTTTAGAGTATAGTTTGTATCATAGATTTTTATATAAAAATGCCAGTACATTTTTCACACTCATGAGTGGCAAAGTGAGTGGGTGAGATTTCCAGACTACAGACGTTAAAATTAACTTACAAGCTAAAACGTCATAAGGATCACGATAGTCTTCAAAAAACCACGTGAGTTAATAAAAGCGATAATATTGAGTTCACAATATTCATTAAATCTACCCCAGTTTGAGATACTATTGAGACTTTTTATTATGATGTTGCTTATAAATATTATTATAATTTACTAGGTATTATTATAATGTACATTATTTGCTTCCCCTTACTTGAACCCACAAGAGTTGGTAAGAAAAGAAATAAATTATAATACAGGTAAAGCAGAAAGTCTATACTGCTATATTTTAAAATAATACGTCATTATACTGATTATTAGTATGATACATAATTGGAGACAATCATTAATAGACACACTTTTAGTTTAGTGTTGTTGCACATTAAAAGATTGAAATCAATTACCAACAACTTCGATGAGTTATGTAAGTTAGACTAGATTTTTATTTTATAAGATATTTTAATTACATCTATATTTTGTAAAAAAGCAATTGAAAACTAATTTGAAGTAGATTTTATTTGATGTATTGCAATCAAGAACGAGTCAATTACATGTGTACGCTAGGAACTGTTTATATTTGTAAAATTTTAGTTTTTAAGGTCTGGTTATATAAATTAAATAAATTGAATTCCCTTACGTCTTTAATATTTTGTGTAGTCCTTAAACTAATATTTTAGCTCTTGAAAAACATTTAAAAAATGTTTTAGCGTCTCACAGGACTAAAAAATAATATTCTATATATAATATACAGAATATTATTATATTACCAATTTAGCTTCAAAAATATAAAAACAATCTTGCATCGTATAATACAATAATTGTTATCATATAATTATATAAAAATGGCTTAAAATCCTGTTGAAAACATCTGCAGTGTGTCTGCAATGTTATTTTTAATTATGTAAACTTATAAATAGTATAGTACTAGCCTCAAAAAATTTCGCCGCAAAGACTTTGTATAAAAGAAATTTAAAATTTTTAATAAATTGCAAATGTATATATTATAGTGAACCCAATACTATTTGAAAGAGAACAATGTAAATACTAATAAATAAGCTCTAATTTAGCTGCAACCATCAGTTGTCAGTTGTAACGGACAGGTGTTTTATTCTTAATTATTAACACTGTCTTGCTTTTAAGTGTAATATACAATAAATTAAAATTAACTATTTTCTAAATATTGTAACATATTGTTGTAACATAAACGACGTAGTTCCTGTTCGGTGTAAGAATACTTACTATGTAACATTGTTAAATTCAATCTTTATTCTTTTATATGAAAAGTGAAATTGCAAAGTGATGAAATTGTACTTGGTTCATAAAAAATAATCACCTTAACCTTTATAGAGTTTTTTTTCTGAAATACGTCTTTGTTGAATCTGTTTTCTGAAGAAAGTAAGTTCTTCTTAATAATTATTGTGGCAACTACTAAATTGCTTAATTAAAAAAATACATATATTGTATACCTAATTATGATATTAGTAAAAATATAATTACTTATGCGTAAAGCACGGCGTTGAGTTCTCACACTTAACAGCTCGACATTCAGTACCGCCACTCAACAGCTCAGCTGAGTTCTGCCACTTAACTTAACACGCACGTTACGCTGTATTATTCTCGTTACTTCTCTTAATACGAATTCTCTTCTTAGGAAACTTTCAAAAATATCAATATCAAAATCAATGTTTTTTAGAATGTATACTTTGAAGAATTAAAATTAAATTAAGTCATACTGAATTCTTAAAAGTGCTGATTATGATATGATATTTACTTAAAGAAGTCAATTATTTAAACCTTAATAAGCATATACGTATCTTATAATAATATTCGGTTCAATGTGTAAAAGAAAAACAAAAGTATTGAGGGGCTACACTACACACCAAGATTATGACGTGATAGCATAACTAGCTTGGCCTATAAAAGTTTTACTCATCTACTTAATTAAATTATAATTTCGTTATAAGCGTGATTCTTTTTAATTGGACCTGATAAAATTTAATATTAGTTAAAGTGTTATTAATAGTCTATTTAGTGTCTAATAAAACTAATAGTATAATTATAACAAATAGTTTATTTGTAACAATTCATATTATTTAAATAATCTTAGGAAACTAAAAGCTTTAGTGTTGGTAGGAGATGATGGGGGATGAGTAGCTGACGTGCGCGAGGGGAGCGGCATAGGCTACTTTTGCGACAGGGGCGGCGTAGGCAACAGGGGCGGAGTAGGCGACGGGGGCGGCATACGCCACTTTGGCGACGGGCGCAGCGTAGGCGAGCTTTGCTACAGGTGCGTAGGCGATTTTAGCAGGAGCGGGAGCGATGGGGTGTCCTTCGTAACGAACGATGGCATTGAATCCGTTCACCTTGTCAGCGCTGTACTCTACGATACGGTGGACTCCATCAGGCTGTACGAGCGAGTAGGAGCCGTGGACGGCGTCTCCAGCACGAGCCTCTTGTTGCTGCTTCACATCACCGCTTTGGTTGTCATGTACAGAATATTGGAATTCGTAGTTGGCAGGCGCTTCGTATTCAGCATACTGCACCACGGGAAGGGCAGATGCGGCTGCGGCCAGGGCGAGGACAATCAGAATCTGTAACAAGTAGAAACATTTTCATAATTATTCTCATTTAAAATATAAATAGATGTTGTAATTATTTATTATATCATTTTTATTGATCCTCCAAAGTACTCTATATAAATACGTTAAGATTCATAAACTCAAAATAAACTGTACTACATACTAACCTTAGCGGACATGGTTGTTGTTGTATTAAGAATTGTAATACAAATGTACTGAGAAATAATTTGCTTAAGCTTTTATAAGAGTGTCATTGCAAAAGTGGCATTAATGAGGTTCGCCGTGGAATTAAAATATTTGCAAAATATCCATATCTTAGAGGTCAAGTTAGACAAGTAATTCTGTAATCAAATGTATATCAAAAAAGTAAGTACATTTTATATCTTAATTTGTTTGCTTAAATATAGATTTTAAAACTTAAAGTAAAAAAGAATCCGTTTTTCTCATTTCTTCTTCTGATTGAATTTGGAATATTTAATGGTTTTATTATTATTGATTTTTTATGGCATCAGTACAACCAATAAAAATTGACAAACATAAGTTTGCAGGATATGCATTTATTTTGTATGGATGAAATTAACCACTAATGTAAGATTTTGTCTTGATAAGATCTTTTTCCCCATTGGAGTAATCCTAGAAGAGAGACATTGAGGCCATGATGCCATTAGACATACATATATGTCCTTTAGACGTAGATATATCGATTACAAATTCTATTAAAGTTTTAAACCATTAACTTAACTTAGTATCTGTATCCCTAGTGGGGTAGATAGATGGATCCACTTTCATCAACTGTAGACCGGTATCGTAGATGCTGTGTGTGTCGAATGTCAACCGAGGTCTCGAACTTCCTCTCTTACTACTCACTTTTTCTTCATAAATCTTCTTTGTCATTCTTCCATCATTCATTCACTCGATGTACTCAAACCACCTGCGCACGTTATTCTTCGTGTATAGCATTGTGTATTTATAAAATCCCCTACACATTATTGTCGCAAATATATTTCATGTAGTCACATAATTACTCATTTTACTGTTTTATAATAGCATTTTTTTCTTATGTGTTTTTAAGTGCAATTAAAGAAAATATATAGATTTTATGACAATTTTTTTAGAGCATTTTAATAAAATGTTTACGTACATAATTCATTAATCAACAATTTGAATGTTAATAACACATATTTTTATGTAAATTTTATATTAAGCAGATAAAAATAACAGCTTTCTCATACAGTATATTAAGCAGAAGGAATCTAGCATTAAGCGCTAATTAATGGACATATAGTCTATTCAGTTTTGGGAGGAAGTAGTGAGCTTAACGCTCAATTATAAATGGTAATTGTGCTTTAAAATCACCACAATAATATGAAAATATTTACTCTCTCCAATGGAAATTAAATCCACCGTCGTCGCCTTTACACGCATTTATATATGCAGTAGCATATATAAATGAGTGTAAAGGCGACGACGGCGGATGAGTATTACAGTCATTAATATCAACAGATTTTTATACTTTTTTTATGTTACGTAGAAAATATAAATATTACTTGTTAGCAATAATTTGTTTCTAAATTCTGAATACCTTAAGTGAAGTTTTAGCAACTTGTCTAATCTATTAAAGATACATATTTATATATTGTGCCCTTGCCCTTGTACAAAATTAATTCAATATGGTGGGAATTTTCGGTTGGCAAAATCGATCAAGTGCGAATCAAACTAACACCCTTTTTCTTTACAAATTCATAATCTTAGATTATTTGTTTTTTTTAGGACTGAATAATAAATAAAAGTTTATAATGTTCTTTTTTCTGTAAATTTTGACTTTAGGGGTAATTGTTCTCTTAGCTTCATGCTATATCCTGCTCATGGCAGAGTAGGCAGAGGGAACCTAGTGTTAAGAAACTCCGTTCCACTTCCGTTCCCCACTTTTCGCCGAATTTGAGGCATTGCATGTTTAGTGGTAGGACTCAACGCCACGTTGTTTCTTATTACCAGATCGAAGAAATGAAAACAACAAATATTTAATTTGAAAATATTAAATATGTCATTTCTTCGAGTGGGGATCGAACCCACAACCTGTCGTTTGCACACGCTTGTGCTACTGCACCACGACAGACCTCATTACTATTTTTTTATTGGAACTAATCGCTTTTTTTCGTTTATTTGTACTGATAGTGCCATTTCTTGCCAAAATTGATATAGATTTTAAAGATAATGTCGTCGTTTTAAACTTTTGTGGCTGACAGTTGTAGTGTTTTAATGCATCATTTGTAACGGTTAAGACGGACAGATATTCGTTTTCTTGTGGCAAGAACTTTCTTTATCAATTACGTACGTTTTAAGATAAAAAATATTACCTTATAGCTTAATTACGTATGTTTAGTACCTTTTTTCGTCTTTCATGAGCGTAACTTTAATTAGACCTGATTTAATTTTGTATTTATAAAATATATTAGCCTTGTAAAAGAAGACCTTGTAACAGAGTTCACTACGTGCGTTTGATAATAGATAGAAATAAATAGATATCTCTAATAAAACGAAAACCATAAATTATAACAAATATTTTATTAATTAAATTAAATATCCTTAGTGAAATTAAAACTAAATGAATCTAGTGTTGGTAGGAGAAGATGGGGGATGAGTAACTGACGTGCGCGAGGGGGGAGGCGTAGGCAACTTTGGCGACAGGCGCGGCATAAGCAACAGGAGCGGCGTAGGCCACGTTGGCGACAGAGGCAGCGTAGGCAATTTTAACGGGGGCGGGGGCGATAGGGTGACCTTCATAACGCACGATGGCGTTGAATCCGTTCACTTTGTCAGCGCTGTAGTCCACGATGCGGTGGACTCCATCAAGCTGCACAAGCGAGTAGGAGCCGTGGACGGCATCTCCAGCGCGGGCTCCTTGCTGTTGTTTCACATCACCGCTGTGGATATCTTGTACCGAGTAGTGGAACTCGTAGGTGGCTGGTGCTTCGTGTTCTTCGTACGGCAGCACGGATATAGAGGTAGTAGCAGCAACCAATGCAAGAATGATTACAAAGGAGAAAAAATTAGCAAGTTGAAAAATTTACATAATTTTAATTATACTTAAAGTCTTATATGCCGTGTAATTCCGGCTTAGAATAGAATCACCCTGGTACTGGTGGTGTCGTAAGAGGCGACTAAATTACGTGTGGGAGAGTCACGTTGTCAGCTATGGCAACACGCATGGGCAAACTCGACCGGATTGTTACCACCCCCGGCATTTAAAACCGGCGTTAACTAGTGGCTTCGGTCATTGCGTTTCGCATTGGGTAATGCCGGGCCCCGCTGTCCATCCCATTTAAAGGCCGGCAACATTCCTGTAGCTCCTCTGGAGTTACACGGGGCCGTGGGCGGCGGTGATCACTTACCATCAGGTGACCCGTTCGCTCGTTTGCCGTGTCTCGTCCATAAAAAAAAAAAAAACTTACAATTTAGGTATTTTTTTAATCTTTTTTATTGATCTTCCAAAACATATTTATATTTATAAATTTAATATTATATATAAATATATATAATATTAAATTTATAAATATAAATATGTTTAAAATTTACTGAGACTGTCCTTCAAATTTGTTGAAAAATATTTATAGATGTATCTTTGACAGAAATATATGTAGATTACATATGTTACTTAGGTACCTGTTTTTAAGACTCCATTCCTCCAAACAAATAAAAGGAATTTATAGGATCACTTTATTTTTCGTCTGTACGTACAGACATGCGTCTGTCAAAACCAGAATTTTTCTTATGCTTTTAAAACGGCATATTATGACAAAACTGTATAAAAAATCCATATCAGTCATATCGGGCTCGAACACTGAGGACTCCGTGCCAAATTCTGGATTGTAGGTCAACGGGAAGTATAGCTTATAAAAGTTAACTTAGCTTTAGAAACTTAACAATGGCAATATCACTCTGAACGAAATGAACTACAATAAATAAGTGTGTAATGATTTTTTTGTTCTATGAAGTATCAATAATTTTCACTTTTATTTCTATTTAAGAAATAATTTGATGTATTTCTATTGCCGCTATAATAAAAAATTAACAATACGATAAATACTTAATTAAGTATTTATCGTATGGGTAATACCATACTACCAAACGTGTCTACTTGCCATTTATATACATAATAGTACGGAATCCTTCGTGCGCCAGTCGTTTTTGCATTTGGTCAGTTTTTATTACCCTTTAAAGATATTATATAGAATTTTACATATATAGATATTATATTATATCATCTTTTACCACTTTCTTCTTCTTTCTGTATAAGTTTAATTCCTACTCTAATAGGTGAGTATAAAAACATCTATGGTGATATAAATAATTAATATACGAGTATAATCATTATTCAATTGTGGTTTAAATCCCAAATTCTTCTCGTTTATCGTCGTAAATGATAATTTTAAGTCACACAACACGTTGTTTTTAATATGTTATGACGCATTTCTTTGTCTTTAATATTGTGTATTACCTATTTATAGATTTGTAATCGATTTGATTCAATGTTTATTTGCACGATATGTTGGTTATTACATTTGTATTTGTAATCTTATTATCGAAATATATAAGTAAAACTATATTAATGTGTAAAGATTAGAAAGATATTAAGTAAGAATTATTTGCATTTATTATTATCACATTTCATAAATAAATTAAGTGTAACAAGAATATCTACTATAGCTATTGACTTAGTGTTGGTAGGAGATGACGGGGGATGAGTAGCTGACATGCGCGAGGGGAGCGGCATAGGCTACTTTGGCGACAGGGGCGGCGTAGGCGACGGGGGCGGAATAGGCCACCTTGGCGATGGGAGCGGCGTAGGCGATCTTGGCGACGGGAGCATATGCAAGCTTGGCAGGAGCAGGGGCGGCGACGGGGTGTCCCTCGTAACGCACGATGGCATTGAATCCGTTTACTTTGTCAGCGCTGTAGTCGACGATACGGCGGACTCCATCAGGCTGAATGAGAGAGTAAGAACCGTGGACGGCATCTCCAGCGCGAGCCTCTTGTTGCTGCTTTAGATCACCGCTGTGGTTGTCGTGTACGGAGTACTGGAATTCGTAGTTGGCGGGTGCTTCGTGCTCTGCGTACTGCAGCACGGGTAGGGCGGAGGCAGCCGCGACCAGGGCAAGGACGATTACAATCTGTAAAAAGATAAAATATATTCGTAAACACATATCAAATTTTTATTACACATAACATACCAATGTATATACATTGTACACGTATATATATATATATATATATATATATATATATATATATATATATATATATATATATATATATATATATATATATATATATATATATATATATATATTTACCTTAGCGGACATTGTAGTTGTTGTTGTATTGAGAATGTAATACAAGTGTACTGGCAAATATTTTGCTTGAGCTTTTATACAATCGTTGCAAGTGTCGTAAGTAAGACTTTCGGCTACAAAATATTTAAAAAAAAGAAAGGAACGAAAATAGTTTTGGTATTCAAGTTCAATATTACAATTAGAGGTCGAGTTCCATAGATAATTTTGTTAATTAGTTACACACCTAATAACTACTAATAAGAAAATTTGTATACTGGTACGTAATTAGGTGAAATTAACCTAAAAAGTTTCAATTTATTTTGATCCCAGTGTAGCTATAAGAATAGATAGATCTTGTGAAAAATAACCCGTAGTAAATTTAGTACTGAGTCAGCTTCACGCTGTATCCCGCATACGGCAGGGTAGGCAGAGGAAATTGGCTAAGACACTCTGTTCCACTTTCGTTCCCCACTATTCGCCGAATTTAAGGCGTGTTGATTGGCGAAACTCAACGCCGCGTTTTGCCTTAAAAACATTTTTAAGTTGAAAATATTAAATATTTCATTTTCTCGAGTAGGGATTGAACCTACAATCTGTCGGTTACAGGCACACGCTTGTAACTTTGTAATTAAATTTAGCCAGCATTATAAATTATTAACTAGCTTGATAAATATATATATTTTTTTATTTTCAAACAACTTTACTCAACATATCTTTATCATTTATCCATATTTGTCGATTTAGTAAAGTTTTTATTATTGAAACAGTTACGCTATCTTTAACTGAATTATTAATATTTTATTTTTTATTATTAATTTGACATTTTAGACTTCATTAATATAGTTTTTCACTTTCTGTTATCAATTTTATCCTTTTCCTTTTGACAACATTCATATAATATATATCTTTTCATATGAAACACTTTTAAACGAATTAATCGCGTATATTGATTGGTAAGTCGTTTTGGAAACCCGACGTTTGGAACACTTTACAGTAGTCCGTGGTCACGGGTAGTCGGGTTTTCAAAAAATGCTTACCAATCAATATAAGCTATTAATCCGTTTAAAAGTGTTTCATTTAAAATGTGTAACAATCGCTAAAATCATAGACATGATAATATATATATTTTAATTTTTTTCTGTCAGTACTCAACATTTTAATGCTATATTGCATACATAATCATAACTTCATATTATTGGTGAATAAAATAAATAACAGATATATCATCCATTTACGCTTGCAATCGCAATGAGATAAAAGACTTGAAAAAATATGCTTGCTTGTGTTATATAATGTAATTAAAAAAAAAGAATACATAAAAAACTTGAACTGAAACCATGGTTACAATTTATGGAGGTTTATGTACTTATGGAGTCTCAGTTAAATTTCTGTCTAAGTTACGTCGCAAAAGATTATCGGTCGCGAGGACGAAAGCTGTTGTCTATGCTGATAGTTAGCTTAGTGTCTTAAAAATAAGACACTAAGGTTTACAAAAATTTCCCATACAATTGTAATAAAGCACTTATCGACACTAATATCCCTAACATAGTTTAGGCATTTTACACGGACTAGCCAGGTTCAGTTAAGAACTTCTTACAAATAAATATTATAGATTGCATTTTACTGTTACGACTATTACAATTTACTGTTACGACTTTAAGAAATTTGATTTTTAACTACACAACAAACAATAACAATTATAGACTTAGTTCTCGAACATTTATCATGTCCCGGCTATCATGTCAAGCACTTTCAAGTAGATTATAAAAAACGAAAAAGAAATGTTTGCAGTATTATAGATAAATATGTATGTTAAACTTACGTTGTGCATTTTTATAAATTCGATCGTAGGTACTGATAATAAATCTTTATATTTAACTAAACTTTTTTAATAACGTGTAAAATTAAAAAGGCATTAAGCCAGGAAGGCAAAAGCAGACTTTTAAGGAATATCATTTAAATACAATCATTATCTCAAACTTGAGTTGTATCTCATTGTCGATTGTATCATTTTACTCGAGACCCAGACGTTGCTCATCACGCAACGTAAAATTATATTTCTAAGCGTGCAGTATTTATAATACGATATATAACGATAAGCATCAAACAAAAAGTTATAAAAAATAAACATGGGCTTATAATAATGAGATTAAGTTGCTCTGAATAGAAAATAATATTTACGCTTCATTTAATATATAAATATCTCAAAAGCTCGTCCACCAAGTTTCATCGCCGGAACAAGGTTATTGATATGATTTCAATTCTTTTAAATTTACTTAGCTTTTAGCTTTTTATGGCTGTGTTCTGTAGGTTTACTATTTTCTTTTGATTAAGATGTTTTTCTTAATGAAAATTCCATCTCCTTAGACAGAAACGAAAGGAAAACCAGAAAAAGAGAGTAATATTCAAACATTTATTTATTTTATATATTTTTGAATGTACATACTCAAGATGAGGTATATGACCCCATTTTGATTATGTACATAAAAAATCTTATGTGCATAGTCGAAATGACGTCATATGCCGCGTGTGTGCTTTGTACGTATGTATTTTTTACTAAGACTACTGTGCCATCAAAATTTTAAAACCTGTAAATGAAAAAAGAAAACAAAGGAATATAATAATATGTTTAATTTTTTTTAATTGTAACTATTTATAATATCTTTATAAATAAATTAAGTCTAACAAGAACATACAAGATAACTATTGTCTTAGTGTTGGTAAGAGATAATAGGGGATGAGTAGCTGACATGGGCAAGGGGAGCGGCGTAGGCCACTTTAGCGACAGGGGAGACGTAGGACACAGGGGCGGAATAGGCCACCTTGGCAATGGGAGCGGCGTAGGCGAGCTTGGCAACGGGAGCGTACGCGAGCTTAGCTGGGGCAGGTGCGACAATGGGGTGTCCTTCGTAACGCACGATGGCATTGAATCCGTTCACCTTGTCAGCACTGTAGTCCACGATGCGATGGACTCCATCAGGCTGTACGAGCGAGTAGGAGCCGTGGACGGCATCTCCAGCGCGAGCCTCTTGTTGCTGCTTCACATCACCGCTTTGGTTGTCGTGTACGGAGTACTGGAATTCGTAGTTGGCAGGTGATTCGTGCTCTGCGTACTGCAGCACGGGTAAGGCGGAGGCAGCTGCTACCAAAGCAAGGGCGATAACAATCTGTAACAAGATAAATAAATGTTTAATTACATATCAAATATTCATTGCACTTAATATAAGTTCATATTTTTATTATATAATTATGATATAGGTACATACACGTGTAAACCACGTATGTATTTATTTGTATATACTTAAAATTTACCTTAGCGGACATTGTAGTTGTTGTTGTATTGAGAATTGTATAAGAAGTGTACTGGCAAATATTTTTGCTTGAGCTTTTATACGAATGTCATGTCGTAATTGAGACTATCTCGGCTACAAAATATTTTTTTAAAAAAGAAAGGAACTAAAATAGTTTTCTACACTAGTTCAATATTATATTTGGAGGTCAAGTTCATTAGATAAATAATTTTACTAATTAGTTACAAATCCAACTAGATGAAGGTATGTATAATGGTACTTATTTTAGTAAAAATATCCTAGAAAAGTTTCAATAGATTTTGTGAAAAAACCAATTTAAATACCTAAATTAAATTTTTCATAGTTTCGTGCAACTTAACACATCTCTAACTTATAAATAATCCAATGCAATCTTATTTCTAGTCAGTAAAATCGTTATTCTTAAAACAGCTACGACTACGAGCTTTTAATAAAAGACTATTACGAAAATTCGTAATGATCAGGGATACGGTCATATCTTGAGTCGTAGAGTAGTCCCCTCATGTAAATGATATCGGTTCGTCTGTTCTCAGTCGGCGTAACCATAAGTTAATCACTCACTCAGCTTCACGCTGTATCCCGCACGAGGCAGGGTAGGCAGAGGGAAACCGGGAACCTAGTGTAAAGACACTTCGTTCCACTTCTGTTCCCCACTCTCCGCCGAATTTGAGGCATTGCGTGTTGAGTGTCGGAACTCAACGCCGCGCTTTGCCTTATTACCAGAGCGAAGAATTAAAACATTAAATATTTAAATTGAAAATATTAATATGTCGGTTACAGTCACACTCTTGTGCTGCTGCGCCACGACAGGCCTCACAGTAACCATTCGGCCTCAGGTAACCATAAGTCGGGCTTGAAATAGGCTTTATTGTTGCGAAGAAAAAAACAATCAAAATAAAGTCAGCCATTTTGCGCACATATTTAAAGTATAGCATCACCACATGCGAAATAGGTTCTTGTGCCAAATCCTAGCGATTGCTTCGAGATTTATAATGATTGACAGTCGCTCTATTGTTGCGTAAAATAAAAGGATAAAAGAAATAGCCCATATTAGTACGAATTTAAATTATTATTCCCAAACGTAAAGCGAGTTCGTCTGCTGACCTTTAGTAAAAAATTAAACACGTATAAAAAATTTAACATAGCAGGATTTCAACTCACACCAGTTGGAAACCATCCAAGCGCTCTGACATACTAAGTCATACGGTCTCATCACGCTACGTCGAAATTCTTACACGATGTGTAACAAGCGTTATTATTATTATCGTTTGGCAAGAGATAATGCTATTTATTTAATATTTTTACAACTTTTCTAATATTATTCCACACTTAGGAACAAACAATACAACATTTTTAAAGTGTGGAATAACACTTTAAAAGTAGTAAAAACATTTAACAAATACTATTCTCTCTTGCTGACAACGTTCGCCAACATCACTGGGTAAAGCATGGCTTAAAGTTCTCAACGGCACATAACGATGTTCCACTAGCCTATATCCCTGAGGATGCTTCTGCAAAATATTTATGAATTTTACTTTATTCATGTTATACGCAGCTGACATTGCATCACCTCCAGAGAAGGCATGGATAAGTAGGAAGTTCTCTGCAATTACGTCATCATATATACAACCTAAGGAACAGTACAATTGTTCGAAGGTACTTTATAAAGTTCTAAAAAATAAATTAGGTTACTTCCTTCCTAAATCACTGAGCAAGACAAGGATGTCGATGTCTTCTACTATGATTGTCACCATATGACTATGATGCAGCACATTAGTAAGATAGGTTAAGTTATGATAATAACAGTAATAACAGGTAGGTATTAATTTGTTCAAACAACTACTTGGGCCTTTCTACCTGCTAAGGGTTCTAAGTTTTCTAGTGGTTAGAGGTAAAAAATGTCTAATAAGAATATAAAAAAGTTAAGGTCATAATAAATTGTATAAATAAAAATATATATACATAGAAAAGTAGCCCTAATGTTTCGTTTTTTTTTCTATCCCTATGAGCATTCGAGAATCTGGCTAAGTTCTGAACGCTATAAGAGGTCGATAAATAAATGAGATTAAACTATTTGATCATTATAATTATGTACATAAAAATGATAATTCCTTCAAAACAAAGCATGGACTTACCGCTGCTATTTACGTATGTATTGGACAGTTAAAGTACTTTGCTACTTTAAAGTTTGAACATATAAATAAAAACAAAGACGTAAAAACCCGTATGCAAGTCTTTAATTGAAAACTATTTATATTACATTTCTTAAATAAAATAAGGAACTTTATCAGAATATCTACTATAGTTATGATATTAAATTAGTATTGGTAGGAGATGACGGGGGATGAGTACTTGACGTGTGCGAGAGGAGCGGCGTAGGCTACTTTGCTATTGGGACGCGGCGTAGGCAACGGGTGTGGAGCAGGCCACATTAGCGACGGGAGCAGCGTAGGCGAAGTAGTCGAAGTATTCGTATGAAAGCTTATATAAATTTCGTTGCAAATGTCGCACTGAAACTCAGTTTCAAAATATCTTTAAAAAAAGAAAGGAGCTAAAATATTGAAGATGTGGATTGAAGTTCAATTTCATAATTAGACGTCAAGTTCAATATCTATATAACTTTATTAAATAGGAACAAACTTACAAACAACTATATGAAAGTTTGTATGCTTTTACGTAATTGGGTAAATATAACCTAGAAAAAATTAAATGTTTTTCGATCTCAGTTAGGAACACCAAAAGATAAAACAAAATTGTAATTTAGTAGGTAATTTAGCTAGCTTTATAAAATATTATCAAGTATTCATTTACATCTCTAATCTATAAACAATCCGATGTATTCTTCTTCTATAATGTTTTCTACAACATTTCTGACTTTTATTATTAGACTACAGGGTCACGGGATTTTTCGTGAACATCAGATATATGATCGTATCTTTTATGAGCTGTAGAGTCGTCCCTTCATGCCCATTTACATGAGGGGGATCAGTTTGGCTGTTCTTAGTGGATGCAACCTCAAGTAACAAGGCTTGATATAGGCTTTATTATTACGAGAAAAAAAACAATCAATAAAATCGTCAGTTTCTGTACATATTATATGTACATATATTTCAGTGAATGCGTTCCAGTACCCTAATTATCAAAATCGGTCTATTGTTGTGTAAAAATAGAATAAAGCTGTAATAGATTAGCTAAATTAAAAGAACTAAAGCTATGGTTTGGTTTTCTTTTCAGTCTAATAATATTTTCATTGACATACTTAAGAGTCAGTTATACGAGTATCTAATGTCACCAACTAAACGATATGAGTAAGTGATGTGGTGCCATTGCAAAAGTTATTGAGCCTGATAACCATTATATGTATAGTCAAGGGTAGTAAATGTTATCGTAGTTATTATGTTGCATAATTATTCAACATAAAAACTACGATAAAATTTACTACGCTTGACTATATATAAGATTTTTTAATTAAAAAACATAATCCTAAAAGTTGTGATAAGATAATATTAAATATAATATTAATTTGTCAAAAGTTTACCATAACATGATGTGGTAAATTTTTACTCGTTTTAAATTAGGTTGGATGATTAGGTTTTGTAGCTGTTTTCTGCTTTGCTGTGTTTTGTCGCATCACTACAAAGAATATGTTTTTCTTTTATAAACAGTGGGAAAAAAGAGAATAGTGCTATAATATTTAATTTAACTTTTTTGTTTACATACTCTTTTTTTTAGCTTCACGCTGTATCCCGCTCAAGGCAGGGTAGGCAGAGGGATCCCGGGAACCTAGTGTTAAGGTCCACTTCTGGTCCCCACTTTCCGCCGAATTGAGGCATTGCGTGTTGAGTGGCGGAACTCAACGCCGCGTTGCCTTATTACCAGAGCGACGAAATGAAACATTACATATTTAAATTGAAAATATTAAATATTTAATTTCCTCGACTGGGGATCGGACCTGTCAGTTACACTCACACGCTTGTGCCGCTGTGCCACTACAGGCCTCTGTTTATATACTCAAGTTTAAGTATATGACCTCATTAAAATAACTTCAGAATAAAGGACTGGTGTACCGTTGGTATGTACTCGTACGTATACATATGTCACTTACCACTTTTCACACACTTTATCAACATCAGTATATAAATTAAAGGAAAATAAAAACATAAATTTATACGTATGCATTTTTTATTGCAACTATTTATATCACATTTTATAAATAAATTAATTAAGTTTAACAAAAATATCCATCATGGCTATGACTTAGTGTTGGTAGGAGATGACGGGAGAAGAGTAGCTAACGTGCGCCAGGGGAGCGGCGTAGGCGAGCTTGGCGACAGGGGAGGCGTAAGCGACGGGGGCGGAGTAGGCCACCTTGGCGACGGGAGCAGCGTAGGCGAGCTTGGCGACGGGAGCGTAGGCGACTTTAGCGGGAGCGGGAGCGATGGGGTGACCTTCATAACGAACAATAGCATTGAATCCGTTGACTTTGTCAGCGCTGTAGTCCACGATGCGGTGGACTCCATCAGGCTGCACGAGCGAGTAAGAGCCGTGGACGGCGTCGCCAGCGCGAGCCTCTTGTTGCTGTTTCACATCACCGCTGTGGCTGTCGTGTACGGAGTACTGGAACTCGTAGTTTGCGGGTGCCTCGTGCTCTGCGTATTGGAGCACGGGCAGGGCGGAAGCGGCTGCGACCAGGGCAAAGACAATCACTATCTGTAAACATTGTTTAAAACTTTTAAATATTAAAACGCTTTAGTACAATATTATTTCTGTAAATATATTTGCTATTTTCACGATTTTGTAATATATTGCGGCGGCCTATCCAATCTGCCAACATGTTAACAAGTTTCTTAATATTTCGTTGTAGTATTGCAACGAAATATTAACAGATTGAGGATACATTTTAATGAACATACATATATTTAACGGAATAATATAGCAATCCAAAAATATCACTTATACACTTGCTATATATTTTACAATGGGTTTTGTTTAATTCTAGGGAATTAAACAATATTATATAATTAATTATAAATAATTAAATTTAACTAAAGCACACAATTCACCTTAGCGGACATTTTGGTTGTTGGTGGAGTGAATGTTATATTTTTAATGTACTGAAGTGTCCGTGCAAAGAGCTTTTATATAATTACGTGAGTGTCCTTGCACGATATCAGCCATAGTTATGCTTTCTTGCCCTTAGGGTAATATAATCTTACTTATAAATGGTGACACGCCCGCGTATTCACCCATTTGACTTTCAATTATTTTCTTGTTCTAATAAAATTATCACATTTCGGGCATTATTATATACACTGAAAACTAAAATTGCAACTAAATTTAGCAATTTTGTTGATATTTTAAATTGACATAACTTATATTTATCACTCATCTTTAAGCTGTATTCCGCACATGGCAGGATAGGCGGAGGGAACTAGGGAACCTAGTTTTGAGACACTCCGTTCAACCTCTGTTTCCCAATTTCCGCTGAAATCGAGGCATTGCGGGTTGAATGGCGGAACTCAACGCCGCACTTAGGCTTGTCACCAGAACGAAGAAATGAAAACATTGTATATTTTATTTGAAAATATTAAAGATTTAATTTCCTCGAGGGCGGTCGAACCCACAACCTAACGTTTATAGTCATAGGCTTGTGCCGCTGCGCCACGACAGACTTCTTATGAACACGACAGATTTGTCAATAGATTAAAATAAAAAAAAAACACTAAATATTAAAGGAAACCTGCATTTAAATCTCACTAGCCGTTTCTGAGATTAGCGCTTACGCGCACAGAAAAACAGATAAATAAATAAACAAATAAATGTACAAACAGACAATAAAATTAATACACAAAAAAAAAATATAATTGTTACCTATTACATTAATAAACATTGTTCCCTGTATTTTTTTTTAAATATATCTTCCATGTACGGAAAGTGATCATTAACAGGTTTATTTTAAGTATAGATTACATTCATTCAAAGCAAGATTTAGAAATAAAATAATTAGCAATTTTTAACAATTGTTTACTCTCTCACTGTATCCCGCAAAGGGTAGAGTAGGCAGAACGAACTTAGGAACGTAGTGTTAAGACACTCTGTTCCGTTTCCCACTATAAGGATTGTTTAAATTTATTATATCGTACAGAAGTTATCGACATAACAATTTAATAACACCAGTAAGTTAAAAAGAAAATACCAATATTCGCGTACTGAATTCTTATTTCATAACTTGAAACAATTGTACTTAGGTTATATTAACCGAATAGGATAATTTAAGTTCATCACTCCATGTACACCCAATTTACCGAAATCAAATGACAACCGAAAAACGGAGTGTTTTGTCACAAGATTATCTCTGCTACTGATATCTATTATAAGCAGAATTAATAATAAATTAAAATATTTTTTTCGCTTCCGCTTTATTCAAATATTTAGTAAGTATAACATAATAATAACTCAACTGAAATTAGCTTCACGCTGTATCCCGCACATGGCAGGGTAGGCAGAGGGAACTCGGAAATCTAAGACACTCCGTTAAGACACTCTGTTCCACTTCTGTTCCCCACTTTCCGCAGAATTTGGGACATTGCGTTTTGAGTGGCGGAACTCAACGCCGCGTTTTGCCTTGTACCAGAGCGAAGAAACGAAAACATTAAATATTTAAATTGAAAATATTAAACATTTCATTTCCTCGATTGGGGATCGAGCCCACAATCGGTCGGTTACATTCACAGGTTTGTGCCGCTGCGCCACGATAGGCCTCGACATAATAATAAAATATAATAAGTAATATGAAATCTAATAAAATAATATGTTTATTAAAATACAGATGTAGGTAGTAGTAGGCAAAACTATTATTAATTAAGTCTTTTATAGAATCATTTATTTCCAAGGATTTACTAATTAAGAAATAAAGCTACAAAAATATATGACTTGAGTATAACAGGGTAGAAATAGGTAACCTAAGAATACACTTTAAAGTAAGACAGACACTGAGACTTTTACGTCAAGTGGCGAAAGTCAATGTAGTGCTATGACTCGTTACGCGAGGAATCGAACTTACTACTGCCGTCGTCGCCACGTCTGCCTTCGAAAAGGTTACACTCATCCGTTTAATTTTACTATCAACTAATTTATCTGCGATGCATTTAGTATATGATAAACAGGAAACAAAATAGTAAAGTTAATAATTTTATTATACATATAAATGTACAAACCTATATTTTTATCCAACTTCATACTGTGTCCCGGAAATGGCAGGGTAGGTTGAGGGAATTTGGTTAAATCTAGAGTTAAGACACTCCGTTAAGACGATCAGTTTCTTACTTTCCGAATTTGAGACATTGCGTGTTGAGTGGCGAAACTTAACACTGCGCTTTGTTATAAATTATAAAAATATTGAGTATTTCATTTCCTCCAATCAGGATCAAACCCATAACCTATCTCGTTTTCAAAAACACACTCGTGCCCCTGCGCCTCGATACGTCTCACTTTACCTATATTCATTTTTCAGTAAAATTTCTTACGTTAAAATATGTCTAGTAACTATACATTTTAAAAAGTATTATTCGAGGGCACCAAATGTCACTTGCATATCACTATTCTTGCAATAAGCGGACATAAATAAGAGCGCAAAATTTATTTTATTACATTCAGTATCAAACATTCAGCATACAACAACCACAATGTCCGCCAAGGTCAGTTACATAAAATTTAAACTTATGACTTGTTAAGAAAGAAGTTATATAATAATGAATTTTAAAACGATTTCTTTTAAGTTGTAGGGACATATCACGGAGAAGGCACAGGGAACTTGGGAATATAGTGTTAAATCACTCCGTTCGTTCTCCATTTTTCGCTGAATTTGAGACATCATTGTTGAGTGACCGAACTTAACGCCGCGCTTCGCCTTGTTACCAGAGCGAGAACATCGAAATGTTAAATATTTGAAAATATAAAATGTCATTTAGTAAGGATTGAACCCATAACCTGTAGCATTTACAATCGCAAGCTTGTGTGACATGACAGGCCCAATTTACAATTTTAGTTATATTTCTGATTAATAATTGCAGATTGTGATCGTCCTTGCCCTGGCCGCAGTTGCATCTGCACTGCCCGTGCTACAGCAGTACGCAGAGCCCGAAGCACCCGCCCATTACGAGTTCCAATACTCCGTACACGATGAGCACAACGCGGACGTGAAGCAGCAACAAGAGGCTCGCGCTGGAGACGCCGTCCACGGCTCTTACTCGCTCGTGCAGCCTGATGGAGTCCACCGCATTGTAGAGTACACCGCTGACAAGGAGCACGGATTCAACGCCGTCGTACGTTACGAAGGACACCCTGTAGCCGCCCCCGCTCCCGCTAAAGTCGCCTACGCTCCTGTCGCCAAGCTCGCATATGCCGCTCCCGTTGCATACGCCGCCCCTGTCGCCAAGGTGGCTTACGCCGCCCCCCTTACCCACGTCAGCTACTCATCTCCCGTCATCTCTTACCAACACTAAGACAATCGTCATTAGCCTATGGACATCTTTGTTAAATTTACTTAATTTATTTATGAAATGTGATAAAATAGTTGCGATTAAATATTATTAGATAAAAGCTTACATTTTTTTCTTTATTACACCTATATGTTCTAAATGAAATAGCCGTATATCGTAGTCTTAGCTAATGCAAAGAAATGTTATATTTTGAAGCAATTTTGTTGAATAAAATATATTTACTGACATATTTTTTTTATTTATGACAGATTTTTAACCGAGAGTTTGACTTAAGAATACATCCTAACGTAACGACGAACGTTTCTTTCTAAGCTGAAAGAAATGAAATCTGTGCGTTTATACCACACTTAGGTCTGTAACAGAGGTCTGTGGAAACCAAAGCAACTAATCCACTGAGGGCTCTATTTACTTAGGTTTTATATGATATAAAATAATTAAGCTACTACAGTAAGGTGATGATAAGCTACATTATTAAATGAAGCATGTATCATAAAGGAGAAAATAAGAATACAAATATATCTATAGTAGGTGGAAAAATCCTTAAAATATTCTTCTATCTTTTAAAGTGTTATTCCACACTTAGGACAGAAAATACTAAACTTAATTTTTTAAAATTTTAAAAAAGCGTATAAAAATTTTGAATGAAGCAGGATTTGAACCCGCGCCTCTGGAATACCGTCCCAGCGCTCTGACCAACTAAGCCATTCGTTCTCACCGAGCTCCGTCGAAATTCTTATACGCTTGTTACAACTTATTTATGTTGTTAGCATCTCTTGCCAAACGATAATTCTTACGAGTTGTCTTTGGGTAGCGGAAATTTGTAAAAATCTCCCTACAGAGATGCTAACAACATAAATAAGTTGTAACAAGCGTATAAGAATTTCGACGGAGCTCGGTGAGAACGAATGGCTTAGTTGGTCAGAGCGCTGGAACGGTATTCCAGAGGCGCGGGTTCAAATCCTGCTTCGTTCAAAATTTTTATACGCTTTTTAAAATTTTAAAAAATTAAGTTTAGTATTTTCTGTCTAAGTGTGGAATAACACTTTAAAACATAGTAAAAAATATTAAAATAAATAGTATTCTCTCTTGCCAAACGATAATTCTTACGAGTTGTCTTTGGGTAGCGGAAATTTGTAAAAATCTCCCTACAGAGATGCTAACAACATAAATAAATTGTAACAAGCGTATAAGAATTTCGACGGAGCTCGGTGAGAACGAATGGCTTAGTTGGTCAGAGCGCTGGAACGGTATTCCAAAATTAATTCAATAATTAATTTTACTTAACTTAATTTTTACTTAACTTAACTTATTTTTTAAAAATTTCAAAAAATTTTTAAAAAATTAAGTTTAATCCTTAAAATATTCTTCTTTTCACTAACGACATTTAAATATTTTTTAAGGTACCAATATCTCAGAAATGGTCAACGGTATAATTGGTGGAGAAAAGCAATTGGACATTGGACATGACCTCCTCTATCACCATGTTTATATGTTTTAATTTTTGTATTTGTTTTAATTTGTATATGTTTTAATTTTTGTTACATTTTTGTTTTAAATAACGGGTAACTTAACTTACAGAAAAAATAAATTTACAAAATCTATTTTTTATGAACTTTAAAGATAGCACTAGAATCAAGCAATTGTTCCGCGTGTTGGCAGAACTAATTACTCCCCTCTTCTCTATTTTTGGCCTATGTTGCAAGATATTTCATATTGAGTGATCCAATCCAAACAATAAAAGTGTAGATAAACCATTTTTTTTCCACAAATTATTGATGACCCACATAGAATAACCTTAAGCAACACCTACAATTATATTAATAACACCATAATGGGGTAAGAAAGATATTTAGATCAAATTCGAATTCAAATATTTTTATTCAAAATATGAAATTACAAGCTTCGTTGTTTGAAATTCAAACAATTTACTAACGGTGTACTAAAGTTATTGCCTCAAACCTGAAAAGGACCGGCGTAAGAAAGTCAGCAGGAAATAATTAGAGGCTACCCCCAAGCCCTATTCTACTTTGATATACTTAGACCTAATTAAGTTAAATTTTAAAACTCAACGTCGCGTTTTGCCGTGTTACCAGAGCGAAAAAATGAAAATATTAAATATTTAATTACAAAATATAAAATATTTTATTTCCTCGTGCGGGAATCTAACTCACAACCTGTAATTGACAGTCACACCTTTGTGCCTCAACTACTTACTTTATATATCACAAATTCAAAAAAATACATATCAAATAAATTTGACCTCTAAGATTAAAATCGAGCTAGAAATATGTTAATACAGTTCTTAAAAAAATATTGCGTAGCCAAAAAAGAATAATTTATGTCACTTTTGCAACGGCACTCGTGTAACAGCTGCAGTAAAATATTTGTCATAACACTTGTATTACAATTCTCAATACAACAACCACCATAATGTCCGCTAAGGTAAATGTTAACTATATACCATTTACTTGTAAATACACTACAAAATCTATCGTACTTACTATTCTTTTCATTTCTTTCTTATTGAGTTTTTTTTATTCTGGCAATTCAAAATAAAAATTATCAATAGGAAAGATATAAAAATAGGGGCAAAGAAAATTTTAAATGTATGTTATATACATATATTTAAACTTGTAACAGATTGTGATCGTCTTCGCCCTAATCGAGGTTGCTTCCTCACTGCCTGTGCTGCAATACGAATAGCACGAAGCACCCGCCAACTGCGAGTTCCAGTACTCCGTACATGATAGATAGCCCCGCGCTGGAGACGTCGTCCACGGTTCCTATTCGCTTGTGCAACCTGATGGAGTCCGCCGTATTGTGGACTACAGCGCTGACAGGGAAAGCGGATTCAATGCTATGCACGCAAATTTTAGGCTTTGCGTGTTTAGTGGCGGAACTCAACGCCGCGCTTTTACCCTATTACCAGAGCGAAGAAATAAAACACTAAATATTTAAATTGAAAATATTAAATATTTCATTTCCTCGACTGAGGATCGAACCCAGAACCTGTCGGTTACAGTCACACGCTTGTGCCGCTGCGCCACGACAGGCCTCAAAAGAAAAAAAAATGAAATACTATATATTAGAATTCTAGATATTACTGATAGAGGCCGTCGTTGTACAGTAGCTTAATGTATGACTATAAGCGTGAAGCCGAATGGCGATTCCCATTTGTCTGGTAAAAAGGCAAAGCGCGGCATTGAGTTCCGTCATTCAACATGCAATGTCTCGATGAGAACCTTAGACACATAAGAAAAAAAATAAGTTGCCCTACTGCAAGTCAACATTTAAAATTTTGGCTCTAAATGTCAACGATATCTGGTAAGGATCGTTAATAGAGATAAATTGGTACTAAAGTTTATGCAAACAAAGTTGTTGTGTGTTTTTTGTTGTAAAAATATAAGAGAAATAAACATTAGTATTAAGTATTTGGCAAATTACCAAGGTTTGTTAAAAATATTATGACCCCTTTGGATATTACATAAAAAATATATATCTATTTATAACCTAAGTAATATACATACGTAAGGATCGGAGTAAGAACATTATTATTATACATAGAAAATAGGATCACTTTGTTGTCCGTCTGTCAAAACCAACATATCTCAAGATTGCGTGAAGAAATTTAGCCATAATTAATGTCAAATATTTATGTCCACTGGAGCACGACAAAAAATCAAACTTTTAAATCAACGCAATCAAAAAAATATATGCGTTTTAGTTTTCTCGTCAGTACAAAGTGAGAACATGTACACTTATTTTGTATTATAATCGGCGAATAAGATACAAGATAAGTAATACGGCGGAAAGTTGGTAAAGTGAGCACGATGAAAGGAAAGGAATTGTCCTAAACATAGAAATTTATATCTATATTTCAGGTAAGACCTAAATTATATTCTTATAATTAATTACTGCCCATTCAAAATGAGTGTATGCAAAATGCGTCCGTAAACTTTAATTTTAATTAAAGTCTACCTACAAAGCTGAAATTGGTACAGAACCCTCGATAGGCGAGTCCAATTCGCACTTGATGTTTTTTTATAGCAAAGGTGTTTGATTTGATGTGTTTTTGAATGTAAATGTTGTAATTTTACATTTTGTATTTACACAAATCATACAATAAATCAGTTTTTATAAAGTTTCGGTGAATAGTTAATAAGTATAATGAATAAAAGTAAATATTAATATGTAAATATTTATTTCACATATTCAGCAATAAATTAAGTATGTTTAATATGAATACTAGCTATAGTTATTGACTTAGTGTTGGTAAGAGATGATGGGGGATGAGTAGCTGACGTGCGCGAGAGGAGCGGAGTAGGCCACTTTAGCGACAGGGGCGGCGTAGGCGACGGGGGCGGAGTAGGCCACCTTGGCGACGGGAGCAGCGTAGGCGAGCTTGGCGACGGGAGCGTACGCGAGCTTGGCAGGAGCAGGGGCTGCGACGGGATGTCCTTCGTAACGCACGACGGCATTGAATCCGTTGATCTTGTCAGCGCTGTAGTCCACGATGCGGTGGACTCCATCAGGCTGTACGAGAGAGTACGAGCCGTGGACGGCGTCTCCAGCGCGAGCCTCTTGTTGCTGCTTTACATCACCGCTCTGACTGTCATGGACGGAGTATTGGAACTCGTAGTGGGCGGGTGCTTCAGGCTCAGCGTATTGAAGCACAGGCAGGGCGGTGGCGGCCACAGCCAGGGCAAGGACGATCACGATCTGTCAATATTATCCACAAAAATATTATAACAAAAGTAAAAAAATAAGTCATAACGACTATAACATAAAAGTTTAAACTTTATATAACCAACCTTGGCGGACATTGTGATTGTTGTGTGTTGAATGTTTGATTCTGAATGTAATGAAATAAATTTTGCGCTCCTATTTATGTGTGCTTATTGCAAGAATGTTGATATGTAAAAGACATTTGTTGCCCTCGAGGTAAAGGTATACAGGTTTTAAAAACTTTTAGCTATTATATTTTCTGCAACTTAACAAATGATACTGAAAATTTTATATTACTTAATTTTACGTGTATATATAAATATAATTAAGCTTCATTTATTTTAGTAATATTAAGCTTATAAAAATAAATTATCAAGACCATTTTTGTTGCCTAAATTTGTTTTAGAATGATTGTAAAGAGAATATGTTTCTAGGTGATACTTAATAGTTAATTTAATTGGTTGAATATACTTAAAGAAAAGAATTATTTTATTAATTCTTAATTCAATAACCGATCACATTCTGTACAAAGATGATATATTTTAAAAAATTTTATATACGTTTATTAACGTAATAGGGCCGAAAATAGGGAATTTAACACTTTTGTCCGTTTGTCTGAGCGAATCTCAGAAACGGCAAACCAGATTTAAATGCAGCTTTTACTATAATATTTTTATGTTTTTACTATTATATTCAGATTTAAAATATTTGCATTCGACAAAAATACTACAAATATTTTATAATAAAAATAAGTTTACATGAAATTGTAGTTTTCAATATATAGATTAATATTAAACATTTTATTCACATTGTCCTAAAACTCGTCATTACGATTTGGGACGATTTAGTATATAATTAAATCTGTTACGCAATGACAACTACTTCGAACATTTTTTTTATAAATCAAGCAAATTAAACTGGACCAATATATTTATAAATCACCACCAGATAAAAGATAATAACATTAAAATAAAATATTAGTTCCAAAAAATTGAGATAACATTTAGAGAGAAGTTAAGTAATAAAAAAGGGATTAAATGACAATTTGATAAGTTCTCTTAAAAACATTAAAGATAATTCGCTCTTTATTTACACGACTTGTTAGTTATATATTGAGTTTTTTTTAAAGTGACTGAGATTTGTAAATAAAATGGTATAATTCAAGTGGGTGAAATTGTGGGCGGGTCGGTAATAAGAAATATTTTTGGTGGGGCTTAAGTAACATTAAAAAAATACGTAATATCTGCAACAGATTCTGTCGGGATGCTAAGCGTCACTGTATTCATTCTATTCTACTATTCAGTATCATTGCCAATCACAAGTGTGGAGATTTCTATAGTTTGCAAAAACAAGGATACTCTCGAATGTCCCTGGATTCTAATTGTGTCTGGATTCTAATCTTGTAAATAATTATTTCACTAAACCACCCTTAATAATGAATGCTTAGATTAATACTGGAACAATTGTCTCATGTTGTTTCACTACTGTTTTGTATTTGATTGTTACGGAGGATATTGTCAAGAAGGGTGTCCTTTATTTACACACTAAGGCCTTGTGCCACACTGTCTTTAGATGATCCTTCCCATGTTGGATGATATAGCAGCCGTAATTACTCAAATAGTTAATTTCTCACTGCCTTGCAATGATTTTTCCTGTATTACGGAAAAAGGCCTAAAATCTCTAGATCCAGCATCCCTAGTAATTATTGTCCAACTTTCATACTCTCAATCCTTGAATCTATTGCTTACGAACAATTATACACTTTTTAGTGAACATTGTTACACTAACATTGTATACACTTTTTAGTGAACATATATATATATATATATATATATATATATATATATATATATATATATATATATATATATATATATATATATATATATATATATATATATATATATATATATATATATATATCACGTCATCCTTTCTCCCTGTCATCTGTATGCGAACAACTTGCAATTATATAGATACTTTGATTTGACTGAGCTAGCCCAAGCTGTATCCTATTTATAATCTGATCTTCTAGTTGTCAACTCCTGAGCTGTATTTTTCGGCTGTCTGGTTAACCTAAGTAAAACTCAAGCCATTATTATCGGTAGTAGCAGGCTAAGATCTAAAATAGACTGGAAATTAGTTACTTATATGCAGTATTCAGCAGGCAGCAAGATGTCTTGTAAATCTCATGTCAACGAAGTTAGCGTGATGCCGGCACAATCTTTACTCTTACCAATCCCCGACTAAGCTGATGTTTGCTATTTAACAGAATCTGGCGAAACGTTTTATATTTGGTCTACGTAAATATGATCAAATTTCTCATTTTTATTGGCGCTCCGAATCAGATATTTTCACATTCTAAATAACCCTTATTCTCTTTACTAGCTTCATTCACGATTTAACCTTCTACCTAACCCACCTTGTTCCGAAAAAAATCTTTACAATTCACGCAGAAGAACTTTGGCATACCCAAGACATTTTTGTAAAAGGTATATAAAAATACCGACGTACCCGTTCGTTTTTTATTTGGTATTTATATATTTATAAGGATTTATTCAACTATTGAGTGTAGAAGCTGCTCGCAACTTTATTTGTGTGGATTCTATAATTCTTACTATTTTACTTTTATTTATCACCTGGCATGCATAATTAATTCAAAAACAAAAAATGATGATCCTAATAAAGAATATTATATATCGCTTTTATTTTTACTCGAAAATTTTATGAAGTAATAAATAAACAAAATGCTTTTCAATACTTAGGTACCAATATATTTTTATATGATAATAATCAGATGTTCCAGATTTTCAATATTCTTGCCTTATCAGAATGTGCTTAACCTGCTGCTGCAAAAAAATGAAAACATTAAATGTTTAATTTGCTAATATTGAACATTTCATTTCCTCGAGTGGGATTTCCTCGAACTCAAAACTTGTTGCGCTTACAGTCATACGCTTGTGCCCCTGTGCCTTGAGAGGTCTCAAATAACGTTTCTTGAAGACTTATATATTCATATTTCTTAAGATTTGACAAAGCAGAAGAAAATATATTTTAATTTATATAAATCTTATTTTATGTAAAATCAACTATGGCAAGTTCCGTACCAATTTTAAGATTGTAGGTCAACGAGAAGTACAGCTAGCTTACAAGGTTAATAAACTTATTTTTGCGGGCAGTAGTACTTGTTTTGCATGAAATAAATTACAAATATAAGTTTTTAATTATTTTTTCATGGAATACCATTACTAAATTATTAATTTTATAAGAGTTTTGTTTTTCAATATAAGATACGAAACTACAAAAATAATATCGGCGTATCTTTTCAAGTTTTTCGGAACCTGTCATGGCGCAGTGCCACTGTAAACGATATGATCTTCACTAGAGGAAGTTTTTTTTTTAAATTTTCCTTTTTCTTATGGGGACGGTGTAGTGTTATAAATATTTTCAAATATTTTCAATTTTTCAATTCCATTAGACACTTTGACCCAACGTGTTCACGCAGCGTTTAAAGCGATACTAATTATTATAATATCAATAAATTTGGTAATTAGAGGCACTCATACAAAGACGCTGGATAACGTAGGAGTATATTTGTACCTTGGCAAGTCAGCGGCAGCAACAGTAAGATTACATATATATGTTAGTAGTGACAGCGACTGTCATCACATTTTACAAGTATATGCGTTGGTATAACTTTAGTAATCTGAACCGTAATAGGCTTAAATAAGCTGATTTTATTTTAAAGCTTGGTGTGATTTAAAATATTTGCAAATTATTTCAAAGCTTTGTTTTTCTTATATGTAAATATTATTTTTATATACCATAAACAAATATACTGTTTCTAGGCTGTTTCTAGATTAACATTTGGTAATGTATATATAATGTAAAATACACTACTCAGCTTCACGCTGTATCCTGCACATGGCAGGTTAGGCAGTGGGAATTTAGGAACCTAGTGTTAAGACGTTCCACTTCCGTTCTCCACTTTCCGCCGAAATTTAGGCATTGGGTATTGAGAGGCGAAATTCAATGCCGCGTTTTGGCTCGTACCATAGCGAACAAATTAAAATATTAAATATTTATTTCCTCGAGTGGGGAGCGAACACACAACCTGTTGTTTAGTCACACGCTTGTGCCGCTGCGCCACGACAGGCCTCAGGTAAAATAATCTAACTATTCTTAAAACCAGACAAATGCAAATAAATCAAAGATTACCATATCACAAATATAATATAATACATCTGGGGATATTAAATAGAAAAGTTTTACTTAAAACAACAAAATATATTTGTAGTTCTTTTCATATTCACTTAATTTATATCATAGATTATTATGATTCAAATTAGTGTATACAAATGTGTCTGCAAACTCAAGTTTTTATAATTGTCTACCTCCAAATTTAAAATTGGTACAGAATCCTCGATAGACGAGTTCAACTAGCTCAAAAATTGGATTTTTTTATAGCAAAGGAGTTTGATTTGATGTGTTTTTGAATGTAAATGTTATGATTTTATATTTTCTCACACCAATAATACAATAGACCAGATTTTATTAAATTTTGGGTGAATCGCTAATAAGAATAGAAGAAAAGTGCATATTCATAAGTAAATATTTATTTACTATTATTTATATCACATATTGAGTAATAAATTAAGTATGTTTAAAATGATTATTAGCTATAGCTATTGACTTAATGTTGGTAAGAGATGATGGGGGATGAGTAGCTGACGTGCGCGAGGGGAGCGGAGTAGGCTACTTTGGCGACAGGGGCGGCGTAGGCGACGGGAGCAGCGTAGGCGAGCTTGGCGACGGGAGCAGCGTAGGCGAGCTTGGCGACGGGAGCGTACGCGAGCTTGGCGGGGGCGGCCACAGGGTGTCCCTCGTAACGCACGACGGCATTGAATCCGTTGACCTTGTCTGCGCTGTAGTCCACGATGCGGTGGACTCCATCAGGCTGCACGAGAGAGTACGAGCCGTGGACGGCGTCTCCAGCGCGAGCCTCTTGTTGCTGCTTTACGTCACCACTCTGACTGTCATGGACGGAGTATTGGAACTCGTAGTGAGCGGGTGCTTCGGGCTCAGCGTACTGAAGCACGGGCAGGGCGGTGGCGGCCACAGCCAGGGCAAGGACGATCACAATCTGTCAATAGTATTCACAAATATGTTACAAAAGTAAAATAAAATACGTCGTTATAAGTTTCAATTTTGTATTACCAACCTTGGCAGACATTGTGGTTGTTGTGAATTGAATGTTTGAATCTGAATGTAAAGAAATAAATTTTGCAGTCCTATTTATGTGTGCTTATTGCAAGAATATTGATATGTAAATGAAATTTATTGCCCGCGAGGCAACGTAATACAGGTTATAAAAAACTTTATCTATTACGATTTTTTCAACTTAACGAATGATACTGAAAATTAAATGTTATTAAATTTGACACTTTATAAGTATAATTAAGGTCATAAAATCATATTATTATTGTTTATTTTTATTATTATTTTCACTTTCATTATATCGTAATGATATTATACTAGTCTATATTTAATAGTTGATTTATTTGGTTGAATAAACTTATCCTTGAAGAAAAGTCATTATTTAATTAATTGTTAAATAAATATTATTTATACTTGTAATAAATGTGTAACCAATCACTGTCGGTACATAAAAGATACCTTAAAGAATCTTATATGGAACGTTTTTTTAATGTAAAAGGGTCCAAAATTACGATGTTTAACAATTTTATCTAGTTGTCTGTGCGTTTGTACGTTCTAATTTTAGAAACGGCTAATTATAATATAAAAATAATTTAAATGCAGATTCTACTATTATGTGTGTTTGCTTTTCTTTTTGTTTGTTTTCTCTACGAAAGTGCTAAAAAATGTTTATAACGATTAAAAATTTGGCTGATATTTTTGTTTATAATTTATATTTATTAATATTGCCTTAAAAGTCATGATGATATTAGAACATGAAAGTAATTGAGATAAGTATATAAAATTCTGTAATAAAAGAGGGTGGGTCGATCGTTAGTAATATTTTTATTTATACTCATACTCATGCTCAACTTCACGCTGTGTCCCGCACATGGCAGGCAGAGGGAACTTGCGAACCTAGTTAAGACACTGCGTTCCACTTTCATTCCCCACTTTCCACTGAATTTGAGGCATGGCGTGTTGAGTGGCGGAACTCTACGCCGCGTTTTGCCTTATACCAGAGCGAAGAAACAAAAACAATAAATATTTAAATAAAAAATATTAAATATTTCATTTCCTCGAGTGGGGAGCGAACAAACAACCTGTCGGTTACAGTCACACGCTTGTGCCGCTGCGTCACGACAGGCCTTTTATTTATACGATTTGACGATTAGGATTCAAGTTAATGATCCTTTTGCTTTTTCCACCATAGTAGGTAGGGAAGAAAGAAAAAACTTGATGTTAGGAATTATCTTTAATTTATGTATGAGATTAAAGGGAGGTGAACATCTTCTTTACAAAAAAACTGACCACGTGCAAATTCCGTACCAATTTTAGGATGGTCAACGAGAAGTAAAGCTTACAAGGTCGACAAATTCACTTTTGTGGATATATGCAATTATTTTGCATGGAATAAATTGAATAATTAATATTTTTTTTATGGATAAGGCAGTGCAAACGAACGTACGGGTCACCTGATGGTAAGTGATCACGGCCCTGTGTACCTCCAGAGGAGGCTACAGGAGCGTTGCCGATCCTTAAGATGGATGGGCACCGGGGCCCGGCACTACCTAATGCGAATCGCAGTGGCCAAAGCCACTACTTAATGCCGGTTTTACATGCCGGGGGTGATTATGATCCATTACCGACAACGTGACTCTACCACACGTACTTTAATCGCCTCTTACGACAAACCAGCAGATGATCCTATCCTAAGTCGGAATCACACGGCAAAAAACCTAGTGTTAAAACACTCCGTTCCCCACTCTCCTTTTTTCACATCTAGTATTAAAACACTCCGTTCCTCACTTTCCTCCGAATTTGACGCATTGCGTGTTGAGTGGTGAAACTCAACGCCGCGTTATGCCTTGTATTTTACACATCAATAGTATATAAATACAATAATATGCATTCTTTGTTGCAGTCTGTATAAATAACACTGTTTTCCTTATTTTACATATAAATTCACTTAAATCCCTAACTTATTATATACCTCACACCACGGCTTTGAGCAATTGATCTGTCTATAATTGCTTTTTTACCTACCTTTATGTATCTACTTAATATACGTATTTTGTTTCTTAAAGCGGTTTCAAGATGGCTGCTTTTAGTTTATAAAGACCTTATCATTAATATAATAAAGTGTCTAATCAATTATTTATATTATTTATTAAGGGGATAGTAAAATTGTTTTTTCTTAGATAAAAAATGTAACTGAATTTGTAGAGGACAAGTTTATATCAATCACTGTCGAATTTCATATTTTTGTAATATTTCTATAATATAAAATCAATTCAAAGAAGCTAGTGTCAGTAGTTAATACGTATATTATAATTATTTTTTCTTATAGTATCCAATAAAAGATTTGAATCTTACTTGTACTTAAATTTTACTCTACTTGTAACTGAAAATATTTTAAAATAAGGTTGTTACACTTGTTAGCTTTTTTGGACTGCGATTATTCCTGGTATGTTTTTATTCAAAATGTTTACTATATTAAATTTATATGGTAATACAATGTTTTCCGGACAATAGTTTAGAGGCATGGCAGCTATATTATTAGAAATAATTAAATACTAAATAGTTCAGAGAGAGGCCGACGTTGTATAGTAGGTTAATGTATCACTGTAAGCTTGACGGTTGTTCGATTTCGATTTGGTTTGTTTACGAGACAAACGGCGGCGTTGAGTTACGCCATTCAATGTCTCCTTAATTCAGTGGAAAATGAGAACTTTAATATGATACATAAGAAAATTCTTAAATTGCCCTACTGCAAGTCAAAAGTTTTAAAGAGGAAATAGTAACAAAGGTTTGTATAAGTAAACAAAGTTACGGGCGGCCTAATGTACACCGTAAGGTATGTTATAGACATTGTAACAGTTTAATCTTTTAAGATATCCTTACTTATAACCCAAGTAATATCTATCTACTACGTAAGATTCTGCATGAATGTTATTATTAGGATTTCGTACCTCAAAAGAAAATTATATAACCCTTATAGGTTCACTTTGTTGTCCTTCTGTCAAGACCATTTATCTCGAGATTGTGTGGAGAGATAAAGATGAAATTTATATCAAATATTTATGTTTCTTGGACCACAGAAAAAAAATTAACTTCTATGTCAACACAATTATATAATATGTGACGTCTTCACGCACGTTTTCAGCACGACGTGAGAACTAAAGCTCTATGCTTAAGTTCAAAACAATCATGACATATACTCGTATTTGTAGTTCTTTTCATACGCTCGTATTCATTTAAAAAGCTAAAGGGATAGTCCTAAAAATAGAAATCCACGTTTATATATCAGGTGAAAACTTAAATTTTTATGATTACAGTACGCCTATAAAGGTACTTCCCATCTAAATAAAAAGCTAAAATTAATAATTTAACACTTAATAATTTTTTCTACAGCAAAGTTGTTTGATTTGATGTGTTTAATTAAATGTAACTGATTTTACTATTTTTTTTATATTTTATATCTACTCAGATCATACAACAAGTCAGTTTGTAATAAAGTTTGGGTGATTCGCTAATAAGTATAATAAACAAAAGTGCACATTAAAATGTAAATATTTATTTATATCACATATTCAGTAATAAATTAAGAATGTTTAATATGAGCATTAACTATAGCTATGGACTTAGTGTTGGTAAGAAATGATGGGGGATGAATAGCTGACGTGCGCGAGGGGAGCGGAGTAGGCCACTTTGGCGACAGGGGCGGCGTAGGCGACGGGGGCGGAGTAGGCAACCTTGGCGATGGGAGCAGCGTAGGCGACCTTGGCGACGGGAGCGTACGCAAGCTTGGCAGGAGCGGCGACGACGGGGTGTCCCTCGTAACGCACGACGGCATTGAATCCGTTGACCTTGTCAGCGCTGTAGTCCACGATGCGGTGGACTCCATCAGGCTGCACGAGAGAGTACGACCCGTGGACGGCGTCTCCAGCGCGAGCCTCTTGTTGCTGCTTTACATCACCGCTTTGACTGTCATGGACGGAGTATTGGAACTCGTAGTGAGCGGGTGCTTCGGGCTCAGCGTACTGCAGCACGGGCAGGGCGGTGGCGGCCACAGCCAGAGCAAGGACTATAACAATCTGTCAAAATTATTCACAAATATATTATTACAAAAGTAAAAAAAAATAAGTCATAACGTATTTAAAGTTTAAATTTTATATAACCAACCTTGGCAGACATTGTGATTGTTGTGTGTTGAATGTTTGATTCTGAATGTAATGAAATAAATTTTGCGCTCCTATTTATGTGTGTTTATTGCAAGAATGTTGACATGGTAACGACACTTGTTACCCTCGAGGGCAAACGGGACCGAAAAGTAATACAGGTTAAAAAAAAAATTGCTATTATTTTTCTGCAATTTAAAAAAATATACTTAATTTAAAATACGTATAAAAATTTGAACATGGCAGAATTTGAATCCGCATCTTCTGGAAACCGTCCAAAGTAAGGATTAGTTGGTAAGAACGGGGGTTCAAATCTTACTAAGTTCAATTTTTTATACACTTTTTAAAATTCTGTATTAACTTATCTAAGTATGGAACAACACTTTAAAAAAAGTTAAATATAAGTAAACAACTTTATGCTTTTTCTAAGATAGCTGTCTACTCTGACAGAACGAACTTGATGATAGTTAATAACTTATTTTTAATCTAAAAAATTGCTTATAGAAGATCTTGTATGTGTCGCAGAAGTCAACGCCGCGCTATGTCTTCTAAATGATATACAAAAATACATAAATGATATTATTAAAGTTTACCTGCGTCACTTTTCATTTGGTATTTACTTTTTTTGTAAGGATTAATTAAACTATAAGTAAACAATTTGCTCGCAACTACATTTGTGTGGACTTTATGACTCATGTTTTGCTACTTCCATATATCACCGGATGTTCGTAATTAATTCAAGAACAAGGAACAATGAGGAAATTAAATATTAATATTTTCAAAGTAAATATTTAATGTTTTCGTTTCTTCATTCTAGTAACAATGTAAAGCGGGGCGTTTAGTTCCATTACTTAACACGCAATACCTCAAATCCAGCGGAAAGTGGGGAACGGAAGTGGAACGGACTGTCTCAACACTAGGTTCCCGGGTTCGGGTTCCCTCTGTCTACACTGCCTCGTGCGGGATACAGCGTGAAGCTAAAAAAAGGTTGATCTCTGATATGATTTTTATAATACATAGATACGAGTTATATAATTTTGATTTTATTAAAAACAAAGAATGTTACTTATTTAAATATGTACGTATAGCTTTGTGCACTCCAGCTAAAGATGGATCGATAGTTTTTGTGTCAAATATATATATTTTTTAAATGTGTTTATATTTACTCACTCTCAGCTTCACGCTGTATCCCGCACATGGCAGGGTAGGCAGAGGGAATAAGGGAGACACTACATTCCACTTCCATTCCCCACTTTCCGCCAAATTTGAGGCATTGCGTGTTGAGTGGAGGAACTCAACGCCGCGCTTTGTCAGGTTACAAGAGCGAATAAATGAGAATATTAAATAATATTGAAATTGAAAAAAATAAATATTTCATTTCCTCGAGTGGGGTTCGAACCCATAACCAATCGTTTACAGTCACACGCTTGTGCCACTGCGCCACGACTTATTTATATTATTAAGAGGATAGTATAATTATTTTTTCTTTATTAAAAAAAATAACTAAATTTGTAAAGGACAAGTTTATATCAATCACTGCCGAATTCTATATTTTTGTAATATTTCTTCGATTCGAGGAAGCTAGTGTCAGTAGTTAATACGTATATTATAATTATTTTTTGCTATAGTATCGAATAAAAGATTTTAATCTTACTCATACTTAAATTTTACTCTACTTATAACTAAAAATATTTTAAAATAAGGTTGTTACATTTGTTAGTTTAAAACGGACCGCGAATATTCGTGGTATGGTTTGCTTAAAATATTTACTATATTGAATTTATATGGCGAAACATGCCACACGCAACATGGAATTCGGCGGGATATGAGAACCTTTACATTATACATAAGAAAAGTTTTAATTTGCCCCACTACAAGTCAACATTTAAAGTTTTGGCTCTAAACATCGACGAACAAATAAAAGAATGATAGAAAAGAAATGGTAACACAGTTAATGCAAACAAAGTTTCGGACCACTCATGTACACTGTTGTATGTAGACTGTACGTATTTTGTTGTAAAGATATAAGTGACATAAACATTGGTATTAATTATTTGGCAAATTAGCAAAGTTTGTTATAGATATTGTAACAGTTTGGATATTACGTAAAAGATATCTCTATTCACTTAAATAGGGAAAGTCTTTAAAATAGAAAAATATATTTATATATTAGGTAAGAACTAAATTATATTTCTATAATTGTAGTAAGCAGATGCGTCCGCCAACTCAAGTTTTTTTTATTTTATAAAACTTCCCATCTAACTACAACGCTGAAATTGGTACAGAACACTTGATAGGCAAGTCCAATTCACACTTAATATTTTCCTATATGGCAAAGGTGTTTTTGATTTTTTGAAAGATTTGATTTTTTTTAATATAATTGTCATTGTTTTATATGTCATATTCAGACAGATTATACAATAAATAAGTTTTTGACAAAGTTTGAGTAAATCGCTAATAGGTACAGTAATTAAAGTGCTTATTAATATGTAAGTTTGGGTGAATCGTATTAGCAATTCAGCCAAACTTTATTTCAGTAAACTTTAGTTCAGTATAATTAACAAAAATGCATATTAAAATGTAAATATTTATTTATATCACAAATTCAGTAATAAATTAAGTATGTTTAATATGAACATTAACTATAGCTATTGATTTAGTGTTGGTAAGAGATGATGGGGGATGAGTAGCTGACGTGCGCGAGGGGCGCGGAGTAGGCCACTTTGGCGACAGGGGCGGCGTAGGCGACGGGGGCGGAGTAAGCTACGTTGGCGACGGGAGCAGCGTAGGCGAGCTTGGCGACGGGAGCGTAAGCGAGCTTGGCAGGGGCAGGGGCGGCGACGGGGTGTCCCTCGTAACGCACGATGGCATTGAATCCGTTGACCTTGTCAGCGCTGTAGTCCACGATGCGGTGGACTCCATCAGGCTGTACGAGAGAGTACGAGCCGTGGACGGCGTCTCCAGCGCGAGCCTCTTGTTGCTGCTTTACATCACCGCTCTGACTGTCATGGACGGAGTATTGGAACTCGTAGTGAGCGGGTGCTTCGGGCTCAGCGTACTGAAGTACGGGCAGGGCGGTGGCGGCCACAGCCAGGGCAAGGACGATCACAATCTGTTAATATTATTCACAAATATATTACAAAAATGTTAAAATAAAATATGTTAAAATAAAATACGTCGTTCACAAATATTCACATTCACAAATATGTTAAAATAAAATACGTCGTTATAAGTTTCAATTTTGTATTACCAACCTTGGCGGACATTGTGGTTGTTGTGTATTGAATGTTTGATTCTGAATGTAATGAAATAAGTTTTGCAGTCCTATTTATGTGTGCTTATTGCAAGAATATTGATATGTAAATTACATTTGTTGTCCTCGAGGCAAAGTAATACAGGTTATAAAAAAATCTAGCTAGATATATATTTTCTGCAATTTTTTTACATGTTATATATATGTAAGTATAATTAATCTTATAAAGCAATATTATTGTTTTTTGTTTAATAAAATGTTGTAAAAAATATTGAAAAGAAAATATTTTTCACTTTTATTATATCATAACGAAATTATACTAGTTTATACTTAGAGGAAAGTCACCAAATATGGAATAGTATCCTAATATGGAATACCTTAATTTCTCTAAAACTATAAGTATAGAAACGCAACACTCGACCATCTTCTGTTTCATTCGGTCTTCTAACTATCGCACTTACACCATCGAGTCAGTTGCGCGAACGCTTCACGTGTGGCAGGCGTGTTTTGTTTTGTTGTCGTGCAGAAATTTTCAAAGGTAAGTAATAAATATTTATTACCTGCTGTTATGTTTGTATACAAAAGAGTTATACTATTTAGTATATTGATAGTATGTTTATCTCACCATTTTGTGATCTTTTGTCATTAAAATATTGTTTTTTTAAAAAATATTTAGAAGAGTTTCAACTAGTATAAAAATCCATATATGGACAGTCGTCGGTGTCTAATTATGGAATATTCCATAATTAGGTCTTAATATTTCATGTGATATATAGTTGCTATTATTTCTTTAAAAAATATATGTAACGTTTGTTTTTAGAATGTCCGGTTCACAATCACCCAAACAAAAAACCTGGGATGAAGAAAAAATGGCACAAGCTATAAAATTCGTCCGGGAAAAGAAAATGGGGTATTTGAAAGCGGCACAGCATTTTCAAGTGCCTAGGACAACATTATTTCGTCTCTGCCAAAAAGATGAAGAGTCTCCAGAAGTGGCAGCGGCTACTACATTAGGACGAAAAACTGTCTTGGGCTCCGAACTTCAACGTCAGCTAGTAGAATACATACTAATCATGGAGAGCAAGTTTTACGGTTTAACTAGAACTGATCTTCGCCGTATGGCATTCATGCTAGCAAAGCGAAATAATTTGCAGAATCCCTTCGGCCAATCAGGTATGGCTGGAAAAAGTGGCTAATGTTATTTTAAATCGCCATAAAGAGAAACTTTCGATAAGAAGACCAACTGGTACATCATTTGCCAGAGCATTTGGTTTTGATAAAGAAAAAGTGGAATCCTTTTTCAACCTCCTTGAAGAGCTTTACACTAAGAATAACTATCCACCAAATCGTATTTACAACGTGGATGAATCAGGCCTCACAATAGTACAAAGTAAGATACCACAAATCATCGGCCACAAAGGTAAACGCCAGGTAGCTGCACTGACTTCAGCAGAAAGAGGATCTTTGATGACAATAGTTGTTTGTATGAATGCTACTGGTCATTTTGTGCCGCCATTCATTATTTTTCCCAGAAAAAATATGAGTGCTCAGCTAATGAGAGGCTGTCCTCCAGGATCAGTCGGAGTCGCACATCCATCAGGGTGGATACAAATGAAAATCTTTACGGACTGGTTCAAGCATTTTATTCAACACACCAACCCAACTCCTGAATCGAGGGCTTTACTGATCCTAGATGGTCACTATAGTCATACTCACAATATCGACATTGTAGATATTGCTAGGGAAAATAACGTGGACATAGTTTCGTTACCTCCTCATACGACTTATAAATTGCAGCCGTTAGATAAAACTTTTATAGGACCTTTAAAAACTTACTATAGTGAGGAAATACGCATGTGGATTAGAGACAACAACAGACCTCTAAGTCCATATGATATTGTGGAGCTGTTTGGCAAATCCTATTTGAAAGCGCAAACAGGTGAAATTGCAGCCAACGGGTTCAAAGTCACTGGATTGTGGCCTTTAAATAAAAATGTCTTCAGTGATGTGGACTTTATTGCTGCGCAACAAAATGCTGTAATAGACGGTAGTACCACCAATATCTCTACGCTGAAATCAAAATCTGAAACTGGTCAAGCTCTGGTAGCAATACCTGCACCACAAACAACTGCTAATTTACAACCTGAACCTGTACCATCGACTTCTGGGCTAAATCGAAGGAGTTTGGGTCTAGTGTCTCCGCATGCCATAAGTCCAGTGCCAGAGAAACAAAGAAAAATATCTAACAGAGGCAGAAGAGCTGCTGTAGCAGCAGTAATAACATCTTCTCCCTATAAAAATGATTTAGAAGATAAAAATATGAAGAGACAAGAAAAAGAAAATAAACTAGTCAAGACAAAGAATAAAAGGAAAATTGCACAGAGAAACAAACAAACGAAGAAAAATAAGGATGATGGTGAAGAAGAAGACTCTGAGGAACTAGACGTTATCCAGTTTTGTGAGGGCAGTGAACATGATGAGTTGATGGACCAAGTACCTCCTGACTCTGCTGATGCAGAATGTATGTACTGTTCAAGACTTTTTTCCATGGATAAAAGAGGAGAAAGCTGGATTAAATGCTTGATGTGTGGGCTCTGGGCACATTATGATTGTGCTGGTCCAGAGTTTGATACTTGGATCTGCGACTTTTGCAAGTAATTGTGTAACTTCTTTTATTTATCACAATATGTTATATTCATTTAATTGATCTCAAAGATATTAATGTTTATTTTTGTTATTGTTATGTTGATTTATGTTTATATTCCATATATGGGTACCTATTCCATATTTGGTTACTCATTTGTGATTTTGTTTTTTGTGTTAGATTTTTATTTAATAATAATTATATTTGATTAAAGGCTGTTAATTACTATATATAAACATATGACTGATTAGTAAAAACATTAAACTGATTTAATATATATGAAGTTTTTTTTTTATATTTTTACTATGTTTTAAAGTGTTATTCCACACTTAGGACAGAAAATACTAAACTTAAATTTTTAAAATTTTAAAAAGCGTATAAAAACATTTTGAACGAAGCAGGATTTGAACCCGCGCCTCTGGAATACCGTTCCAGCGCTCTGACCAACTAAGCCATTCGTTCTCACCGAGCTCCGTCGAAATTCTTATACGCTTGTTACAACTTATTTATGTTGTTAGCATCTCTGTAGGGAGATTTTTACAAATTTCCGCTACCCAAAGACAACTCGTAAGAATTATCGTTTGGCAAGAGAGAATACTATTTATTTTAATATTTTTACTATGTTTTAAAGTGTTATTCCACACTTAGGACAGAAAATACTAAACTTAAATTTTTAAAATCTTAAAAAGCGTATAAAAATTTTGAACGAAGCAGGATTTGAACCCGCGCCTCTGGAATACCGTTCCAGCGCTCTGACCAACTAAGCCATTCGTTCTCACCGAGCTCCGTCGAAATTCCTATACGCTTGTTACAACTTATTTATGTTGTTAGCATCTCTGTAGTGAGATTTTTACAAATTTCCGCTACCCAAAGACAATTCGTAAGAATTATCGTTTGGCAAGAGAGAATACTATTTTATTTTAATATTTTTACTATGTTTTAAAGTGTTATTCCACACTTAGGACAGAAAATACTAAACTTAAATTTTTAAAATCTTAAAAAGCGTATAAAAATTTTGAACGAAGCAGGATTTGAACCCGCGCCTCTGGAATACCGTTCCAGCGCTCTGACCAACTAAGCCATTCGTTCTCACCGAGCTCCGTCGAAATTCTTATACGCTTGTTACAACTTATTTATGTTGTTAGCAATAAGTTGTAACAAGCGTATAAGAATTTCGACGGAGCTCGGTGAGAACGAATGGCTTAGTTGGTCAGAGCGCTGGAACGGTATTCCAGAGGCGCGGGTTCAAATCCTGCTTCGTTCAAAATTTTTATACGCTTTTTCAAATTTTAAAAATTTAAGTTTTGTATTTTCTATCCTAAGTGTGGAGTAACACTTTAAAACATAGTAAAAATATTAAAATAAATAGTATTCTCTCTTGCCAAACGATAATTCTTACGAGTTGTCTTTGGGTAGCGGAAATTTGTAAAAATCTCCCTACAGAGATGCTGACAACATAAATAAGTTGTAACAAGCGTATAAGAATTTCGACGGAGCTCGGTGAGAACGAATGGCTTAGTTGGTCAGAGCGCTGGAACGGTATTCCAGAGGCGCGGGTTCAAATCCTGCTTCGTTCAAAATTTTTATACGCTTTTTAAAATTTTAAAAATTTAAGTTTAGTATTTTCTGTCCTAAGTGTGGAGTAACACTTTAAAACATAGTAAAAATATTAAAATAAATAGTATTCTCTCTTGCCAAACGATAATTCTTACGAGTTGTCTTTGGGTAGCGGAAATTTGTAAAAATCTCCCTACAGAGATGCTAACAACATAAGAAAGTTGTAACAAGCGTATAAGAATTTCGACGGAGCTCGGTGAGAACGAATGGCTTAGTTGGTCAGAGCGCTGGAACGGTATTCCAGAGGCGCGGGTTCAAATCCTGCTTCGTTCAAAATTTTTATACGCTTTTTAAAATTTTAAAAATTTAAGTTTAGTATTTTTTTTTTATATTCCAAAAACAAAATGGTATTCCATATTTGGTGACTTTCCTCTAATAGTTGATTTAATTGATGACTAAACCTGACCTAGAAGAAAAGTCATTATTAAATTAATAGTTAAATAACTATTATTTAAACATAAAATAAATTTGTAACCAATCACTTTCGGTACATAAAAGATGCCAAAAATCTTATATGGGAAGTTTATTAATGAAACAGGGCCCAAACCAACGATTTTTAAACATTTTATGTTTGTCTTTGCATTTATACTTGGTAATTTTGAAAACGGCTAACCAAATTTAAATGCAGTTTCTACTATTAGGTTTTGCTTTATTCCATCCACCTTAATATATAAAAATGTTACGTTAATTTGAAATATAAAATTGCTAAAATATGCTTATATCGATTAAAAATTAACTGATATTTAGTCTTAAAAGTCACAATGTTATTAAATCAGCTTCATGCTGTATCCCGCACATGGCAGTGTTGGCAGATAATAATAATAATAATGTTATTAGAACATGACCCGCACCTGCGCCCGCTAAGGGACAGCACGCAGCCTTAGGGGACAGAAACCGTCAACAACGACCTTGATGCTGCGCCCAGTAAGAAAGCTAGCGATCCACTTGCATAAATTCTCAGGAAGCCCGTAACATGGAAGTTTTGCAAGGAGCGCCCCATGTCACACACGATCCTTCGCCATGTCCAGACTAATTGAAAGGCCCTCTCCCTTACTATCTATAGCCGCAGCCCAGCGGTGGGTTAGGTAAATCAGAAGATCACCGGTTGAGCGACTCTGACGAAAACCGTATTGGCGGTCGTTAATCAATCGGTGATCCTCTAGAAATCTAAATAAACCAAGAGCTGGCTATTGATTATGCTCTCCATAACTTTTGAGAGTAGGGAGTTGGATCGGAACCATCACCTTTTTTGGCATCGGGTGACTAAGAGCGCTCTTCCACGAATCTGGGACTACGCCGACTGAGTAAGAGTGGCGAAATAGACGCGTTAGCACCGGAGGCAACTCAGGAGCATCTGAACGGACACAACGGAGCACAAAGGGAGAAATTCCACCTGGCCCACCCGACTTGTGGATGTCCAGGGAGGACAGAGATCGTCTAATAGCTTTCTGACTGATTTTAACGTCAGGCATTGAGCTCTGACACCGCGGGATGGTTGGCAGGGTTGCTTCTCGGTCATCCATAGTCGATATCGAGACAAAAAGAGCGTCCAGAAGATCGGCTTTCTCTTTCGCTGTATGGACCAAGATGTCATTTCCCGTGTGCAGCGGCGGAAGCGAAGGCTGGCTAAAGTTGTTAATTGCAGCCTTTGAGAGGGCCCAATACTGGCGAGTGCCCGATGGGTAACTCTCAAGATTCTTGCCGATTTTAACGATGTGCTTGGACCTTACTCATCAATTTGCCACTTAAAATACCTAGAGGCACGGTTGTAATTTCTTTTTAAGGTTTTCGCCTTTGGATCCTTAGTGGCAAGTGCCTCGACACTGGTTCAATATGCCTCGCGCTTACCGGAAGCTGCAAGTTTGTAAGACGCATCAAACCAGGGTTGACACTTGCCATCAATTGGCACTATAGAGCTAGGAATGTAAAGTTCGATACCCTGCAGAACCACATCGGCGACAGCAGTGGCACAAGCACTAGGACCATCAGAAGAGAAGAAAACCTTCACCCAGGGATAAGATAAGTAAAATGTACGCATCCCATCCCAATCTGCTGACTTGTAGTGCCAGTCACGACGAGTCGCTGATGTTCTGCGACAGATGCGGTTAATGGACACAGCACTCGGTACCAGGCAGTGATCTGAATACCCTAGGGGGGCATCTATGTCGCAGTAGCCTTAAATAAGTTAACTCTATTTTAACTCTTGGTGTGATGGATATATGACAAAGTTCTAGGTAATTTTAAGAGTTTTTATTATAAACAATTCATATTTATTATGCTACACATATATTGAATATTTTTTAATACAGACATGGCATAGTAAATGAAATAACGAATAAAAAATGATTAGTTACGATGAAACAACCGTAAGATGAATAGGTAAGGATATCAACAATATTTGTATATAAATTATTAACTGTAAAGTTATTTGGTCATGGTATCCAACTAAAATAACTATTAAAAGTGTCAAGTGGCTCCAAGTAAAGAAAATAAAGCGTTTACCTAAAAATACAAAAATAACACTTGTCACCGAAAACTAGAGGAAAAACACTCAAAATATTTTTTCAATGCACAATTTTTTTTTATTTAGATATTTTTTTGGGGCAAAAATAGTTCGAAATAACCACTTCTGTCACCTGTATCGTTTTGTCTATCTATTAACCAATCAATTTGTAAGTATGCAACTTGTCGTAATTGTTATAGAACGTTACAAAACTGGAATAAACGTTGTAAAACTTAAATAACTAAAATTGAAAAAAATATTTAAAAAATAGGTGTATATACAGGTGTCCCAAAAAATTATGTAAAGCGAAAGTCCAGACGTAGAGCACCATCTGGTGTACCCGAATCACTCCCATGTATGTTCTGTGATTATTCATAGCTTTCGAGTTATTATTTATAGTATGATTTTTTGAACATTTTCTATTTCAAAAACTTAAAAAAAATTGTAAAAAAAGTAAAAGACTTTCTACATTTCTCTTTACTACTCAATCATCTTGAATTGTACTTTTAAGCAAAAAATAGTTAGCTGCTGTGCTTTTTGAATGTATTATGAAAGCAGAGAGTCTGGAGTATTTCTGAGACTTATTTAGAAGCAATGAAGTCACCGGCTTACATTTTAAACTGAAATTTAATTGTTTAAATCATTATTCACGAACCGTGAAATTTTGACTTTACATCAATAATTTCATAACTTTCAGTTATTTATATAATACATAATTTAAGATAATTGAGTAGCAAAGAGAAAACATGTAGAAAGTCTTTTATTTTTTTAATATTATTTTTAAGTTTCTGGGGTAGAACATTTTCAAACTAAAAAATAATAAATCGAGAACTATAAAAAATCGCAAAACATACATGAGGTGATTCGGGTACCTCAGGTGGTGCTATACCTCTAGATTTACGCTTGACCCTATTTTTTGGGACACCTGTATAAATGTAAGTGAAACAACAGTGTAAATCTTAAACAAACAATTTATTTGTAACTATTTATCACATAAATAAATTAAATTACTTTAATAATACTTTTACGCTTAGTGGTGGTAAGAGACGATGGGAGAAGAGTAGCTGACTTGGGCAAGAGGGGAAGCGTAAGCTACCTTGGCAACAGGAGCAGCGTAGGCTACTTTGGCGATGGGGGAGGCGTAAGACACGGGGGAGTAGGCAACTTTAGCGACGGGTGCGGCGTAGGAAATGGGGGCTGAGTATGCAACGGGGGCGGAGTAGGCAACCTTGGCGACGGGAGCGGCATAGGCGACCTTGGCGACGGGAGCGTATGCTACCTTAGCGACTGGTACGGGAGCAGGGATGGGTTTACCCTCGTAACGTACGATAGCGTTGAAACCGTTTACTTTGTCAGAAGAGTACTCTACGATACGGTGTACGCCATCAGGTTGTACGAGAGAGTAAGATCCGTGGACATCATCTCCAGCACGGGCCTCTTGCTGTTGTTTAATGTCACCAGTGTGCTCATCGTGAACGGAGTATTGGAATTCGTAGTGAGCGGGAGCTTCGGGCTCAGCGTAAGCCAGCTTAGCTACAGGGACCAGTGGTACAGCGGAAGCGGCCACGGCCAGAGACAGGACAACGAAGAACTGAAAAAAATATACAATTATTTAGAATACAATTATTGTTAAATATTACGTGATAATTGTTAAATATTATGTAATTTCATGAATATTAACCAAAATATTTAAAATTAAACGAATGTTTTTATCTCGTCTCACCTTAGCGGCCATTGTTAATGGATTGATTGTCGAAATAAGACTATGCCTGTGTATGGACCGTGAATGTATTTATACATGAATAATCGCGAGCTTTTTAGGCGTACTGACACATAACTAGCCGGAGGCTACATATCGTGCACTAATTAAAGCTGCAGTTGACGGCGAGGTGAAGGTCGCTGAGGCACAGTTAAAAAGTCTCCGTAAGTTGATCTCGATATGACATATTAAAATGATAGATAAAACACCTTGCGCGATGTGTACTGACATTATTATTATTATGCAATAAATTATTAGGCATAAAAAATATAGTGTACCTATTCAAATCTTTTACTATGAAATATTACTAGGTGAGCTAGTAAAAAAATACAGCCTCATGCGAGGCTGCATTTGTTTTAACAAAAATTTAATAGCATGTTCACAGTCAACCCTTGCCTACTTTGTTAATTTGTGTCTCCTAAACAAATTGATAATATTGACTATGCTTTACACAATATTAAAAGAAAATTATTGTACCATACTATATAAAAATATCATAATATATCTTACTACCTATTCGTTAGTGATGGCTTCTACTTGGCGCATGCTATTATGTATATTTTTAAAGATACTGTCAAGTTGTCTGTTCGATTCCCATCTAGGAGATTTTTTTTATTGGTACCTATTAAAAAAATGTTTGATATTAACAAGTTCGATAATGACTGTTGTAATATTTTTTCAAATTTAATGGATTTATGTGTTTTTTTTGAAAATATTTTACAAATTCATTACATTATTTATAATTAGCTTAGAAGTTTCATTGATATATTGGTAATGAGTCATTTATGTAAATTTGCCGTGAAAACCTTTTCTGGCGTTAAAATTTCAACATAGATGACTTCTTCACAAGTAGCGAAATTGATATCAGCGTGCATAATTCGTATTGAATACCTACTAAGAAATGTCATTTAGTATTTAACTGTAATTAATCTTTGCAAATATAAAAATATGTCCAAAATTATGCAACTTTAACTTAAAATAAGTTCAAAATTGTTAAATATAAAATGTTAACATTTTAACTTAAAGGTTAGCAGTGATATATGTAGATATGTGTAATAAAGGTCAAGTTGGCAATGGCAAAGAATTTTATTGTAATAAAATGAGGTATTAAAAAAATCAATGTCTATAAAATGTATTCGATAAGTTATCCCTATATGGATAAAATGTAAGTCAGTTTTATGAACAGGTTTCATTTTGGACCGTAAAGTTTTTATACAAGAATTTCACGTCTGACTTCAATTCGTCATTTAGTTTATACAATAATGTTTTAGTGACGTGTCTGCAATTTAAAAGTATTTATTTTTGCGCATCGTGGCGCAATATAGTGGCTGGCACGTTGGTTGTGGATTCGATTTTGTCTCATATTTAAATGAATATAATAATTTTCATTTCCGGTTGAGACTACACAATATACAATGTTTCGAAACGAGATCAGTAAACATTGTGAATTGTCTCAAATTCGGGGAAGTTAGAATTTTCGATATTGAGGCCTGTCGTGGCGCAACGGCACAAGCGTGTGACGACAGGTTGTGAGTTCGATCCCCACTAGAGGAACTGAAAAATTTAATATTTTCAAATTTAATATTTGATGTTTTTATTTCGTCGCTCAGGTAACAAAGCAAAGCGCGGTGTTGAGTCCCGCCAACCACACACAATGCCACAAATTCAGCGGAAAGTGGGGAACGGAAGTCGAACGGAGTGTCTTAACACTAGATTCCCAAGTTCCTTCTGCCTAACCTGCCATGTGCATCCTGCACAGCATAAAGCTGAGTTTGAAAGAGTTCTTTCTGCATTCTTATGTGTTCCTGAAAAGTGTAATGTGGTTAGGAACTAACGGCCCCCACGTGGCTTTCCCCCGCTTCTTCTTTATTTAGTAGTTTTTTAATGTGTCGGTATTTAAAAAAGTTATTTATACGTTTATTACACTTAAAAAATAGTAATATAAATTGTTGTAAATTTTATTTTACTTTGCTAGAGAGACATTTTTCTGTTACATACGATGAATGTTATGGTACTACCTAGTCACCTTACTTTTCAGTGTATCGTAAGTCTTTAAAATTAAAAATAGCATACCCCAGACCAAATAGGTGGGGCCAATCGTGGCGCAGGGCCACAAGTGTGTGACTGTAAACGCGACCGGTAATGGGTTCAATCCCGTCTCGTGGTACGATAATAAAATATTTTCAAAATAACATACTTAATGTTCTCATTTCTTCGCTCTGGTAACAACGCCAAGCGCGGTGTTAAGTTACGGTACTCAACACGTGGCGGAAAGTGGGCAACGGAACGAAATGACTACCGTGCTATATGCAGGATACAGCGGGAAGCTAAATTTCATTCAAAGTTCATAACATATACGAGTACATTCTGATAAACTTAAAAAAGTAACAAAATTATATTAACAATTATATCTTTTAGTCTTTTTTCAATCTCCCCACAGGGTTTTTTAAATATATTCAATTTATAGACACATCTTTTTTACTGTTTAATTAAATAATAATTATAAAATCATAAGTGACAACATAAAACGTCGCATCAGATATACAGAAAGAGTAAAAAAAAATTTTTAACAAATTACTTATCCAAAATTAGATCGCTTGTAAAAAGTTAAGTAACATAATTACACAATTATATGATAATGTAATAATATTAATTGCTTGTTTGGCAGCTCATATATCTAAATCTTACATTATCTCGAATTGCAGGTGGTATGCAACGTGTAATATTTTAATAATGACTAATTATAACATTATTTAAATTTCTCTTACTAAGAGTGATATATTTTTTTCTTATTTTGTTCTTTTTTATGTATCTGACTTTTGTAAGTACGTTATAATTTTTTGAGCTTTACGCTATTTTCCATATATAGAAGAGTAGGCAGAGATAACTTGGAAAACTAAGCTAGAGCTAAGACACTTTCCTTCTACTTTAAGTTGAATTGTCAAGGTATTACGTAAAGAGTTGCGGAATTTAATGCCGCCGCAGGAAATGTAAATATTAAATATTGCCTTCTTCGAGTAGGAATCGATCTCACAGTCGCATTTACAGTCGCAGGCTTGTGCTTCTGTATGGTACAGAAGCACAAGTCTCGAACTCGATAATTTGTGTAGTACAAATCGTCCACAGTTTTTATCTGTTTCACCGTTGACCGATGATTTTACCCTCACTCGGGGTAGTGAATATTTTCAAATTATAATATTTTTTTTAGTATATTTATATATATATATATATATATATATATATATATATATATATATATATATATATATATATATATATATATATATATATATATATATATATATATATATATATATATATATATATATATATATATATATATTTATATATATATATCGATGATTTTACCCCCACTTGGGGTAGTGAATATTTCAAATTATAATTTTTTTTTAATATATTTATATATAGGTATATATATATATATATATATATATATATATATATATATATATATATATATATATATATATATATATATATATATATATATATATATAAAAATTATAGTATATTAGCTTTATAGTGGAGGGTTTAGCATTATATCGTATCGTTCATAATGCAATATGATATTGATCGTGACAGTATTACTATGTCATGTTTCGAAACTATCGTAGACCCTGTAACAGTCAGATGTCTGGAACTCGATTGATAAAAATAAACTGAGAGGCTTTTATTGAGGAAGTTTTAAGTTAATTTTACTGTAAGCATGACAATTTCTCAATTTAAAATAAATTTTAATTTTAAATTTAATTTATATAAATGTGCTTATTTATTAAAATTACTTCCTGCAGAAGATAACATTAATTTGACTTTTTGGATTGACACTTGGGCTATTAGTCTTTTAATGTGTAATTAAAAGACAAAAATATCTATTGAATGTTATTAAACATAATTAGTGTATCTCGATTGTATGAAACTGTTACATTACTAAATTATTATATTAAGTCCTGAGCTTGTTATACAAATATATATATATATATATATATATATATATATATATATATATATATATATATATATATATATATATATATATATATATATATATATATATATATATATATATATATATATATATAAAGATATAGAGTACATTTTACAAATTTTGAATATTCTGTCGGTATAATTGTACATATTTTAAAATATAGCAACATTTTTTTGTTATATTCATCAAAACTGTATTTAAGCTTAAACCATCAAAAAGCTTTTACGAGCACAATATAATTTAAAAGTAAAAAAAACTTTGCATCGCAAATATTTTATCCGTTCATTCAAAATATCCAGACAAGGTGTTTTAGTCGAGCAAAAAATATGAATCAAGTTTAACAAGTGTAGCCATTATTTGTTGATCTCTCGCTTTCTATATTTCTTTGAGAGTTCTTCGAGCGTTGCGGAAAGACCGGATCATATTGGATTGGTTTTCGATGGGGAAATTAAAAGGCTTTTAAACCTTGGCCCACATGGGCTGGGTGTGGTCGCCAGGCCGTTAATGCGTGTAACACGTCTAGATAAGAATGCACACCTGATTGATGGAGATCGAGCTTATGAAATATTGCTTATTATTGATATTGTTTGAGTCACTTCTTAATTATGTCGGATTATAAGTTAATCGGAAGTCCCATTGTTAAACATTTTATGGTTTTTTATGTATAGTACAGTATATTAATATTTTCTGTTTAAAGCGCACCCGTTTAGGTCTTTGGGACATTTGCACATGCAAAACATAAACTTCGACCTTTTTGGGAAGAATGAGTTCAATGTTAATACATATATCGTACTTATATAGATAAATATATATCGTACAAATAAAATAAACGCCCAATTTATTTTTATCTAAAAGTATTTTATACACGTAAATGCAGAGAGATTGACAATTGACTCCACTTACAACTTTTCATGTGTTTCAGAAACATAGATACTAGTTTAGCGGGAGTCAAAGTTTTACTTAAGGCTAATTAAATCGGACATAAAAATATTATTATTACATCTAATAAGTTATATATATTTATATATATATATATATATATATATATATATATATATATATATATATATATATATATATATATATATATATATATATATATATATGTATATATATCGGTATACGGTATCTCAGTAATTTTACTTTAACAATTAAAATAATCGCATCGTAATTATAGTCATATTACATTACATGTTATATAAAGCAATAATTTAGTAACAACGTAACGAGACTTGCTTTAAACAACTCGTAACGCGACTTGAAAAGGCAATAGCCATAAATGTATTTGAATGATTGACAAAATATTGCCCGTGGGAAAATTTAAAACCTGTTTTCAATAGTAATAAATTATTTATTACGAATGTAAACTTTAATGTATTTACAATTTAGATACCTCAATTTATTTATAGAATATGATGAAAGTAGAAGAGGCCTGTTGGGGAGCACAAGTGTGCGGCTTTAAACGCTACAGGGTATGGGTTCGTTCGAATATAAGTTTTAGTAGTTTAGTTCCACTCAACACGCAATGTTTCCAAATTGGCATGAGTGAATAAATGTTGATTATTATGAAACTTAATATTTAGCCATTTATTTATTGTAATTTTGCATGTTACGTACATTCTTCATCATAAATTGGAAACAAAATAATTTATGTCCAAGGTCAATAGTTCTACGAAAGTATACTTATAAATAATTCTTTTAATGTGTAGGTACTTACTTTTTTTTTTACAATTTAAGTTTTAACGACATTTGAAATCAAAAACCTTAGTTAATCTCTACAGGCGTTTTTTAAAATTATTATTAAATTATTATTATATTATTATTAAATTATTTTATAGAGGGTTCATAAGTAAAATAAAATAATGTTTCATACTTTGTCTTTTGTTTAAACATCGTAATCCTAATAATCGTAAAAATAATATATTTGTGATTGGTGTTTAGAAATATAATATAACTTGATAAAATAAATAGCTTAGGATACTGTTAATAATCTTTTATTTTCTGTTGTCTACATGATTACAATTAATTTCTGTTGTCTACATGATATATGCCACAAATATCAGCAGGGTAGCCAGAGGGGTTCCTTCTAGCAACCCTCCTGATAGTATTAAAAAAATCCATAATAATATTCAAGACATTTCTTGCAGAGTGGCGGAACTCAACGCTGCGTTATGTCTTCTAACTTGATAGGTATATTAATTCATTCTCGAAATAAAACTCGAACATATAACTGTCGGCTTTACAGTCAGACACTGTCAGCCTGCGCCATAACGATGCCTAAGTGAATACTTTATACAAACTATATTAAATGATACTTATTGCATATTTTTATATATATATATATATATATATATATATATATATATATATATATATATATATATATATATATATATATATATATATATATATATATATATATCGATAAATAAACAAAGTATTGAAATTTAAATTAAACATTGAAAATAACAACACCTCAATATTTAAATGACAGTTGTTACAAATATAAAAAGAATATTTATTACACATTATATTAATATCATGGAGTGGGCCTTGAACCCGCATTATAGTGTTACGCCCAAACATTCAATTGACCAACTAAGCTAATTAAACTTGTTTATGTTTCCTAAGTGAACATGTATTGAATATGTTCAATATTTTTTTTGAGGTATGTCGTGGCTCAGGGGCACAGAACGTTCAACGAACAGTTTGTGGGTTCAATCTCCATTCACGAAAACGGGCAATAAGGAAAAGGGAGAAGCTAGGCTTTACACCCGTCAACACGCATTTGCCTTAATGGAAATGGACTCTCTTAACACTAGGTACTCAGGATAGGGATGGAAATGGAGTGGAATGGAGAGAAATTAAACAATTGTTTAGGTATTCTTGTATATCAGCACAGATAACTGAACTGTTATCTAATCTGGTAAAATAATATAACTGTCTTAGGTTCCACCATCATCAGCACCAGCTGAAACATCAGATGTAATAGATCGAAATATTAGAATGGAGTGTCGTATCTTTATACTAAAAAAATGTGATTTTATATCTTTTTTTTTTAATTAATATTAAAAAAATTAATATGGATATATCTTAGATATGAGCAATATAGCAGATTTATTATAACATTACAATGACCCGTCTGCGGCTTTGTCCGCTTGAATTACACTAATCTCCATTATTTTTTGTTCTAAAAACGAATTTCGTAACGAATTTCAAAACAATATCTATACATTAAAAAAATCTAATTTCATTTAAATTATTATAGAAAAATATAAAAACTTTGTCGGACAAAATATTTTAAATTGGCATAACTTTTTAATTTACAACAAACGATTTAAATAAATCAAACACACAAGGTTGCCAAAATATAATAGTGAAAAATGCATTTAAATCTGGTTAGATGTTTCTGAGATAAACTCACTGACAAACAAATAAACAGACAAGGGGACAAAATTTTTAAAAATCACTATTTTGGGCCCTTATATATATTAAAAGGTCCAGGTCCAAGGCATTTTCATTATACTTACATGAAGATTTTTCTTCTATATTCAGAAAATGACCGGTTATACATTTATTATAGGTACATATAATATCGGTGCTACAAAAAATCTAAAGCCTTATATTTAGTCTGTATATTATCAATAATCAAGACTATAAAATATTATTTTTACTTAACATAATATTTTTTTTAAAGACAGACAGGACAGACAGAGTTTATTTACATACACTTTCCAGGCTAAGCATGTACATGTAGGCACACGTTTTGTAGACGTAGAGACTATATTTAATAATATTCTTCATACAACGCTACATTGTATTCGAAACACAATAGTGTTAATTATATAACATCTTTCAATTGAGTAAATTCATTAAGCATAAAATGTATTATAGATTTACATCTTGCTACAATTACCATACTAATTTAGAATAATCTGCCATAAAAATTACAAGTACTAACAAATTTGAATACTACATTCAAAACGCATATTTTAATTTATCGGTAATATATTTTACTCACTCAGCTTCACGCTGTATCCCGCATATGGCAAGGTAGGCAGAGGCGACTTGGGACCCTAGTGTTAAGACACTCCGTCTCACTTCCGTTCCCAACTTTCCGCTGAATTTGAGCCAATGCGTGTTGAGTTGCGGAAATCAACGTCACATTTTTCATTTTAATATATTTTAGTTAGTTTCTATATTAAAATGGAATTATAGTGCTAGAATCGCCTTACAACAAGGCAATTGATATAACAAATATTTTTTATATTAATAAATTAAAAAAAGTTGCCGCTCTATTAACAGATCTGTGATATAAATAATTATAAATTCTAATAACATACCTCACATTCATTACACTTAAAAGTTAATTATTTTATATAAAATCCTGTTATTTTGGACTTGACACAGTTAGAGTAAGGGCTTAAATTATTTATGTACTTAGCATGTCATAATGTGATCCAGTTTTTGACCCATACGTAACGCGTGTACGATGCGCAATGCCAGCTATAGAACAACTTAGTATAAAAGCTCTGCGCCTGCGCACTGACATCATAACAACTTAACAAACAAACCTATCAACATGGTAGCCAAAGTAAGTAACAAATTTACATTTGATGGTTAAATTAAATAATAATATTCAACTTAGTAGATAGTAATGTTTTGTAAAATATTAGTAATTAATTTATCAGAGTAAAAAAGTCTAAATCATTTGTAGTTGGTAGTGCTTGAATGATTAATCAATTACCTAAGACATATTAAAACATAAAATAATGTTTTTTTTTTCTTTTCAGTTCGTAGTTTTCTTCGGAATGGTGGCAGCGGCTTCCGCTATCGCCGTCCCCCTCCTCCCAGTGGCTAAGGTAGCGTACGCTGAACCCGAAGCCCCAGCGTACTACGAATTCCAGTACTCCGTCCACGACGATCAAAGTGGTGATGTGAAACAACAACAAGAATCCCGTTCCGGAGACGCCGTCCGCGGTTCTTACTCCCTCGTACAGCCTGATGGAGTCCACCGCATTGTGGATTACAGTTCTGACAAGGAAAATGGATTCAATGCCGTGGTCCGCTACGAGGGCTCTGCTAAACTAGCCCCTGCCCCAGCCCAGCTTGCCTACGCAGCACCAGTCGCCAAGATCGCGTATGCTGCTCCCGTTGCCAAGCTCGCCTACGCCGCTCCCGTGGCCAAGGTTGCCTACCCTGCTCCTGTTGCCTACGCCGCCCCTATCGCCAAGTTGGCTTACCCCGCTCCCGTTGCCAAGTTAGCCTACGCCGCTCCCGTCGCCAAGTTGGCTTACGCCGCTCCCGTCGCTAAGTTGGCCTACGCTGCCGCACCCGTGGCTAAGCTAGCTTACGCACAAGCACCAGTAGCCTACCAAGAAAACCTCGGACACGTCTCCTTCTCTTCACCTGCCGTCTCCTATAGCCACTAAACGTTAACTTATTGTTGAAACCTTATTTATTCTGTTAAAATACAAAACATTTGCTGACTCAATTTGCCGTTTTATTTGTGTACATTAAGAATAGCAAAGACGTCAAACGGCGTATCCGATATCAAAACGCTCCAAACGAAGTTAGGAGGAAGCGTGCGGGTAGTGTCGGGGAATCAATTGAATTATGTAACATTATGAGGCGAGTAGCTCCTATTACGCGGCACGTCCGCGCCCCTCGAGCCCACTGACGCATTACTCTTGACACCTATTCATTCAGCTATTTTAGTTTGTGCAACCGCCGCAATTAAGACCTTAGGGCATCCGTGTTACTGCCCTGCCGATTTTTCTAAAGAGAATGCGGGAGGCAAGGGAGTGCAAAGAATTGAATGGACGACAACTAGTAACAAAACATTGATACGTGTCAACGCCTCTATTAATCATTGAAGGCAAATATAAACTGACAGAACTGATGTTGAAAGTGGTTATTAGGGCAAAGCGGAGGGCTTATAAAATGTGTGATGTGAATATTTTATTTGTTAGCTTACGCATCCTTCGCACACAGAGGGGTCCATGGAACAACATTATCATAGATTTTATTGAAGTACAGTTAAATTTGACAGTAGCCGTCAGAAACTATACTTAGAAGTTAGAACTAATATTAAGGTTATACCTAAGGTCTTAAAAAGTGTACATAAATGGTATAAAATTATCATTTTTGAAAATTTTAACTAACTCAAAATTAACTAAGCTCAAGTATTTTTTTTTATATGTTCTGTTATAAATTAGCGGTTAAATAGTGCATATGTACATATGTTAATATAATAAGTCTTGTGTCACGAGGGAATTTTAAAACCTAGTGTTAAGTCACTCCGGTCCTATAAAAACACTTCCCTTCTTTACTTTCCGCCGAATTTTGAAGACATTAAAATTAAAATACTTAATAAATATTTGATTCCCTCGAATGGGATTCGAACTCACGACTTTCATCAATTATTTTTATTGTACCATAATAAATAGAATAGTAAATCACGAATCAATATATCAACATTATTTCGTTTGTGATATATGGAATTAATGCTACACCAATTTATTGTCTCCCATAAAAAGTTTTATACGAGAGAAATATTTACAGCTACAATTTTAAAATCTAAATTAATTTGTGCATTCGGTAGCTAATAATGAATTCGTTCTGCGAATATTTAATGCACGTGAATAAATAATGAGTGCGGATAAATGTTTTGATGAAGTTTTACAATCCGCCCACAAAGGGTTGCCGTGTTAATCCGACTATTATAGTGATTACCTCCCTACCGCTATTACTATAGATATTATACCGAATGTTACTTTGAACAGTCCATAGGGAATGGAAGGGCTGATATCTTATAATAGCCTTGTTTTTTATAATCATAATTACTTATATTTTTTTAGCTTCACCTGCATATGGCAGGGTTAGTGGAAGGAACTTGGGAACCTAATGTAAATAAAGTTACGTTTCCCACATTCTGCCGATTTTTAAGACTTTCTATCTTGTTACCAGAGCCAAGCAATTAAAATATTAAATATTTCTAACCTGTCGTTTATAGTCACATGCTTCTGTCTTTGATATATTCCCAAGCTGATATGCTAGAACACGGCCTGAAAATAGCTAATACTTACCAGGAGCGTATCTATCGCCGTATCACCCGTATCAATGATTTGGTGACCCCGGGCTTCAGTTGTCCCCACCATTAGTAACAGTAAAATGTTATCTAAAATATCACTACATCTCGTGGTTTCCGGAGAAAATACATAAAATACATGCAAAAAATACGATGTGCCTAAATACAATGTAACTAAAGTCAAAAAAACTATTTACATTTTTTTTAGCTTCACGCTGTATGCCGCACGAGGCAGGGTAGGCAGAGGGAACCCGGGGAGAGTCAAGACACTCCGTTCCACTTCCGTTCTCCACTTTCCGCCAAATTTGAGGCATTGCGTGTTAAGTGGCGGAACTCAACGCCGCGCTTTGCCTTATTACCAGAGCGAATAAATGAAACATTAAATATTTAAATTGCAAATATTAAATATTTCATTTCCTCGACTGGGGATCGAATCCAGAACCTGTCGGTTACAGTCACACGCTTCTACCGCTACGCCACGACAGGCCTATTTACATCGTTATGTTATTTCGTTTATGTTCTTAATTTCTTCGATTGAAAATATAATAACATCATGTTATCATTTTTTTCTAATTAAATATTGGTTAATCAGTTGAACTTGTAAAAAGAATAAGTGAATAATAGAGCTTTACTAACAGCTCCAAATTTTAGCCACTTCTTGTTTTATGTCCGAAATATCGAATAAAACGCTGCTCTATTATTGAAGAGTGACGTATTCTTATTTTAAGCTCAGAAAATAATTCGTTGGGTCAGAAATAATTATCAGACTTGTCACTATTGTCTATAGATGTAGAATTTTTTGTAAAACTGAATCACTTTTGCTGAGACTGCAATACTTTGGCATAGCACCATGTCTATAAGCATAATATAAAGCAAAAACAGATCCCTAGACGTTCGTAAAATTATGAAAAAACAAAGAAAATTATGAAAAATTATGAAAATTGTGTTAGATCTTAAACTGCAAAATCAATTTTCTTAAAACAAAAAAAAAGAAAAAAAAAAAAACAACTCGGTTGATTAATTTAGGACCTATAGTGCCACAGATGTACAGACAGACAATTTTGGCTCTTATCGCCTCTCTTTTTACATCGATACACGGAATAGACTTGAACATGAACGACAAAAATGGATTATATATAAATAAAAACTCAGTTTCAAGTTATTTTCCTAATATGGCAGGGTGGGCAGAGGGAACTTGGGAACCTGGTTTTAGGACTCCATTCCGTTCCCCACTATACGCCGAATTTGAGGCTTTACGTATATGTGGCGAAAATCAACCACGCATTTTGTCTTGTTACCAGAGCAGAGAAATGAAAACATTGAATAGTTAATTTGAAAATATTAATAGTTTAATTTCGGAGTGTCATATGTTAGGATCACGTGTGGAGATCGAACCCACAACCTATCGCCTTTAAAGACACATGCTTGTTCCCCTGCACCACCACAGGCCTCTTAAATAAAAACACACAAAAAAAGCGAAGTGCCTTCACATTAGATTTAGTCAGTACATTGTATCTACACACCTATGTAGGTAGGTACTGATGTATCAAATATAATAACCAATGAATAAATATATTGTATGACAAAAATGTAAATCCCGTTTACACGCTACACAACATCTACACAATATTAACAATATCGTCAATTATAAAAGCACATCGAGCGAACAGATACGGCAATTACGGCGCAGGAAGCCCGCGCAGGCGCTCTGCCTAATTGCTTCCGTCTCCCGCCCGTCCTGAGCGAAGCCAAATATGAAAATGGTAGCTTATGTTTAGATTTACGCTCATTTGTTGAGTTATTTGCAACGTATTGTAGAGTTACAGAGTCTTATTTCATTTTAACTGCATATGAGAAAGAGTTGTAATATTATTGTGACACAAATTGTACCTATACATACCGATATAATTGGAATGAATGACTCTCTAGAAATTCATAAGCTAAACGTTACTAACCAAATTGGCTATAGATACTTCTTTGTATGCCATTTAATATTATTTTTCCATATGCATTTATTCTTATAAATCTGTTGCTGATCACTATTTATATCTAAAATATATATTTAAAAAAATCTTATAGAGCCCAAAATAATGATTTTCAAATTTTTATTCTATTTGTCTCTTGGTCTGTTAGTCTTGTTTGTTAGTTTTTCTATATGTATGTGCGTTTTTAAGTACTAATCTCAGAAACAGCTGACCAGAGTTGCAGTGTTCGCTATTGTATTTTGCAACTTTTCTTCAACATTAAGTGTTTGTTTTATTTAATTCGGTTAATAAATCAAACAGTTAAGTCAATTTAAAATATTTTGTTCGACAAAATTGATTTTTTTTTCTTAATATTTAGCTGAAATTTTATATTTTAATGTATAGGTATTATCTAAAAATTTATAGTGTTATTTGAACAAGAACGTAATGGAGATTAGTAAATAAAATAATGTAATTCAAGCAGGCGAAACCGCGAGCTGGTCGCTAGTATAGACTATATTTAACATACATTTTTTGAAAAAAAAAAAAAAAAAAAAAAAATTGTTACATGTAGTCTAGCGCTTAATTTTTTCGTTCTTTTCGAATATATCAATAATAGAGTAATTTTCCTCTAGCTATTTCTTATAAGCTACACAAGAATAGAAATAATTACGTAACAATAAATAATTGTATGTTGTTACAAAAAAACTAAGCCGGAAGCTTTACTCTTACGCCGCTATTTACAGCACACTCCATATCATGAATTGTCTTTTAGCAAAGTTGCAAAAGCTCAAATTACTGTCCACTTATTTGATATATTTTTTTCATATCACATGGAAGCCGCATCAATGTCAATATTTTTTCATCGGCAATGCGATACGGTCATCCGGAAACAATCTGCACGCACAATGCTGTACTAGGCGAGCACGTGTCGTCACGTGTCACGAGATTTTGATTAGAAGTATATTTTAATTACTATGAACGTTATGGTGTAAGAAATAAGCATTGAAATTGTAGTTAATAGTTTATTATAATCCTTACATGGCAAGTAATGAAAGTAGCAGGCTTAAGTAATTGCTATACGTGCTCATCAGGCGTATTATTTCTTCCATTTAGTCGTGCTAAAAATTGTTTTTAATTTTATTTTTTAAAATGGAAAAAAAATACATTATAAAATGGAGTTAGACCAAAGTTTTTTATCTTTTTTGGGTAAATTATTTAATAAAGTTAGGCTGAGAGGCCTGTCGTGGCGCAGCGGCACAAGCGTGTGACTGTAAGCGACAGGTTGTGGGTTCGATCCCTACTCAAGAAAATTAAATATTTAATATTTTTAAATTAAATATTTAATGTTTCCATTAATTCGCTCTGCTTACAAGGCAATGCGTGGCGTTGAGTTCCGCCACTCAACATGCAAATTCGGCGTAATAAGACTTTACAATAGTTACATATACCTGACAATAAAATAAAGCAAACTGAAAACGTATATGTTTTCATTATTACTATAACTAGTACCTACACTGATAATCTCACAAAATGACATGTTTTAACACTATTTAGATATACGAATATAATATTTGCGCAACCCTTCAAATAATGATTCTAAACACCCCGGCTTACCGTATTCCCCTGGCATCTGCTTTGTTCGACCGAAATCTATTTAATCGTATCGTATTGCTAATTTCGGCATTAGGCGGCGCGTTCCGTCGGTTATTGAATTATCCATTCCGTTTGCAGGGACTTCTTGGGTCCCTTGGGGTTTTCTTGGCTCTTTAGTATCACTCGTTTCTTGCACTGTTGACTTTGGAGTTTGCCCTGTTTATTTCTTTTTTTTTATTTGAGGACATAAAAATTTGAATCTTCTGAAGAAGATTATTGTTTCTAAAATGTTTTTATATGTACTGAATGTATTGAAATATAACATCGATCAATTAGTAAATAATAGGTAGATATCGAAAGTAGAACATGGAGGAGTGACTAAGTAGATATAGTTGAATAGTTTTTTAATCTGTTTTATATCAAGCGGCAATGTAATACGATATTTTTTAATGGTGTCTTAAAATAGTTTCCACTGACAAAAATACTGAATTTCAAGTATTTTTTTTGTGAATACGAATTTTAATGGTTTGGCGTTGAAAGCTGAGCTTTCAATAAATGTAAAAACAGTCATAGGTTTATTATCCGCTTCTCTCAGCTTCACGCTGTATCCCGCACTAAATATTTAAATTGAAAATATTCAATATTACATTTCCTCGACTGGGGATCGAACCCAGAACCTGTCGGTTACAGTCACACTTTTGTGCCGCTGCGCCACGACAGGCCTTCGCTTCTTACCTTATTTTTTAAATATTACTGTAAATCATTTTATATAGTACTAGCGACTTGCCTGCGGCTTCACCCGCTTGAATGACCTTATGTTATTTACTAATATCAACTACTTACAACTTTTTATGAAGACAACATATGTATGTACTTGAACAATAAAATTTCAGATAAATGCAAAAAAAATTGTAGCAATTTGTCGAACTTAATAACAAACCTATATGTTCAGGAAAGGTTGCCAAAATATAATAGTGAAAACAGCATTTAAATGTGGTAAGCCGTTTATGAACTTAGTGCATAACAAACGCGCAGACAAATACATTTTAGGCCCTATTGCTACCTCACCATGCATTGTTTTCTTATATCTGTAACATTTTAGGCTGCGCACATCGAAATAACTTCAAATAGGCATAGTTTTTGCAGAACTCTTTGATAAATATTGTTATTTTTTAGCTATTTGTCAGAAAATTTTAATGTTATACACACAAAAACCTCCCTCTTGAACCACCATTTATTAAAAATGCATCAAGATACGTTACGTAATTCGAAAAATCTTAACATACATATAGACAGACGCGAAAAGTGACTTTGTTTTATAGTATGTATTGATTACGGCCATCACAGTGACGCAGCGGCAGACTATAAGACTGCAAAGTTCACGAGCGTAAGTTTGATTCCCACTTGGAAGTGCGAGTTCTTTTTAATTTCTTCGGTCTAGTAACAAGTTTTAAGTTCTGCCATTTGACTTGGGTCTTGGTTCTCTCTACCTACCCTGCTCTTTACAGATTATAGTGAGAAGTTAAAAATGTATTATTTTAATATAGTAGTAAGTACTAAACTTAAATTTAAAAATAAATTTTCTGTCCTAAGTGTGGAATAACACTTTAAAACATAGTAAAAATAGTAGTAAGTATTTATTGTTATCCTTACTCAACCTAACTTGAACTTTATTTTTTTTTTTCTTATATCTTTTTACATTTATTAGTTTTATAGAAACACATTGATCCTGGTAATACACTACTATATAATACCTAAAACATTTATTGCTCAACGTCACGATGTATCCCGCACATGACGCATTAGCCAGAGGGAATTTTAGTGTTAAGACACTCCGTACTATTCTCAACTTTCCGGCGAATTTGAGCCATTGTATGTTGAGTGGCGGAACTCAACGCTGCCCTTAGCTGATCGCAAAAAATTAGGGAGTCTCGAGTAGGGATCGAACCCACACAGTTACAGTCGCACGCTTGTGCCCCATGCCTTAAAATCTAGAAATAAACAAATTATACATATATGCTACATATATGTTATTTTAAGTACGAAAAATTGAAACGTTTTTAAACACGTTATTTCCCTTTTTGTTCTTAATTACGGGTAATAGGCAGGGCGTGGCTTGTAAACTAAGTTTAGTGCGCCTTATGAATACAGTATTCTACTTTACATTTAACAGTTGTGTTTAGAACGTGACTTGGATAATATGATTTACCATATTTGAATAAATAAACACACATAGATCTTCCTTATTAAAATTGTACCTCAGCTTCACGCTGTATCCCGCGCACGGCAGGGCAAGCAGAGAGAACTTGGGAACCTACTGTAAAGACACTCCGGAAGTGGAACGTCCGCTCTCCACTTTTCGCCGAAGTTGAGGCATTTCGTGTTGAATCGCGGCACTCAACATCACGCTTTGCCTTGATATCAGAGCGAAAAAATGATAATATTAAATATTTAATTAGAAAATATTAAATATTTCCTTTCCTCGAATGGGGATCGAACCCATACCCTATCATTCACAGCAAAATGCTAGATTGTATCTATTTTTGTACAAACAAAAACCAACATTATTAAATTAAGCAAAAGTTTTTATATATAACTATTGTGTTTATATATATATATATATATATATATATATATATATATATATATATATATATATATATATATATATATATATATATATATATATATATATATATATATATATATAATATAAAATGTCGTTAGGTACTTACAACTTACATAAATTTTGTTCTTATGTTATTCTGAAGATGACGGATATATATATATATATATATATATATATATATATATATATATATATATAATTATGTTAAAATGTCGTTAGGTACTTACAACTTACATAAATTTTGTTCTTATGTTATTCTGAAGATGACGGTAACATATTTAGAAACTAGAAACATCACAAAGTTACTTCCAGAATAATCTATTCAATATTAATGTCATAACTTTGTTTAGTCAACGACCCTAAAACACTTGAAAGTACTTACTAATCAAAATCAGTGCGTCGACGCGTAAATATCTATAAAACGATCGTTAATTCGCAACCATTTACTTCATAATTGATATAATGGGGCGAACAATGGACTCGGTCGGCTGAGCATCGAGATGAGGTATGAGGAGACACTCAATTATGTGGCATTCACAGAGTCGTTTCTGTTTGCACTGGTGCCCGCTGGAGTGTGACGAGAGCTCTCATTGGCTAACCGACCTGGGGGGAACCTAAGCCACGCTGCCTCTAACAACAACTATAAATCTATGTTAGATATACAATAATGTTGCAGTTTTTTGTTATTTCTGTTATGAATATAGCTTTTAAGTTTGGTTTTTGTATTTTTTGGGTATTATTTGTAATTTATATTATATTTTTGCATGATTATTATTTAATATGTAAAATGGCGGTTAGCATATATTTGCAAAGATTTTAATTAACAATCACAAATATAAAAATAAATATCTACAAATAAACAAAAAACACTGACCTGGCGCTAAAAAGCTAAAACAAAACCAAAAGTAAATATTTTACCATTTACTAGTAACTATTAGATATAATAAGAATATAAAGTAAGGAGTAGAAGATACTCAATTATGTGACGTTCAGGTTCGCTGCTGTTTGCACTGGAGTTCGTTGGAGCGTGACGAGAGCTTTCAATGGGAAACCACCCTCCGGGGAGACTTCTCTGGCTTTGATAGCAGTTGTATGGACATGCCTGTAACAGTACTATTTTTATTCAAAAATTAAGTGAATTCTATTTTATATTTCAAATAAATGGCTAAATCCGTTATTATTTTATTTTATTTCGTAACAATGTATGTATAATATCATTTTCTCTACCTGTTTCCATTCTATAAATTTAGTTTTATATGCATAATTTTACTTATAGTATTTAACTATACTTAATTACTTTTAAGTACATTATTTGAAAATACCGAAGATGTTGATTAAAAAACACATTGAAAAAGTGCTTTGTTTCTGTAAACATATACTTATTAAATACATATTTATTTCGTAATTGTAGCTTAAATAATATTTTCATAACATAATTTTGAGGCACAATTTAATTCTACATGATTAGAATATATAACAGAACTAAGTATTACTACTTACTAATAAAACATATTCCACACAAATCTATCCTAAGCGAGTGTAGCGAGTTAGCGAGCAGTCGCGAGTCAGCCCCAACCCACATTAATGTTATTATTTGGCAACATTTACTAAATAATTTGCTCGTTAAACGTCCGCCGATACGGCCCCCGACGTCCCTAACTACGATATTGTGTCGGCGCCTCCCCAGGGCACTAACGACTGGATTCAACCAATACTAGTCTAACATTAATTACTTTCCTGCCTTTGTATTGAATATTTGTACCAACATGCTCTTTTGTGGACAATATGAAATTAATAAACGTACTATTGTGTCCGTTGTGGTGAAATTAGAAAACGAGCAGGAAGACTTACGCCGACGTGTGTACTTGATGAGTTTTCTTTAAGCTTCCTCTGTGCGGGATTATTTTTGTAGCTTTCCCGTTTAATCTGCTAGCGAGACGATGGCATTGAGGCCGGACAAGTGTATCGCAAGCCGTGCAGGTCTACGAATCGTATTAAGGTCTTTCATACGCTCCACACAGACTTTTTTATATATTTATACGGAATAAAAAGATTTATTGGCGCAGGGGCACGTGTGCGACTGTAAATGTATCAAGGGTTGGTAACAAGGCAAATCGCGGTGTTGAGTTGCGCCACTCAGTGTGCATTGACTGAAATCTTCGGAAAATGGGGAATGGTGGAATGCCTTAACATTAAGTTCTCAAGTTCCCTCTACCTACTCTGCAATGTACGGGTTACAACGTGAAGTTGAAAAAAAGAATGGAAGGTTGAATAAAATGGCAATTTCATGTGCTTTATTTCTGTTCAAATTTTCACCCGCGACTATGATGTATGTAAATGCAGGTAATTGTTTTCGCTCCCCCTGCCCGACCGCTTTTGAACTTAGGCGGTTGTAGCTGTTCATGCACACGCTCATGAGGAAATGTTTATTAGAATATTTAACATAATACACTATACTTACATTATATATATATATATATATATATATATATATATATATATATATATATATATATATATATATATATATATATATATATATATATAGCGTGAATTACTTCAGCTCTTTCTAGATTATAATTTTTTACTTATTTGGTGGGCAGAGGGAACTTAGGAACCTAGTGTTAAGACACTCCGTTCCATTCCCCGTTTTACGCCGAATTTGAGGCATTGCCTGTTAAGTTACGGAACTCAATGAGGATTGAAAATATTAATTATTTCACTTGCTCGAGTGGGGATCGTTTGTGAAACTGTACTATGTACACTATTATATAATACTCAGTAATTCAAAAGCGTTTTATACTTCATTAATTTATTTATTCTTGTGGATTCTTCTTTTGAAAAAGATGTTTCGCTTTTGTAAAATTATAAGGACTTACTTATTAAAGAGCTTTAATTGTTCTCAATTATTTCTGTTTGTCACAACCTATTAATAATAAGATGTATTCTTTATCACTATTTGAAAAATATGGAACTTATTGTTTTTGTTTATTTTCACGATATATCCCGCGTTGGCAGACAAATCGTACTATAAAGAAAAAAACACTCTGTTCGTCCATAGGAAGGTGTTTGCCAGTATTCCGCCAAATTTTTGAGACAATGTTGAGTGACGCACCACAATACCGCACTTTGCCTTGTTACCAGAGCAAGGAAATGTAAATATTAAATAATTCATCCCTGTTTAAATTCACACACAAGCTCAACAAGCTCAATGTGCTACAACGTATATATACTTGTCTTTTTTAAATTCATTTTTTAAACTCAAAATGTTTGATATAAAGACCATGTATGATTAAAAAGTAATATAAATGATTAATTAACTAAATTATATTATAACGCAATAGATAAGCGACGTTTAGATGTCCATTTTTTAAGATAACATTTATTTATCCTATACAAAGATCATTATAATATACAAAGGTAAATATAAATAGTTTATATATAGCCTATAAGCGAAAATTAGAAACATCTATAGACCTTTCGCATTACCAAATAAAGCACAATACTATCAGAAATGCAGATTTTATAATAGTTATATCCAAACACTTGACCGGATATATCTTAATCGGAAAAGGTTTACTTAAGCATTACTTCGCGTGGGAGTTTAGAGCAAATAGAATAACCATTGTATCTAGGTGGGCATGACATAGCTTAAGCGTCTTACAATAATGTTCCTCTAATCCGAGATTAAGATCGTATCGGGCCAGGACACGGTAAACACTTCACGCGCAAACACAATTCACCTTTCAAGTACAGTTAGTGTGGAGTGTCGAAAAAATACTGACCAACGTGACGGACCGTCAACTTACATGCGATTTGACCATTGTGTACGCATTTACAGTTATTGTTGCCAAAATATCTGTATTGTTGGAGTGTAAAATGCTTGAGCAAAAACTTTTGACAATAGTATGTAATTGAATTAAGTATGAGTGAGTTTCGAAACGTGTTGTTCGGATGTAGATGGTTTGGTTTGGTTGAGGACGCGTGGGCTCGAGAGCTGGATGTTTACAGCTGTCCTAGTTCCTTAACTTCTTGAATGTTCTTTGATTGGCGATTGGTAAATGTTATTTTGCGTGTAGTTTACTTATAAGTACATATATTTGTAGAAATATAAATACGTTTACTAGATTAACAAGCATTATTTTATATAACAATCATAAAATTTGTGTTTATAAATAATTAAAATAAAAAGGCTGGACGAGTTAAAGATTCCAAAGGCATAAAATCGAACTAAGATTTTAGCTGTAATCATATTTATCGATGGTATTCATGTTCGACATTTCTCTACACTTAACAAGAAAAAAATATAGAATGAGAAGAATACGCATCATATTATTTTAAATAATCAATATTTACTATAAATGTTCGGAAATGTTATCGATTATGCTGTAAATTGAAAAATAATTAAAACAAAAAGTCAAAAACCGAAACGGAAATCCGCAATCCAGTAGCCACAGCCAGATGACACATAATTGTAATTTTTTGCATTCAATTCTTACAAAGCGTTCCCAAGGGTGCATTTAAGCTGTTTAAATATTTATGAAGTATTTACGTATTGACAAAACAAAAATGGTTGACAATGGTTTTCACGCATTGTTCGTGGATACGAACGTTTTCAATCGTAATAATGACCACTCGAGAGCTTCCGTTAAGGAAATTTTGGCGAATTTATATATTTTTAAATGTTTGAATTTTTAATATGTCATATATAACGACATGTTATATTTATACTAATATTAAAAATTTAAAAGATTTATTTGGCTCAACGTGCTAATCTTAGGAACTATAGGAGGGTAATTAATGTGTTTATCAGTCTATGTATGTATGTGTTTTTATGTGCGTTGTTGAGACCAAACGCCAAAAAAAATTGATTACTATCGATTTGTCTTCACCTTTAGACCGTCTTCATAGCAATAACCAGTCGCCATATTGCTAAAATGTGAGAATAATCGTAGAACTATGTCAAGTTATTTTGAAATACGTATTCTAAGATAGGTACCCCACCTATCGCAGAATACCTATTTGAAAATAATTAAGTTTTCGTTTCCATTGGTTTTTTTTGTTTACATAGTCGTTTAAGATATATATATATATATATATATATATATATATATATATATATATATATATATATATATATATATATATATATATATATATATATATATATATATATATATATATATATATATATATATATATATATATATATATATAAAGTTAATTAAACAACTTTTCTCTCATTTCTTACTTATTGTTTCAATATTTATAAGAAATACATTTTGATACATACGACCCACCCGCGACTTCGCCCACTTGAATTATACTATTTTATTTAGTAATATCAACTACTTTCTTGTTTTAACAAAATTAATTAAGTTGTCTTTGATAGATTTACTTTACATATCTCTCATGTACAGGCAGTGATTAGTTATAGATTTATTATAGATATAGATTGCATTAGTCTGCCCTTGTTGGGAGAGTCCAATTAAATCCTCACAGGACTTAAGATTTAAATAGGTATCTACCTAAAAAACTATTTAGATTGTTTTTTTTTCTTTTGATTGTTATGTGATGGATTTTTTTTAGTAAAATAAATTTTGTTTTATGTGAATGAAGTACCTAATCAAACCATTAGTTACTAATTAAATAGTAAAAAATTTAAAATACTTCTTTTATATTTTCGACGCTTATAAAAACAACTAACGTAAAAATCGCAGAAATAAATGTAGGTAAAATCAATAGCAAATAATGCCATGATTTCATTGATTTCAAATGCACATGGGGCTCACAATGTATTTAACAGCACTAAATCCTGCACTACTCACTTCCATTGTGCTGTGTTAATTCGATTACCGTCGTATGCCAGAATATATCCGGTATGTGATAGTACTTGTGGTACTGTAGTACAAGTACACACTATAAGCAAAAAAAAAATTTGGACCAGACGTGACGCAGAGAAATAAGTGTGCTGTGATAAGTGTGACTGTAAGCTCAAAAGGTTGTGTGTTCTATTCCCCCTTGAGGAGTTGAAATATTTATTATTTTCATTTCTCGCACTGGTAACGAGGCAAACTACGGCGTTGAGTTACGCTACTCAATACGCAATGACTCTAGAAACGTATGGACAGTTGAGTCCTAATGAGAACGGATTGTCTTATCACTAGGTTCCCAGGTTTCCGCTCCCTACCTTTCTACGTGCGAGTTATTGCGTGAAACTATATAAAACTAACAAATATGTTTTAAGAATATATGATTGTATCTAAAATGTTAAGTAACTCTTTTAAAATGTTATTAATATTTCTAATTTTCATCTCCTTAAGTGGATATCAAATACATATACAGCTCTTTGCGTTAACAGTCGCATGCTTGTATCCCTGCCCCATAACTGGCCCTAATTTTCAATTTGAGTACCTACTGTACTTACTTAACGCCGCGCTTTGCCTTGTTACCAGAGCGAAATGAAAATATTTCATGTACCTAATTTATATTTAGTTTTACAGAAATAGATAAATATGTTTATTTTTATGTATTGAAAACACAACGCATAAGAAATACCTACAAAAAAAGCTTACGTCACGTGCAAACTGTTCATTGCCTAATAGATATCCAAGCGAAGAAAAAAAATATAGTGTTTCTGTAGCCTAACGTGAAAGATAAATATAATCGCCAATATAATGACCTCTTGAAACCAGCACAGCCAATAAAAGCTTTACCCAGAACTCAAATCGCAACTAAAAAAACACAAAGATGTATCAAGTCCATTACGACACTTGAACAATCATCTTTATTTTATTAGAACGAGATATTCGACCGGTTTTTTAACGCTAAATGAAAATATTCTTTATGATTCAAGTAATAAAGTTAATATTCGTGTGTAATACAATATTTTTATAAAGCCAAGTAACGTAACACCTCAAGCGCCTATCCCATTCACAACTCAATACAAGTTGAGCACCTTTATCATAGCTTTGACACTTTTATACAGGCGCGATTAAAGAATAAATGAAATTAGAGTCCAATAATATTATTACTTTTTTTCGATAGCTACCAACAATGAGCCCCTTTCCTTTGACTTTAAATAAGTAAGCGTTCACTCGGATTACCACCTACATTTGTGTAAACACAATAAATAGTTTTTATATCGTCTCTTTATCTAAGGATAGATTATAGATAGGTTTGCTACTGAATTTAAGATATTTGTAGATAAGAAAATGTCATATTTTGTAATATTTTTCGTTTATTTTATGTGTAACTTTATATTTGTGTAGTTATATAAACGACGATACTTAATTAATAAACTGCAATGTTCGAAATTCGGCTAAACGGGGGAAACGGAACGAAGTAGGTATCTTGACACAAGGTTCCCAAGTTCCCTCTGCCCACCAATCGCGGGATACAGCATAAGGCAAAAAAATATAAGTTATATTCTCTAAGAACATTTTTAGTAATGATAACAGCTCAAATTATGCGTAATTGGGACTTCTTCACTAATAACTGTATCTACTTATAAAAAGCTAGTTATAATCTTGCTGATAATTTAGTCAAATATAGATATTATCCGAATATAGAAAACTATACAAATTTATATACTATATAATTTTCACTAGCTGCTGGTTCGAATTGGCAAAATATTATCGTATTGGATATTTTACAACATTTACATCACGTTAAACTTTTACATGTAACCTCCTATAGATACCAGCGGTACTTCGTATCAAAGTTACCTCGGAACAGAGAAAATGTCATAAGACTCTTAGTTGCTCCCATTTCATTTATTATAACCATCTACGTAGTGTTTTTTAAAAATTTCCATCTAATAAATAGACTTTACTTAAAATCAAATAAATTTTATAAATATGTACATTTATAAATATCAAATGTAAAATATTTATCTGAAAGAATGAAGAGAAATATATATAGTACTTCATCCATTATCACACATGTGTAGGTATGTCCAAAATCTATACTGTGGAGATCTAGTTAGCGTAGTAGACGGGAGAAGCCGTCCTAATTAGCCACCTGCCTCCCGTCTCTATCCCCTTTTGAGCGGACTGAAAAACAGTTTGTACTTATTTATATATTGAGTTTACTGAAAAGGTAACATTATAATGGTAAATGTTGTTTGATAAAATACGTTCCTTTAAGTAGCAATTGATTACTTTTATTTGAAAAAGGTATTTTAAATCTTGACATTTTACATATAACATTAGACAAGCAAGTGTTCCCTCTACCTGCCATTGCGTAGAAATACAGCTTGAAGCTCAGACAAGCAAATTTATAATTTAGTATAAAATGCTTGCAGCCTAAATATGTAGATACTGAGATTTCAACAGTGCAATAAAGACTGATAATAAGAGGTTATTGTGGATACTGATAATTAGAGCTCACAAATATATTTTTTTTGTAATACCAGCTACGACTATTAAATATGTGTTTTGGAATTTGTTGAGCAAAAAAACTGATATGAATTTATTCTGCCTAGCTGCTTATATGTATGTATGTATTATATGTGAAATGAATATGAAATGTCTTAAGATATTCCTGAGAAAGTAAATAAAAATCTACACTAGTTAGAATAGAATAAAATTAAAAGCAAAGCACAAAACCACAGATAGCGTATTTTAAATAAATATATCTAAGATGTAGAAATAACATAAATTTAACTCAAAATGTGAGAAAATATCTCGATCTTAGTTAGTTATAGTCCAAATAAAAATAAAGTCATCTAATTCAAAAGAAAAAAAGCAAACTTAGTCTCTCATTTTAATAATTAAAAAGATTTCTCTCTTCGATATTTTTTTCCAAAGGAAATATAAAGAAAAGTCGAGAGATGAACACCGAAGTTGTTTAAAACATAAACAAATTCAGAAACCGCCGACGAACTCGTCTTGCCGTCGGCGGTCGATTTACATAAAATTACCATCCCTCGCTTTCGTAATATCTCTTTTGTGACGCCTAAATATTTTGCGAACAGTTTTCCACACAAAGTCTCTAATTCAATACCGGCGTTAAATAGCTTCGAAAGTTATTTGCCGTCGCGATGTTTTAATATTCTTTAACGAATTCTGATTGATAAATAGGGTGCTTTTAGTCGTTTTTTTGTTTCTTTTTAACTTTGTATATATCAATTTGGTGGTTATGCATATAAACATGTACCTTGCAGAAAATTTTGGTATATTTATTCAAGTCACAAATATCTACTTAATAAAAAATTGTAATAATAACAATAGTTAAGAAAATCTATGGACTATTGTGGCGTTCGTAATTCACATGTAGATAGTAAAATGTAGCCGATAATCACCAGTCACCACAATATGTTTATTTATGCCGATACAGCCAGATACTCGTATAATTTAGTTTTTTTTTTCAGCTTCACGCTGTATCCCGCACGAGGCAGGGTAGGCAGAGGGAACCCGGGAACCTAGTGTTAAGAACTCCGTTCCACTTCCGTTCCTCTCTTTCCGCCGAATTTGAAGCATTGCGTGTTGAGTGGCGGAACTCAACGCTGCGCTTTGCTATATTACCAGAGCGAAGAAATGAAACATTAAATATTTAAATTGAAAATATTAAATATTTCATTTCCTGGACTGGGGATCGAACCCAGAACCTGTCGGTTACAGTCACACCTTGTGCCGCTGCGCCACGACAAATCTCAATATATAATTTAGTTGTAGATAAATTTGTAGATAGCACATAATAAGTAGTTGTTAAGAAGAACGTTCCTAGTCTCAATATATACTTAATATGTCAAATATGTTTTAGAATTCATACACTTCAGAATGATTTACGTGGATAAATAACCTTTCATGTACCTACCTCGATAAAAAAGTACCTCCCAAAAGCTTACTCAATATTCGCCTGGACGTTTTCAAAGAGAAACGAGGTCGAATCCAGTTACATTAATGTAACAAGATTACATGAAAAAATGTATACGCAACTCTACTCAGCTTCACATCGCAAGGTAGGCAGAGGGAACTTGGGAGCCTAACGTTAAGAAGATTCTGTTCCACTTAAGTTCCCCACTTTCCGCCGAATTTGAGGCATAGCGTGTTGAGTTACGGAACTCAAGGCCGCGTTTTGCCTTGTACCAGAGAGAAGAAATGAAAACATTAAATATTTAAATTGAAAATATTAAATACAATTACAATTAGATACATCTTAATGCAGAAATATTTTTTGTAAATAACTACATTAGTAACATATAAATAGTATCTACTGGTACATTCATTATATTATGTGATTCCATTATTGCCAGGTGCATGCTAACTCACACCCTAAACTAAAGTTACATAAACAAAGCAAACATAAAATAAACTGTGGGACAAATGAATTTATCGAGTACAGTCGTGCACAAAGCGCTTGAACGGTGGGCGGGGCGTCACGCCTTCGTCTTGCGGGCAATTAGAACAACAATGAAACAGACCGTTTTGCTATAAAATCAATCAGCATAAATTAACCATGTTAAAGCCCGTTTTGAATCTCTGAAAATTATGTAAAGACAAATTATGTGAATGCTTACTAAGGAATATTAGATGAATAATGAAGCTATGGATTGTAAACTTTAGTGAAGAATTGCCAGAAGCAATTTTCAATAATGTGTATTAGTGTTTTTACCTATAATAAGAATTTTATTTATCCTATCTTTGTCTTATAGATATCGATTACTTTTTTTAAAATTAAGCGTAATCTCACGTAGAATTCCATCTAAAAACCGCTAAAAGCACTTTGAATATTAATCTTATCTAGCTATCACTTGTAAAATCAAATGTACAAAAAATATCATCAGTAGGTAAGTTATTTTACAAATATTTATCTAAGAACAAAATGATAAGGAGGTAGGTACATAACGTCAATGGTACCAAATATTTTATTTAAAAGAAAAATTAAAAGTAAACATTCTTTATAGCGGCCCAGTGCGTAACTTAACACAATTATCGGAAGCTGGCAACGGAGTGTTTTAACGTTCCCTGTACCAGTTGCTATATAGGTACTTAACTGCCTTTACCTACAACCTACTTAACCTTCAGCATAATATATATTTTTCGTCATTGAAAAGAATATTTTGCACCCGCAACATTTTATTTACAAAACTTAACGTGTTTTACCGTAGCCATTTTAGATATAACAGTATTTTCACATGGTCGAATAACGAATTAGCATTCATATGCGGGCGCGGCGGTGGCGGTGTACGCGGCAATTGTTTTCCGTACAACATCTCGTTTGTTTTATCCGCGACAATTCGTGTAAAGCCGTCACATACAATTCTATTTCAGACTCGTATTCGGTTTTTCAATACTTTAACTATATATGGAAAGCTTTTGAAAGTAGATTTTTAAAAATAAAAATTAATTTTATAACAGATTTTATATCTACATATCTTATGGGACTATATGGTATGTCTACTCTGGTAAAGTTGGAACTAGGAGGTAGGTATATTTATGTATGGGTCATAATTAATTTGTCATAGTAAAACTAAATGTTAATTAAAAATAATGCGTCATAGGAAGATAAAATAAGTATCTACTACTAAGAAAATAAATTATCTGTATTTGTATCTACCTATCTGCTGAACTTATCTGTGATGGAGATGATATTTTATAAAATTCACCAACAGTACCTATCTATTTTTTCATTTCCTTAATTTCACAAGCATTTCTAATTCCAAACACTTTTGTGTTATGTATGGGTGGCTAAGTTAGGATCTTAAAGATTACCGTCTATTTTTCACTTCATACTATATCAACGCATATAGAAGGGGAAGGATAGGAAACATGGAAACCTTTGTCTTAATACTAAGACACTACGTTCCCATCAGGAACACCAGGAACGTAAGGACCGTCAGGAACGTGTAGAATTACGTTTTCCACAACCAAATTCAACGCCACTCTTTGAATTGTTCACCAGAGCTTAAAACCAGACTTCAGAGTGAAAAATCTAAACATAAAGTATTTTTTCAATTAAGTGAGAATCGATTCTACAGCCGTGTCACGTTTACAGTCGCACGCGTGTGCCCCTGAGCCACGACGGTCTCTAGTCAACCCTACGGTCCCTAGAATTTACCCACGCTTTATTTTATATCATAAGTAGTATTGTCTTGACACTCGGTATCAAATTCTGCCACTCGGAGTACGAAAGAGTTTCGAATTTGGTGGCCTAAGGTAAAAAATATGTTTCATAAACATGCGTTAATATATGTACTAAATCAAGTGACTTTAGGGAAATTAGATGGAATTATTGAAAATAGATGGTATAAAATGAATAATATTTTTAAATTATTATAACAGAACCATCAATTTTTTTTTTCCTAAAAAAAAATAGATGGTTCTTTTATAATAATTTAAAAAATAATATTCATTTTATTTACAAATATTTAAAAATATATAAATTATCTATAGGTACATTATTAAATCTACATTCTAAAGAAACTATATAAAAAATTTTAGATTTGAAACATTTCACGAATCGTATTATGTTGCGAGCAAGTAAAATAAAAATTTCCCTTAATTTTCTTATTCTGAAACATTGCTTTCCCCAACAAAAGCGTGGAGACAGTAAACAAAATGGCGTATTTAAATGGGCGGCAACTGCATTGTTAGCCCGCGGCGTCTCGTCGATATTTGTTGCTACCCCACTCGCACTCGTGGCTAAATCTCTTTATTTTCCTTTCTCATTCACCACGGCGTTAAATTTTCTTAAAAACAATTAAAAAGAAACTTTAAACATTGACAATAAAGTATATATTGAAGTACCGCTCTTTAAGGGTAAGCTTTATCACAGTCGTTTACCGCGATATGTGAAACTGTTGCATATTGTTCTGTCCCTATCTGTCTCGCACGCAAAAGCGTATTTTTATATCTCCATCTCGTTCCCGCGCCTCCTGAGAAGTAATGTGTTGTTGCTTGTTGTGATATCTCCAAAATAACAGGGAAGTACTCGCTACGAAGTTGTCATTTGTAACGGTTTTGAAAGGAGGGACAGCAAATAAATAATATTATAATATTATAATAAAATAATATATTAAAATATTTGTTCATAATTAAATGTACTCAGCTTCACGCTTTATCCCGCACATGGCAGAGTAGGCAGAGGGAACTTAGGAACCTAGTTTAAGACACTCCGTTCCATTTCCTTTCCCCACTTTCCACCAAATTAGAGGCATTGCGTGTTGAATGGCGGAACTCAACGTCGCGTTTTGGCTTGTACCAGAGCGAAGAAACGAAAACTTCAAATATTTAATGTGAAAAAAATAAATAATTCATTTTCTTGAGTGGGGATCGAACCCACAACGTGTTGGTTACAATCACGTGCTTGTGCCGCTGCGCCAGGACAGGCCTCAATTAGAATGTAAACAATTTAAAGATAGATCTAATTAGATCAAAGATAGATCTAATTATTCTTTCGTGACACAGAGCCCACACGAGCGTAGATATAAGTACAAACGTGACAGGCTGTGGATTTGATTCTCACTGATAGAAATGAAAAGTTTACTTTTCCTGTCATGCTATAAGCAGTATTCATTGTGAAGATAAAAATAACTTATTTTTAGAGAATCTGTATTTTAAGAGATTTTCTGGGTCTATTGATTATTAATATTTTTAATACACCTACTACATTTTGTTATCAACATATACAAAAAAGGAACTCATCTATTTACTATACTTCCTATATTATATTATTGCTGTAATACAGATCTATACATTTAATTCTTTAAATATCAGTATCACTATTTTTCTTTAATACCTATATAATATAAAAATATAATATTTATACTTATATACAAAATAATTTCAATTCTGTAGTTTATGACCTATATTACACAATTTATTAACCTCTGTAGTTTTTTTTTCATTCTCATAGGAAATGTGGGACGTTATCTCACCTTAATTCATGCCAATTTTCAGATTTAAAGCGTTCAGTAGATCCTGCTGTGGGTTGTTTATTAGTACCTACCATAGCAAACTTAAAGAAATAATCGCTTGTATAGTTACTTAAAGTATTAAAAATACATTATTAGCCAAAAAAATAGTTCACTATCATTGATTATTTACTGCAATATATAATATAAAATATAATATAAATAGTTGAGTTTTTATTACATTGTAATTTTGTATACACACCTTAAGTTTTTATTAATAGATTTAATATACATATATACAAACAATACATAATAAATTAAAAAATATAATACATTTTTATGAGTCCACAGTCACACTTCATAAACGAATGTTTACCTGCGATCCGTACCGCGGGCTCAAGGCAGGGCTCAAGCCGCGTCGTCGGCGGAGTGGGGCGTCGCTAAACAAAAACACGTATACAAGGAGCGGGCGAGCGGTGATTGGCCGGCGGCGGCGCGCGGTGCGGCCCCGGCGCCACGCGTGTCCGCCCGCCGCCGAGCCGGCCGCACTCGCGCCCCGACCGCCGCCGCGAACATGTGCAGCGGAGCCGACGGACCCTCCTGGCCGCTTGCCAAAGACGCGCCTGCCGTTACCGCCGCCGCGATAGACCACTACCGACTTCAACTTTACAACTATGCCGTTGCTGAGCGACTTCGCCTGTATCAGCCCGCCGTCGCGCCCTGCTATGGGCCCTACGCGCCGCGGCTCGCCCTCTCCATGTCGCTGCTCCAGCACCGTGCCCTCCAGCCCGAAGAACCGAAGCCCCAACACAGCTACATAGGATTGATCGCCATGGCGATACTCAGCTCTCCAGAAAGGAAACTCGTGCTTTCAGACATATATCAGCATATACTTGATAATTATCCGTATTTTAGAACGCGAGGACCCGGCTGGAGGAACTCTATTCGTCATAATCTATCATTGAATGATTGCTTTGTTAAAGCGGGACGATCGGCGAATGGAAAAGGACACTATTGGGCTATTCATCCTGCTAATGTTGAAGATTTTCGTAAAGGTGACTTTAGGAGGCGTAAGGCACAAAGAAAAGTTCGTAAGCATATGGGACTAGCTGTGGACGATGACGGTGAGGACTCACCGTCGCCACCACCGCAGTCTCCTCCACCGACTCCTTTGCCGATGCCGTTTTGGAGCGGCCGGATTCCCAACAGTACACAGACTCGGAAGAGACAGTTTGATGTAGCATCATTGCTTGCTCCTGATGACGCGCCAGAGAAGCGTGCTCGCCGGGACAGTAGTGGAGAAGAAGAAGTGGAGGAGGATATAGACGTGGTAGCGAGTGATCAAGAGGAGGTGCGCTCAACGGAGGAAGAAGCGCGCGTGCCACTGACGCCAGCGGCGCACTATCCTTTGCTAGGCGGCTGGTGGCCCGCGCTCGATCCTGCTCTCCTGCAACAACTTCGAAGGCACACTATTCCACCTCATTCGCCAGCACCTCCGAGCCCTCCGGACCAACAACGCCCGCCGGACACTTAAATTGTGATATAAACTCTTGCGACGGCTGTCGTGCTTGTACAAATGTGAATAGTGAATACTCATGATTGTTATCCTTCAAATATATGAAGTAGTGGATACTCATACACATACAGATAAACTCAGTGTCTTTACTCCGCTCGATTTCTTCAATCTTCTATCTTTCATTAATTCTTTCCTTTTTAAAAATGTATTTACACACTTTGCACGCGTTGAAATCTTTTTCAATGTATTAGTGATTTTATTTTATACGTTTTAGATCAAAAATGTAAATTATCGTATAAATGAACTTGTGTATGTATAAACGTGATTTATATATCTATCTACTTGAAAGTAAATAATATTAATTTTAAAGTCTGAAAAACGACCAAGTGACTGTAGTTATACTTATTCATATAGCTATTTGTATATAAAATCTAAATATCTACTCATTGTTGTTATAGAAACATGATGTTGTTTAGTAACTAGAGGCCGTCGGATTAGTTAGATATAAGATAAGTCTATAAAAATTCTAATAAATAGAAATTATACCTTAATCGAAAATCTTTTAATTAAATCAAATAACCTCCAATTGTAAGAATATGATTAATTATTATTTTTAATATTTCCAATGTACAACAAAGTTTAAAATGCTAATAGGTAAATAATACAAAATTATTTATTTTGTATACAACATATTTATAAACACAAAATAAAAAATATCTAATGCAAACTTTCTAAACAAATTACAAAATAAGTGTTGATTACTTGTTAAATATATAAATAAATACTCGAACTGTTTGGTACATGTTTTATAGTGATTTCCAAACTAACTTTTAGAACTAACCATTTGACTGAATTACATAAAGGAAGAAGTACTATTTTTTTCTAATGTTTTGAATCTTTTTTGAATATATTTCTTTTTAACATTGACAGTTATCGTATTTTCGGCAATTATATCTTTTAAACATTTTAATAATAAAAAAAACAACATCCAATATGAACTTTCATTTAAAATGTAATCTGTAATAATATTTAGATATGTTACATTGGGAGAATAAATACAATGGTAGGTGTTATATTTGCTTTGTGGCGTATTCTTCATTTGAATAATTACACAAGTGGATGTAGCCTTCATCGGAAATTGGAATGTTTAACATTTAATTTAAAGTATTATATTTTTAATATAAATAAAAATAAAATATTCAATAATAATATAAATAGATAATGTTATTAAAATATAAATGAAGAGATCTTTTAAAAAGGTAACTGTTCTGCGATCCAGAACATTCATTTAGTTTGTATTAAGTTTTATTTTATAGCTACACGCCGGACGTGGTAGGGTAAGCAGAGAACTTGGGAACCTTGGGGTTAACATACTTCGTTCTGTTCCACACTTCCTACTGAATTTGAGGGATTGCCTATTGAATAGCGGAACTTAACGCTATGCTTTGCCATGTCACTAATGCGAAATATTTATAGAATGAAAATATTTAGTATTCCATTTCCTCGAATTCGATTTCTATCGAACCCACAATCTGTCACACAGTCACACGCTTATGTTCCTGCTTCACGACAGGCCTCAAGTTGTTTTAAAAAAAGCAATGCAATATGATCAAATCGAATAAATATTAAGTTATATGTAAATTGACGATTATTATCATCATCATCCATTAAAAAGAAATCTCAAAGTTATTCAAACATCCATACTGGATGTGTACAATAGTTAAATCAAAACGTTAATAACTAAAACAAAAAAATACTATTATATAACAATGGGCAGTAAAGTTTTTACTTAAATGATATCAATAACAGGTTTTAATATCTTAACATTTTATTAATATGTGTAACATGAATTAGTTAACTCTGAATACTTTATAATATCTATCCCTGATATATTACTTTTAGATACATTATTACATATAATTTATTTAATCTTATAATGAAAAAAAAAAAACATCTACTTTACTTTTTTCAGATACATGCTATATCTCGTACATGACAGGCAAGACAGAGGAAAATTGGAAAAGTTAAAATAATACAATAATCATTTTAAATAATATCAACGAAGATTCTAATATATTACAAAATTTTAAAGGCGATGTTAGTTAACAATTTAATTTTATTTTTTTGCAATAAATATTTCATACAAATATAGATACCCACACGATTGCTCGTGCTTGGTTAAATATAGCTGATTGCAGATAGTGAAAAACCTTTCTAACACCTGATAAACTGTGATCAGACCCATTTGAAAACGATTATCGAGAATAGTACAAAAGAGTTTCCTATAAACATATTTAAATGTTCCCACGCCGCTAAAGCTTTTTAAACAAGCCGATTTGCGCCAAATGAATCATCGTTTAAAACAATGAACGGAATACATGCTTATTAAGATTTTTCCTTGAAAGTGTTTATTTATAAATTAATACCTTTTATCTTCGAAGTTTTTGTAAATAATCCTTATGTTATTTTAAAGTTTTTTTACTTGTTTCGTATAATGAAGTATTTTAATTAGAAGTCATTACTAAAATAGGCCTTCAAGTGTAGTCATCAATTATTAATAGGTATAGTATTACAATAATATTATAATCGGGCTAAGTTATTTAATATGAAATAAATTACTGCGAAAAGGTATTTATGGAATTATTTACCTAACTAACATATATGGATGATTTTTTTATACCAATAGGTTAATTAAAAGTTTCGATATAACTATCAGTAATTTGGACTATTCTGACTGAACAGTAACGGTTGTGGGTGATCTCAATTATTAGAAAGTATAGTGCATATGTTTGTTTATTCTATTTTAGAATTATAGTGGGGGATACTAATTTAAAAAAAGGTCGCAGTTTTACAATAAAAAATAACTGAATTTGAGGCCTGTCGTGGTGCAGCGGCACAAGCGTGTGACTGTAAACGATAGGTTGTGGGTTCGATCCCCACTCGAAGGAATGAAATATATAATATTTTTAAATTAAATATTTAATGTTTTCATTTCTTCGCTCTGGTAACAAAGCAAAGCGTGGCATTGATTTCCGCCACTTAACACGTGATGCCTCAATTTTGACGTAAAGTAGGGAACGGAAGTGGAATGGAGTGTCTTAACGCTAGGTTTCCAAGTTCCCTCAGCCTACCCTGCCACGTGCTGGATACAACGTGAAGCTGAGTGAGTGATTAATAAATGACATTATTACAGTCTTAGTTTAAAATTTCATGGTAATATGAATTAGCCATAGATTAAAATGCTCTTTTACAGTTAGCGTACTCAATGTACAAAAACCATAAAGTCAAAATTAAAGGAGTTTCAAAAAATTATACTCCTGTCCTACTAAGGTCAAGTCGTAATACAAGACAAACGCAGTAGGCTCAGGGGTCAAAGCGTATGATTGTAAATTAGTTAGAATGCGGGTTCGATTTCCATCCAAGAAATTATATGTTTAAATTATTTGCTGTTTCTTGCTCTGGTAATGAGGCAAATCGTCTGCGCGTTTTCTGCATGCAATGCCAATTTGGCAAAAAGTTGAAAATGAACGTGTCTCACCGAAGACGGAGTGTCGTAAGACTTAACACTATGTTCTCAAGTCCCCTCTGCCTACCCTGCTATGGTTCGTAATTTAATTTTAAAACAAATACATGGTACTCTCAAGATTAGCAACTGCAAGGTTTACACATGAAAGAAATTAACGTATTTATGTTTATTTGTCCTGAAATAGTTCCCATATTCTCTCATATTCCTGGCTCGACAGAGAAAATCTACATATATGTACGTAATTTCTCACAATTCAATTTTGAATTTTTTGCTATTGCTTTTGTAATGCAGAATTATCAGGTTATCAGTGTAACAATAGAATTTGTGTAATCTGCGAACTAAGCAGGTCGACTCGAGGAAGGGTATTCGTCATTTCCTGACCATTCTTCCTTTGTGAAAGCATAGGATTATGAGATAACATCGCTGAACTGTTGGCTTAAGTGAGTTTTTAAATATGATAAGCCAAAAGACAACATTTTATTCACTAATTTGAATAGCTAAAGCTCTAGATTTAACAGCTTATTCCTTAGAACATAAATACATACATGTATCTACATCATCGTGTATTATATAGGTATATATATATATATATATATATATATATATATATATATATATATATATATATATATATATATATATATATATATATATATATATATATATATATATATATATATATATATATATATATTTAACATTTTAAATTTTTTAATTGTTAAACTAGCTGAAATTTCCTGACTATGAAACTGCTCTTCGAGGCGGTGACAGTGGTAGCTGAATATTTATGTTTATTTGACGAGTCAGAAGTAAAAGCAAAAGTCTATTTGAATGAAGAACAATTTGTATCTATTTTATTTTTTTTCAGCTCCACGATGTGTCCCGCGCACGGCAAGGTAGGCAGAGGGAACTTGGGAGCCTATTGTTAAGACACTCCGTGTCCTACTTTCCGGCGAATTTGAGTTATGGCGTTCTAAATGGTGGAGCTCAACGTCGCGCTTTGCCTTGTTATCAAAACAAGGAAATTAATTACATAAAAATATTTTTGTAATGTAGGTATGTACATTTGAAAATCGAGTGGGTCGATCGAATCCACAGATGTGCAGCTGCATGAATATTACAATTATAACAACCCTTTTATGTTTAAAACATATTTTATCTATAAAAATGAAATGTAAATAAGATAAAATATCACATGTATTTATTAGACAAGATGTTTGCTAATCCGAGGACTCTGTATCTACTCGTATATTATTATACTACGTAGAATATCGTGAAATATTAATATTATATGAATTATTTACAGATTTTAAATATTATTGTACGATGATAAGCTTTTTATACCTATTGCAATTTCAGTAAATGCCTTTTATTGATTATTTCTTATAGAAAAATAAAAATCTGCCAACTGCTACTCGATCCTGCCCACCTCCTGTACCATTTATAAGCAAAACTTAAGTTTTAGGGCATATGTACTTATTTTGTACAAAAATATGTTAATAATGATAAAATAACTGTAGGTCAAGGGAATGTAAAAACGATGCATACATGCTTTTTTGGTTGTGTTGACTAGACGTTTTTCCCGTCTTTAAAGGATCAACTAAGTCTACGGTTGGTCTCAAATATCCATTCGATAATAGTTTCAGCATAACCATCACGCGATCTCGAGGTAAATATATACTAAATTATTTTGACAGATGGACAGACGAGTGAAAAAATATATATATATATATAAGGATAAGGATCCACTTTCTAATTTTTACGGTACGGAATTCTAAAAAGTGATATGCATATATTTAAAGCTCAAATTTCTACAATTGTAACAAAAGTATTTATATAATAAAATCAGTACCTACAGTTAAGGATGAAATAATACAGATATAACTTCATGAAATATAAGTGAAGTCAACTTTGACATCTTTGGCACGATACAATATTTTAAAAAAAATATTAGGAGTAATACAATTTAATTGGTAATAAAATTCAGACATAACCAGGTATTATTAGAAACGAAATGGCTTAGGCATAAAAGGGTCCATTAGGCGGCGAGGTGATGTAGTGACCTGTGGGTGGCGGGCGGAGGGCGGGTGGCGTATAAAACGTCCACTTCGCGAATTGGCCGAATCTAAACGCTCCCAATTCTGCCAAGTGTCGACAAAGGCCGACTTTTAGCGGAACAATGAGTGAATGAAGCAAATTACCGCTTTTCGACTCTTGAAAGCGTCCATCCAGCCGCACCGACTGGCGCATTGTCGTCGAACGGTTTGCGCTCCGAAACAAACGATAACAATAAACAGTAAAAAGGAAAGTGTAGTATTTTGCGTGAAGTGCGCGGGACAAAGGGTGCGCGGTAATAGGTGTTAATGTGCTGATCGTTGAGCATTGTGAATGGCGCCGCGGGCTCGCCCCGGAATATTTTTATAACAAATCATCGCCTCGATGATTGACATTGTAGCTCTGTTGAGTTACTAACGAACTACTTTTATTCTATTTCTATGATTTGAACTTGCATAATAAGAGTGTAACAGTAAACTTTAAATTACTGCTCGGTGAATTAGAAATTGTTTTCTTTTGTATCTGAGTGGGCGCTTGCTATATTGCTTTGTGAAAACTTAAATTTTAATAAAAGTCTGAGTTTCTTATTAATTCATATATAGGTATTACTGCTACCATAAGTTAAATATGTAATACTTTTTACTACACTATAAAACGGCAATAAATATGATTTACAATAACTTATATGTTATTATTCTAAATCCATAAACTATAAGCAGAATATCAAATATGATAATCTCCGTTTAAGTGTGATAGTCACACACTCTCTCAGCTTCACGCTGTATCCCGCACATGGCAGGGTAGGCAGAGGGAACTTGGGAACCTAATGTTAAGACACTCCGTTCCACTTCTGTTCCCCACTTTCCGCCGAATTTGAGGCATTGCCTGTTGAGTGGCGGATCTCAACGCCGCGTTTTGCCTTGTACCAGAGCGAAGAAAATGAAACATTAAATATTTAAATTGAAAATATTACTAAGCTTAAATTTAAAAAGCGTATAAAAATTTTGAACGAAGCAGGATTTGAACCCGCGCCTCTGGAATACCGTTCCGTTTCTGTCCTAAGTGTGGAATAACACTTTAAAACATAGTAAAATATTGAATATATTAAATATTTCATTTCCTCGACCGGGGATCGAACCCAGAACCTGTCGATTAAAGTCACACGCTTGTGCCGCTGCGCCACGACAGGCCTCATAAGTGTGGTAGTAATATATAATATGTGTCTCAATTACATAGCAAGTAGGTAAAGCTAATATACAAGCTAACATAGAAAAAAATGCGGCGGAAAGTAGCAAACGTCTATGTCTTATCAACCAAGTTTTCGAGATTATCTCTGCTATGAATAGGATAAAACACAATGTGAAAGAGATAAAGACAAATAACTAGCAAATAAAATTAAAAAAATAGTACTTGCACATGAAGTGTAACAGTTTAGTACAATATCTATTATTCTTCATAACGTTAATATAAATATTGTCACAATCCCCAAAAGTAACTTAATATCTATCAAAAAGAATGTTAAAGGCGTCATTGCGCAATATTGCCGGTCAACACTTCAGGAAACAGTACGAAACTATTAAGTTATTGTTGAATTTTTATCCTACAAATAATTACTTTATTACTTTAGCGGAAGGACTAAATTAGCTTGTAATATATAATATGTCATTTTATAAGGATCGACTGTATAGTTAGTTCAAACACCAGCAAAACAAACAGGATTGAAGAGGCATGGAGAGGCGACCGCCCGCAGATTCGCACTTCAATTGAGAGTTCAGGGTATGGAGCAAACGATACGGGCATATGCCAGGAAACATTTAAATAATATAAAATATTCGTTGTATTAAAAATGTAAACACAATGGTGTTATTATGTTATTATGCAACAAAAATGTATGTTGATCAGAATTTTATTTTCAAATGGTTATTGTTCTTCATAACGAATTATCTCGCATATAGGAGGTAAAAAGAACCTACAGTCAAGACTTCCATATCCACTTTTGAATTTAGAATGGCTCGTATTGAGAAATGAACTCAACGTTGATCTTGTTCGTTCATGGCATTTCTAATGCTGTAAAATTACCATAGACAAAAATTGAACTACGAGTAACTTATATGAATTAATAATATAAATAACCTTGTGATTCACCTAATATAGGACATTGTATGTAGTTTTTAAGTCCGATTCGAAGAAACATTTCTATTGATATTTGTGATCCATGTGACCACCCATTAAATATGGATATGACATAACCTAATATTGTACGTATTGAGAAGAACTGAAATTGATCACCATCATATAAAAAACATTTCAGTTAGCAAACAAACTTCCGTAACGCATTAAAAGATATAAAAAAATCAAAAATGAAAGAATGTCATTAGAATGCACACAATGCATTCGGTCTAGGCAATGCACGATTGGCTTTAACCTCAGTTTACCTATGAATTTGAAGACTTGGAATGGTAATCATTGTACTTATTTTACAACGAACTTACTATTGGGATATATCTGTTTGCAAATGGCCGTCTATATATAGTCTTTGAATTTAATATAGAATAATTAATGAAAATGGTACAAAAATATAAAACTCGCCTGATTATCAATAAAGATTTGCGTGTCGAACTTATCGAATAGGATTTAGCTAAATGCCGGTATTGGTTGTTTATAATGGTGTAGTACAGAATATGTACCTATTCTTATACTAGGCTTTCCCTATTTACGAAGTGATAAGCAGAAGACAACAGGCAGAAGTAATCGTCCATAAACCACATCAATATAAGCTTTTCATTAATTTATTCCTAGTCATTTTACAAACTTAATTTTTTAAGTTATATTTAGTAAACATTGTAATCATATTTACGTTTTAGCCCTTTTAGGGTTGACAGTCACGTGACAGATACTATTGTAATGGAAACGAGATAAATACTTTTCTTCGTATGCATTGCCGATTTTAAACGATTGCATTTGCACATATTCTAATTACTCAGAAGACACATGGTTGGATACTTTTTTTTTTTAATATTATGTAGATGAGAGCTTTTGTTGCTGTTATAATGTTTTAGTTTATATATAGACACTATACTATACAATTTAATATATATATATATATATATATATATATATATATATATATATATATATATATATATATATACAATTTAATATATATATAGGTATATATATCACATTAATTCATTACTGCACTTTTCCAATTAACCTAACTTGACATTCATGTTTTCATTAAAAAACAAACAAATATCAGGATATTGACTAAATGTTTATCTAGTATAACCATTAAAACTTAGCAATTAAACCACTTCACGTGTCAATATTTATTTATTTTTTCTTGAGCTTCACGCTGTATCCCACACATGGTAGGATAGAAAGAGAGAAATAAGTAACCTCGTGTTAAGTCACTCGAAGTTTGTCACTTGCCGCCGAATTTGTGGCATTGTGTGTTACATAGCAGAAATCAACGCCGCACTTTGCCTTGTTACCAGAGCGAAGAAATAAGAATATTCAATATTTTATTTCCTCGGGTAGGGATCGAATCTACAACCTGTTGCCTTTACACGCTTGTGCTCCTGCGTCTACACAGACCTCAATCATCAATATGTGACTAATCGAAATGAAATAAATAAAATAAATAAAGCACGGCCAGTTTTCGATCGAGTGATCCCGGATGAAACTTTGAAGCGAATATAAACGATTCCCATAATGCATGATTCAAATGCTGTTGGGCATTGAGAGTCGCTCGTCCGTGCACATTTAATTGTGGGACACGGCAACAGATGCTGATTGCGAGGGTGAGATTGGGTACGAGAAAGTTTTGCTTTCTATACAAAGGTTTTGCTAAGGAAGACGATCAAGCTATGTATTTTCTTATTTATCTGTGATACAATTAAATATATATAAAAGTTTTTTTTCTGTTTTATATAGGTATATATTTAAATTAGTTTCCAATGTTATAAAATTATTAAAAAATATATATTTGGATTTGACTGATTATATATTTTTTGATTTGTCAAATATAATGTAATCAGTTGTTTATAAACATTTTATAAATAAAGTTCGGAATACGTAGACTTTTGGTTAGGTCATCATGTTTGAAAGTTCTATTTTTGTTTTCCTTGTATGGTAAGGGGATACGATTACCAACTGATACTAAGGGATGCTGTTTAACAGATATTTATGGAAATACGAGTATACGAAAAGTCTTATATAATGATACAATATTTTATGTAGTACTGGACTATTGTTGATACAAGTCTTGGGACCTCAAAAACTATATGGATTCCGCATTTTATTGTTAAGGATCTAAACCTTGTAAGGAATTGAGTACAGCAGATTTTCATCAAGTTTTTAAAACTATAAAGAGACAACTTCATAATTTTTTATGTTATTAATAATCTAGAATAACGTAACTTAATTTGATTTTATCGTTGTGCACTTGTATATTATAAAACCATTCCAAAGTATTAAAAAAATATATAAAATTTACGTTTAATTTATTTCATTACGATAGTACGATAGTAGAAATTACAAACTAATTATCAAAATTGTAAATCCTAAAAATTTACTGTTAGCAGTAACAGCACCACTTTAGTAAATAAGCTAAAGTATATACATCTATACTTTCAGTTGATTCAACTGTTTATATTTCGTAATAAGGCCCACCACGAAGAAGTTGACTGTGCGGTTTATTTTGAAGAGGTAGATCTAAGAGGTTTCTATGATATGTTTGTTTAATCCCATCTAAACGCTTTATATAACAACAAGCGGTCTGGCACAGATTGTTAATTTTATTACAATACTACCCAATACCTACGGAAGTTCCTATTTTCTTTTGAAATTCAAATTACTTTTAAAGGTACCTACTACTGTATCGTATCGTATTACATGAACGTAAATGTTTATTTTTCGTTTAGAAGCCCTCTGTACATATTTAACGATTTCTTAATAAAAAAAACTGGTCAACTACGAATCTGACTTGCCTAATCAGCGTTCCGTACCAATTTCAGGGAAACCTGCTGCAAAACAAAAGATCAATTGCGTTTATTTAAAATGTGAGTTATTTTTCGCCCCAAGCATCCATAGGCCTGAAAATTTCTTATTAATTCCAAATAAAAACCTCTGCGCGATGTCGAGATCTTGACAGAAAGACATATAGACAGTAAAATAATTCTATACGGTTAATGTATAGAACTACTTTGCTTTCTTCTCCAACTCACACGGCAAGGTAGGCAGAGGCAACTTGGGAACCTAGTGTTAAGGCACTCCATTTCACTTTCCTTTCCCACTTCCGCCGAATTTTGAGGCATTGCGCGTTGAGTGGCTGGAACTCAACGTTTTCTTTTCCTAACCCTAAAAGGTAAAACAAATTACGTAAACCTTACAAAAGTTTTTATATTAGTTTTTTTTATTATTAAAAGATAGTAATAAATATATTTGAAATAAAATAATTTTACTTTTATTTCATATGCAATTAGTATTTTTATTATGTACAGTACAATAATATATACTATTTCCTAAAAATGTGTACAAACAATTAAAAACAAACTCAAACTCGTGATGGACACCCAAACAGACATCCGAAAAAAACTTGAAATCAATCTGGCCCCGATAGATTGTTAACAGCTTTAGTCATCGATTAGTAATGTGGTATTTAAATACTTACTTATAAATATTTTCATATTTGAAGTTCCGAACAAATATTGAAATTTAATATTTAATTATTTCATCGGTGTACGTAAAATTTGCATATCCCAATAATGTTGCTTAAATTATTATTTTGAAAAGATTGCTTATAGATTTACTATATACTTTATTATACTATATACAAAATAAGGATTTGTGTACTACACACGCTATGGTTTTTTGTTATGTTGATTCCCTTTCGAGGTAATAATTTGAAAAGTGGAATCCCTAAAGTTCCAAATACAGTATCTCAACACTGCGATCTTATTGCGTACTAATTGTTCTTTACATGTAATGATTAAAACATAACAATTATATATATATATATATATATATATATATATATATATATATATATATATATATATATATATATATATATATTTTATAGATCCACGCTGTATCCCGCTCATGGCATACCGTAGTGCGGGCTACAGTGAGTTCCCCACGCCCCACAAATTTTCAACAAATTGCGATCTGCCTGTGTGTCTAGTAATGAAACGTGTCTGTAACACGCGGTGTTCTTTTAAGGTGATAGAAATAAATATAACTACTGGAGTAGGTTGGCTTCGAACTCAACAACTTTACTATCAGACCATACTCCACTGTGCAAAGACGTCCTCTCAAGAATAATTAAAAATAAATTGTCGTTTATTATATTGTAAAAGCATGATGCATTATTTTTTCTTTACAAGCAGTGTAAACACGGCCATTGTGAGTGTGAAGTTTTGAAAGCTAGACGCAATCCTTCGTAGAAACGTCGAGTGTTGACTCTGGACTGTCTGGTACAATAGCACAAACTCGTCCGTCCACGGATTAATATACCTTACCGTATATATTTGTTGAGATGACTTTGAATTTTTCAATGTGTTATCATTTTTAATATGCCAAAATATATAACTATATTGTATGTAGATACATAATGTAACATAAAAGTATCTTTTCTCTCTAAGACAATCTTTAAAATCAACAGAAAATCTGGTGGTAAAATAATCACAATATGCCTTTTCTTTATTCCTTAAAAAAAATAGCTCAAAATGTTATAGTTTGACTAAATATGAAACATAATTAATGATAAAATATGGTAATATACAAGTGATAAATAATGAAATAAAAACAATTTCAATTCTATTTTCAGTAAAATTTTAAATATTTTTTATTCTAATACTAATTTAATCGAATAGAGACTCTGGTAATAATCTCAATGATATTCTGATAAAGACAAGTTTGGTACATGAAAAAAATGGGCTCACACTGAGCTTTATAGTAAGATAAACAAAATCGAACGTTTCAAGTGATTCCAATATTTATTGACAGTTTTAAAATCAGACCGCAAAAACACAATCTTTTGTTAATTTTGGTCATATTTACTTCACAAATATTATTGTTCAGTACCTTCTTATTCCAAGCAGGTCTAAATCGCAGTAAATAATGATATTATTTAACACATAATATCAGATAACCTATAAAAATATTATGTAAAAAGTTCAAAAAACTGTTGAAATTATCGGTAGCTCATTAATGGATGAAAGTTTTGGACAAATATTTGAAGATTCCGACGCGAACGTGATTACGGACGGTGAAGGCAAGGCACAAAGACTGGTAGTGGATATAACAGCGCATTTATTTATCGTGGAGAACAGAGGAGCTCATTAGAAACACATCGGGGTACATGTGTAAATAAATACGCATCGAAACGACCACGACAAACATCTTCAGCGGGACGTTAGGAATGGCGGGCTAACGAGTTTATAGGTCAAATTATTGTAAATATAAAACAGCTATAATCACGATGTCAAAATGTTTTTTATGCTGTATACCTACTACACATTGCAGAGTAGGCAGAGTGAACCTAGTGATAAGACTTTTCCGTTCCCCACCTTTCTACCGAATTTGAGGTATCGAGTGGCGCAACTCAACGCCCCGCTGTGTTGTTACCAGAGCGAAGAAATGAAAATATTAAATATTTCATTTTCTCGAGTATGGATTGATCAATATATCGTTTTTACTGTGCCACGCTTATACCCCTGCGCCAAGACAAGCTTCATTAAGATTATTTTTTAATATAAACTTATACAGAAATTAGCCAAGAGTTATGGTTAGGTACTAGTAAAAGCTTTACATATAAACTGTGAACAGCTGAAGTAAACGATAATGTGAAATTATAAATTAAAGTCTTCTCAATCTCAGCGTTCGCTCATCTAGATATGCATGTGATGTTCTAAATGTAGCTTAACGCCGCGGTATCTTATTTTCAGAACGAGACAATAGTAAAACAATTATATGATAATAATTCCTTTCCTTGAATTGAGACTTGAATGTTCAACCATCTCCAATCTATAACTTTTCGAATGCCATCCTATACTAAAATAAGTAACATTATAATATAAAGTATAAGTCCATAAAGTTCGTTAGCAACTTCAATGCGTGGGGAGTGCGTATAAGAGCACTGACAACAGCGCAGGAGCTATCTCGGGTTTCATCTCATCACAAACAGTGTTGATACCCGCGCGACCGTCAACCGCCCTCAAATGATGATTTTTCATTTAAATTCAACTTTCATTATAATTAATTTGGTGCATTATTTATAATATTTGTTATTAATTTGTCGTTTTCAATTCTATCACACTTCGTTCGATTCCTGCTAGAGAAAATGAAATATTTTATATTTTCATTTCTTCGCTCCATAACAAGGAAAATGTGCGGTGTTGAGTTCTGCCAACACGCAATATCTTAGATACAGCGAAAAGTGGTAAACAAAACAGAGTGTCGTAACACTAGGTTCCTTCCACCTACTCTGCGCGGAATACAACGTGCACATGAAAAAAAATCAATACCATCTGGAAAGTACATACACTTGGAAAATGGATGACAACATTGAAGGGCGTAATAAAGACAATGAGTGAAAATCAACAAAAGACAGAAAATCCCCAGTGGAACATACCTATGCTATTTTTTATCAAAGTAAAATACATATATGTATACCAATTGATTTTGTTTAAAAAAAAAATACTACGAAATTATAAGAAAAGCTACAAATCTAAATATCACTGAAAAATTTAGTTATATATGTAATATCTTATTACGCATCCCGCCTCTAAGGGCATTCATCTCATTGAATCAATACGTAAATAACAAAGTAAATTTTATGAAAATAATAAATTTTACATTTTTCATTTATAAACATGTTATACCTCTTTGATTTTACTTTTTGTATTAAATAAAGCTTTATATTTATGTGTGCTTGCGGCGTTATACTAATAAATACTTAAAACCGCTAAAGAGATTGCAAAGTAGAGTACGTTAGGCTGGAAGGCAAATCCGGTCAAACGCCGGAATCAGTGCCAGAAAGAAAAAATAACAATCCAATAAATACTTACATATGTTGTTGCTTAAAATTAATAAAGTTTTAATAATATTTATTTTATAGTAAATTTCTTTAACAGATGTCATTTTAAAAGAAAACGAGGTTACGTGCCAAGATTTTAATATGTTTTACGAGTTCTACAAATTATATTATAAAGAATTTTCAAGTTTTGAAATATACTTACTATTTACTATTCTTTTAGAAAATTTTTGAAATTTTCGAAAAAAGTCCATCTGGAACCATTTATCTTTTTGTTTTTTAGCTTCATTCTGTATCCCGTTCATGTAAGGATAGGCAAAGGAACGTTGAGAACCTAGTGTTAAAACACTTCATTAGATTCTCCACTAACCGCAGTTTGCTGCAGTTTCCATTGTAATGGAAATATTAAATATTTCATTTCCTCGAGTGGAGATCTAACCAACAACCTTAGCCGTAAGCGTGACAGGTCCGATCCCCACGCCTTTGTGAATGTATCCCAGGCTTACTCTTATCTTGTTATTTTACAAAATCAGGAAGAATTTGCCTTTTAAGTGAAACACTTATTTTTTATAATTTGTCTATAATATAACAATAAATTTAATCAGGCAAAGCAGCAAAATGTTACTAGTTTTAAATATGGCACATAATAACTCTTTATAATGTTCTTACTTTATCACAATTATCATTGTTATTTACGATACTCAAAGTATTGAAGTACACGATTCATGTCAAGAAGTCTCGAGATGAGCTTATTTGTTTCCTCGTTTATTTGTGTGCTATGTTTGCTTTTACATTCTTTTATGAAGTACCATGACCCTTGGACTCTTAAGAATCTTTTTATATTTATATACTGCCCTTAGTTAAAAAGAAGACCACCAAGACATAATTTACGTTAAATCTTAATACGATTAGAACAAAATATATTTATTATAGATTAATAAAACATGTCACAGATAAAATCTCAGATAAATATACATACATACATACATATCTTCACGCTATATCCCTAGCGGGGTAGGAAGAGAGAACGGAGCGCCAAACGATACAGACAGGCTCAGATTAATATGAAATCAAAAATCATAAATATAATTATAATTAAAACCTAAAAAATATCATTTTTAATTATTATTATTATTGCCTTTTTTTTGCAAGGTGTTTAAATAAACTTTGATAAATTATGTGTTTTTCTTCTTTCCGCTCTACCAACTAAAGGAGTAGGTAAGTGAAGGTTTAAAATATTACAAACATTATAATCGGACTTACTGCAACTTTAGCGATGATCCAATACTAATATTAGTTACTATTGATATAAAGACCATCGTGTTAATCTGGCTGGAAACACCAAGTTTGTGGTTCAGAATAGGTACCACTCGGAGGACTGAATAATATATATTTTTTTCTCGTTCTAGTAAAAGGACAAAGCAAAGCGTTAAGTTCCGCCATTCAACAAACAATATCCGAAAACCTAGGCTAATTTCCTGGGTTGTCTTAAAATTTCAACAATGTTTTCTTCTGCCTACACTGTGCTATATTCGTAATATATTGAAATAAAAAAAAATATATTCATATTTTTACAAAGATTTTAATAATCGTCAGTAGTATTATTACATCTTTAGATACAACTAGCACCAGTATACGCTAGACAGTAGTAGCAAATCGAAAATCAAGCGGCAACCCTTACACAAGAGCAATTTCCCAGCACGTAGCCTGAGTAACTGACATACGTCGTATTAGGTTAGTGTTCAAGTGGAGGCAGTGCCATAGAGTAGTCTGGTGTAATATGAGCTTGGCAAAGATGTTGTGTTTTTATGTAACTGTTACTTAAAGATACGAGTATTAAAGATAGTTATATTTTAAACACAAAATATTTGGTAATATTTAATGATATTGAAAGTACTTGTATATTGTTTATTATAAACATAAATAAAATGTCAAGTCCGTTGAATTAAATATGAATTACGTTAGTAATTCTATGTATTGAATTAGCGTTTTTGTTAATATAACTATTTTCTAACTGATATTAGGATTGACAATGAAAAAATTAAACTGAACGTATCTACTTTTCAATTATTGCAAGTTAAACTAATATAAGTTACAATTAAAACCTTTACCTTTTAAACTTGATTTTTGTTTTGGATAAAATATATCTATTTTATTATGTTAAGAAAAAATATTAGTAAGACAGTAATATTTCTATAATAATAAAAAAAATGGCCATGTTCATTTACCTCTACCAAGTGTGCCAATGGAGCATCCACGCTAATTTTGTCAAGATTACAGGAATGACAAATAAAATTTAATTATAATATTTTTTCTACGATTGAAAATATTAAGCCGATTAATGTGTTATGTATAGCCACTTCATAAAACGAACCTTTTATATAAATCTCACTAAAAAAATAATAAAAAAATATAGGAAACTGAAATAAATAACCTGTGGCACAAGAGTAGGCAGTATGCAAATTCGGCGCCAACGCCGCTGCCTCGGGCGCGCTGTTTGTGCGGTAATGTTTATTAGGTACGACTACGGAGTATGTGCCAGCACTACGCTTTACGCGGGCTACAATGAGGGGTGAATAAATTTGTTGTTGCGTGTTTCAAAATGTTTATATATATCTATGTACTATTGTCAGTTATACTAAGCTATAAATAATGATCTTATCTCTGAATTTCAGTTAGCACAAGTATAAATAATATGTACTTATGTTAACATTTCACTGTACGAGCGCCACGTGTTTTTATTATATAAAATAAAATTATTAGACGAAATCTATATTTGCATTGGTTTGCAATTCGATATTTTTCTTTGTTACTTACTAGTTACATAATTATTAAAGTAGATCTGTTCAAAATACTTAGGTAATCATTTAATTTTTGACAAAAAAGATACACGTTATAGGTATATACCTACATTGTATATACATGTAATTAAAAACAATGATTAGAAAAATCATTTGTAATCCAATATAATGGGGAGCTAAGACAAAAGTATCACGTCCAAACCAGACATATCGGCGTTGTATAACACACCTATATTTACTTATTTACCATATTGCCCCATTATAGCCATTAACAAAGAACTAGCGTGTATAAATATGGAAAGGTAGATAGAGGTCAAAGTACATTGGTTGTCAATGGCCATTGTTAATTTGATTCGATTGATTCACACCGAAAGCGATACCACAGTATTGTTTGGGCGATTTTATAACGAGGCGGCAAACGCAATTCTTTGTGTTACAGCCATTGTGGGGGAGGTTCCAAGCGCTTGAGAAGAAATGAAAGACGCCGCGATGACTAGGCGCTAGCTTTTCTGCGATTTGAGTCATAAGTGAACTTTAAATTGGATTTCTATTAAATTAGATAAATGCTTATAAATACGTCTTGATATTTTAATATTATTATTCAAAGAATACTATAGATATGCTAGATAAGTTAATAATTGATATGTAAAATTTTGAACATGAATTTTCGCCGTGTGATTCCGGCTTAGAATAGGATCACCCTGGTACTGATAGTGTCGTAAGAGGCGACTAACGTACGTGTGGGAGAGTCACGTTGTCAGCTATGACAACACGCATAGGCAAACTCGACCGGATTGTTACCACCCCTGGCATTTAAAACCAGCGTTAAGTAATGGCTTTGGTCACTGCGTTTCGCCTTCTTAAATTCCGGCAACGCTCCTCTGGAGCTACACGGTGAAGTGGGCGACGGTAATAACTTACCAACAGATGACCCGTACGCTAGTTTGCCGTCTTTTCCATAAAAAAAAAGAATTATTATTTGTTACATAAGTAGAAATTTTTGGTATTAAAATATATTATTCATAAAGTATGTATCTCGGGTTGCATGATCAATTTTATATTATATAATAACATTTAACTTATATCTACAAGTTAATACTCAATAAATATAAAATCAAAATTCGCTCGTAACTTAAGGCATATTTTATTTAGTTGCTTTACACGCCGCTCTTTGAGCTGTCCAAATGATTGTTTTATATTTGTAAAACGCCGAGTAGTGCCCCTATTGACTATTCCGATCTGACGTAATGTAGCATTTCAATTAATTTATAGGCGTTTTTGTTTAGAACAATAGTACACGTGAAGTTCAACAAAGTAACGGGTGGAATATTTGACTTAACATTTGCAATATGTACCTAACCATTTAGTCTTGCTTGTTTAGTGTTTTACTGATATATCAGATATATATATCGCCTTAAAGAATATCGAAATATGTTTTGAATAGATAGTGTACAGAATGGAGGTACCAATTCAGTATTTACTGAAAAGTATTTGTTGAAATATTGAAAGGACCCTCAATTGATATTATGGAAAACTAACATTTTCTCCTTCTTGTAAAAATGTTTGTTTCTTTCTCAATTTCTGTGTTCTGCACAACCACGTGGTTGGTTTTGTTGTATATCCGTCACTCAGTAAATGAAGAGATATTCATAATTAACATATACAGATTTGAAATGCATCTCTGAGTCTGGTAAAAGTAAAAATACCATTGCAAAACTACTTGAATATACTTAAAATTTTCTTCCCAAAAATATAAAGTACAATTCGAGAATTATAAAATATGATGGTATGTCGGATACAACGAACGCGAGCGGTAGCGACGTGATTAGAGGCGGCGCGCTGATTACAGACCTGCTAATGCACATGCGGCCAAATGTTACTCACGTGTCACGGTAAAGTGAATTTTGTACAAGTCAAAATATCTTTAGGCAATAATAGAGTGACCTGAATATGCTTGAAAATAATAAAATTCTTGTATACGGCTTCGATGGAAATGTTTTGACCGATTCTATTCTTTAGATGATTTTGAAAATTTCAAAGTAACTTTAAAATCTAACTAAGTATAACGAGTAAGATTCTCCAAACAAATTGTCATGTCAATTGAAAATAATTCAATTATTAAATATTTTTATTATGTAAGTAGTAATTATGTAGTTACAGAGTACAGTAACTGCTAATCATATCTCAAAACAATATAGTAATAGGGCAATTAATATCTTCCTTATCTTTCTTAAAAGTTATTTTAACGTTAAATATTTGTAAAATAAATAATGTTCAAACGGTTTTTTTGTAATGTTTCGACTATAATTTTTCACGCAGTACTCGGTTCTCATGGCAGGGTAAGCAAAGAATAATTTCTACTATTTTTTATATTTATTTATTACGCAAGGTAGTCCTAAATGCGCTTAGTGTAATTAAAGACAAATTCTATTTTGTTCACCGGAAGACGATTCTAAAGTATTTAACAAAGTCTATTTTGAAAAAGAATATCATGAACACCTACAGATATATATTTTGATGAGTTCAATAAAACCCAGTTTTATCAAAATACAAAACACCACCATATTTGAATAAAAAAAACTGTTATTCCATAATGCTGACGTGTAAATACCGATAGCATCAGATGCGCCGGCGCCGATAGATCTGAGTGATGAAATAATTGACACTCGGACAGAAAAACTTTTAGAGATCCTCTTCAACATAATTATGGTTACAAATTTAAAAATTAACACGTCCATTGACGTGTTTCCTTTTGCGGTGCGACTTCAAACAACTTCTTACCACTGTTTTAGAAGATGATGGGCTTAAAGAGTAGACATAGTTTTGGTTTAATTGTTATCTTAGAGATTTGTATGTGAATATGAATACATATATTTAATGTAAGTAGAAGCAAAATATAAAAAATCTATAACTTGAAATCTTCCTTATACAGTCTGTAGATCTGGTATAATTACGCCCTAGCATAGTCTTTCTTTGATGTAATCAGTACTTAGGGACCTACCTAAGTATCGAAATATTTTTGCAGGTATTATAAAAAACGTATACAAATTTCTTTAACACTGTTTTGTAACAAACTATAAGGTGATTATTTATTTTTCTACAATTCTTATTCGAATCCCTTTCACCGAAGAAGACAAAATAAAGAAGTTAATATATATTTGGGTTATTATCCAAAGTGTGGAATTAAATAGTAATTTTGTGTGAAAACGTGACAATTAGGTCGGTGACGTATTATGTAGTATTAGCCTCTTATTGTTAGATAACAGAGCGCCGGCGTTTCCTAAAACATTTGTACGAAAGTGTCAAATCATGCCTTCCATTTACGTTTGACTGGTGTTCGTAGCCTGTGAAATTTTATGATAAAAATATTAAGTGAGTAAGAATAACAATTTTAGTATTTTTTATAATTTAACTTCATTTTTATATATATTTTGTCAATTTTGTTAGTATTTTTTATGGCTTCCCGCTGTATCATGCACATTGCAGGGTAGACAGAGGAACTCCGTTCCCCACTTCCCGTCGTTTGATACGTTGAGTTGCGGAACTCAACGCCGTGCTTTGATTTCTTACTGCGAAGAAATGATTATTGATATTTCATTTGAAAATATAAAATATTTCATTTCCTCTAGTGGTAGTTCGAACCCACAATTAGTCACACGCTTGTGCGCCACGACAGTTTCTTAAAATTGCACCTTTGTCAAATATTACGACTTAAGTAAATATATGAACTATGTGAATTATTTAGAATTTATTTCTAATAAAAGAAGAAATTAGGTATATTTTGTTATTTTTACCAATTATAGACGTAACTCGTTTATTAAAAAATATTATTTTTCCATACTTTGAAATTTATAATCAACGACATTTATGTTTATATATTTTTCTCTAATAAACGTTCTAATATGTATTTCAAATATTTTTATCTATACTAAAATGTTTTTCATCTCTGTCCTAGCGGGTGCATGTTTGGTTGTTTACGCCACTCCGACCAACGCGATACCTATCGCAATAACTTCACTTTGGAGGAAGTTGGTCAAGATAAGATCTGAGTTTACCAAAAACTAACAAATTTCATTCGGAACCTAAAACATGTTTGTATCGTGTACTTACTTAATAACTTATTTGCTTTCAGAAAAATATTTATTTATTGTGGATATTACGTTTGTTACCAGTTGGGGTAACATCAAAAATATAATTTATCAATCATATTTCATTTTGTTCAGCTTCACGCTCCATCCCGCACATGGCAGGGCAAGCAAAGAAAACTTGGGAACTTAACACACTCCGTTTCTTCGTTCACTTTCCGTCGGAAATTAAAATATTAAATATTTCATTTCCTCGTATACTTAAAAACTTCAACTATACCATATATACTTAAGGTAACTTTTAAATATTTATATCAAAGATTATTCCAGCCCATATATTGGAGGTCCCACAGGAGGCGTTCTTGTCTCCGACGACAAACTCTCAAGCGGGCACGTAGTGGTTGCATTTCTCAGAGATAAAATGCCCTCTTTTCTCCCACCAAAAAGTAAAAGCTAATAGGGTTGAAAGCATTGACCTCATGTTCTAAAACAAAGAGGTCCATGAAAATATTATAATAATGCTAACACTATATATACTTAATATAAAATAAAACTATGTATAATTTACTTCTAAAACAATGAAATGGAACATGTGTGAAATCAACTTTTATGACTTTATAAATTATAATACACTTTAAAAATTAATTATTGTATTCCATAAAGATATTAATGACGTGCCACTAAGCTTTTAAGTTATTAATTTGTTAACTTTTACACGTAAGGTATGCAGAACTAAGACTGTATTGACTCACTCACTCAGCACCACGCTGACAGTGGGAACTTGTAGACAGTGGGAACTTGGGAACCTAATATTAAGACACTCCGGTCCGTTTCCCACTTTCCGCAGTATAGACGTATATACCATCGATGCTCGATTAAAAATAATCTATTGGCAAGCAGTGGTTGTGAGTTTTAGTCTTATAGTGTTAAATCAGTAAAAACCTGATTAATGGAACTTACTTTTACTTTTCCTGCATTTATGGCGTAGAATAGCAAAACATATCAATAAAAAATATATTTCTCAGTTTCTTAGGAATTATTTTATAAACGTACAAGTTTCTGTTAAAAAATGGAAACAACAAAAGTATAACTTTAATATAATACGAAAAAAAAAAACAAAAAAATATTACTATAAACGTAAAAACGACTAAAGTCTACGCTGTTAGGCAGTTCTTAAGCAAAGCATTAATGTACTGGTAATTTGCAATTAGCGTCGCACGATAGCGTGTTATTAATATTTTTTATTCCTTTCTGAATATTTATAGGGTAATTTCACTAAAAGCCTCGCGCTTGAGTACAGGGAGCTTTATATTTTAGATATTGTTTAATATACAAACAACGCTTACGCTTACGCTTTGTCGTTTATTTAATGTCGTTTATTTGAATAATTTTTCCTAGTAATTGTATTTACTTTTTAATGAAATTTATACTGTTTTGTAATTTAGATATATACCTAATAATACCTAGATCAATTATTACTTATATCATTATAATTACGTTTCTCATTTTCATAGTGAATTGGGTTAGGTTAGATGTACATAGTCTAACACCCATTTCTGGTATTACGTTTCCTTTTACCTGGTAACGCCACCTTGTATAGGAAAATAACATTTTTGCATAAATATATATGTATATATATATATATATATATATATATATATATATATATATATATATATATATATATATATATATATATATATATATATATATATATATATATATATATATATAAAATTGTTCACATCATGCAAACATACAGCCATTGGCGCAATTCTTTACATAATAAGACATGTGGTGTAGCTTTAAGTGGCATGTTAAGGAAGGCAGGCGGCATCGCCCTCTAATTACACAGCGATCGAACGATAGCGCCCGCTTTTATCTTTATCCATTAAGCAAATACACACCTTCGGAACAGTAATAACATACTACAATATTTTCCAACTCTAAAACCAATTAAAATATTTTGATAGACAAAAGCCAATTCTAATTATACAGTAATGGTTTTTAGTGCTTGTAATGGACGTTTGTGTGTAACGCAAATATTTTGGTAGTATTTGTAAGATTTTTCGCTTTAATTTATGCGTAATTGTTATTTTGTTTTGTGTAAATTGAGTGATTAATTTGTTGTTAAAGAATAAAATTACATTTTATTATATTTTAAGAGGTTCGTAAGTTCAGTTTTATAAACATATTGTAATAGTATAACAACAAGACATACTTGATATTTCCTTTCTAAGTACTTAGATTAAATATAAAAAAAAGGCTACTTATTCTAATCAGTTTAAAACCATACTATATTCTACTGTCATCTAATTAAATTCTAGTAAATTATCACTAATACCTGTACCCAATGAAAGCCCTTTGTTAAACTAATAACAAACTTTAATAACTAATTGTTCAGCAATTTGCTGAAATTTGAAGCGTGATTGAAATTATCACGATACGGCTGAAATTAGATGAAATAGAGAGAGGAAACTATGACGCGAATGAAGGCCCGCTTTGTCGGCGGCTAATTTGTGAATTAGCGACGAGTGGCACTCAGGCGCACAATCCAATTAATTAAGCTTTGTCGCTTGCCGCTTCAAAACGTTAAAATGCGTTTAACACATCAATCTACACTTTAGAAGATTCTTTTTAAGTGATTCTTAAGTAATATATCATTGTATATATCTACAATGTATGTCAGACAGATAATTTGTAAAAATTTGCATTGAGATAAAAAATAAAAAGCTTTAAGTAAAGTTAAAATTGTGTAAAATATATTTTATTTGTGTGTACACACATGAAAAATATGTATCAGTATAAATGATAAAAAGTAGTACCTATATATAATAACCAAACCAAAGTACATATATGCTACGCAAATACTTATGTTTTCCATAACATCACTGTTAAAGCTTATTTGAAACCGCCGTATCATATCAGTATATTTTTAGTAAACTTATTTCCGCCCTTTTTGAAGTTTAGATAAATCCACTTCCCTGGCATAACCCAGCATAATAGCAGCTCCGTGCCAAATAGAGTTACCCATAACAAAGTTGGCGACCTAATTTGCAAAACTAGGTGCTATGCACAAGGGAATATTTCCCACCACTAGGTAACGTTATTCGGACGTCTAATGGAGTAAGTGCTTTGGCAAATGGCCCGCGCCGCGGAGCTTTTAATGCAATTTCACCTCCCTTTGTGAGGGAATTGGCGCAATCAATTCATTTACACTTTGTTTCGCTAACATTCTACTCGCAGCTATCCAACACGCCGGCTTTTAGCGACAACCTAATTGCCCTTTTATCAGACTTTGTTGGAAAATATTTTTTGAACCGTCATTTTTATATTACTTTTTTAGGATTTTTCGCGGTTCGCGTTATATGTTATATGTAGATTAATTTAGTACAAAAGAAGAAAATAATTGAATAGCGAAAGTTAACGATAGTAAGTAGTTAGCTTAAAACGACTACTCTAATACATCAAACATTTGTGTCAAAATCTATACTTATTATTGTCTTTTATATATCTATATAAAAAAATCTTTTAGGTCGCCCATTAAAGCAATAGGACATATAAGGTAGTGATTTTAAAATTTTTGTCTGCTTGAATGCGCTAATTTCAGAAAAGGCCAGATTCAAATGTAACTTTCACTATTTAGCCAACCTTCCTACAACATTTAGTGTTTGTTTTATTTAAATCGGTTAATAAATCTAAAAGACGCGTCAATTTAAAATATTAAGTTCGGCAATATTGCTACAAAATATTTATTAATTTATGACTCTCGAGTGCGACAAATGTAGAATCAGATGCGTTCAATTAAGTAAAAACTACGTTATTAGATTTTTTTTTTAAAATATTAAAGAGGTTTATTACAGAATATTTTATTGTTATGGTGTTTCTGACATATTGTGTTGTGTCAAAATGTACTTATCTAAAATAATATACATACGTAAGTATTATATAATTAAAGATTAGAATGATATAAAAGGACAATTAATCCATTTAATATATACATTGGTCACAGTAAAGAATAATTATCGACTCACAGTCAAATAAGCCTACAATATATAACTTTTAACGTGAAAATTGGAATATGTTCAACAGCGCCAGTTACCAAAATACCAGTATTTTTAATCGTAAGTTTTATAAATGACTAAGTTTTACGAAATTTACGTAATTTATGTACCTATATTGCGCTAGAGAGATATACCTACCTGTTATATAATTTTACAACATAAATTTGTTAATTTTAAAATATATTAGGCGCGGGATACAGCGTGAAGCTATAAAAATCTAGAACACTTTCTACAATAATCAAAACTTTTGAAAACATTTTCAAATCATAAAACTTCGCTGTTATACATTTTGATTTATATATTGTTGTAGATTTAAACCGAAATATCGTTTATCCAACGTTATTTTACAATCCGATTACATTACATCACAATGAAATCGCGCAGACCGGTGTTGAAATTATAGAAATAACTTCTGACGATGAACGTAATGTAGAAGATATCAAGTCCAACAATCATAATACAACTAGCCATGTTTACAATACAATTAAAAACAACTTAACACTAAATAGTACTCCTGAAGAAATAAAATGTATAAAACAAAAACAGAAAATTAATCTTAGAGGATGTAAAAGTAATGACGCTGCCTTTGATCGAGCGTGTACAGAGTTTTATGGTATAAACTGTTATGAAAGAGACACACATACATTTCCTTCTAATAAATGTTTCTCGTTCAGCACTAGCAGTTCATCTGAAACACAAGATGGCTTAAAATTGACTCCGTTTAGTGATACAAGTGATGAATGCTGGAATAGCGACGAGTCTTACAATAGCCATAAAGCTTACGATATTATTCATAATGCAAATAAAACTTGGGACGATTGTCAAAAGGATATACATTATTTGTATCGAAATAATGAGTCATATATAATTCCCAGCCAAGAAGACACTAGTTATGATAATTCAACAGATGAAGATGAACAAAGTTACAGTTATAACATTAATCGAAGGGCTACAACTATCCCCACTTATTTGCCACGATTGAATTTACCATCATCACCAACGTTACCGACAGTAACCGAAGTATTTGAACCTAGTAAAACACCTATAAAACTTACAGATGATAATGATTCAAGTTCATTGTTTCAAAAATCAGTAAATAATTGGTTTTATGATGATCAAGAGGTCGAAACTAAAGAAAATAAAAACATTAAGCAAGGTAACAAGTTGAGTACTATATTGGAAAGAGAGAAGAGAAGAATAAAATTAAAGGAAATACAAGAACATGAACAAGAGAACGCACAAGATAAACATATAAACTTAGTTAATATAGAAAAATCAGAAAGTTGTAAAACACTAAAACCAATAGATAAAAGAGCAAGTCAAACTTTTTTTAATGATAATGATACTGCAAATGAATTACAAGACATAAAAACAATTGCTATATCACCACAGAGAACAAAAATAAGTGATCGAAAAGATACAAATGTGGAAAATAGCTATAAGAATAGCAACGAAAGTGGCGTTATTGAAGTATATGACTGTGATTTAAATACAACGCCTAGACAAAATGATGATTTATTTAAAAAAGAAATTATAGACAATAACTTGTTAACTAAGAGTAATTCTAATCCATCAGATCGATGCTCGACAAATTGCGTACCACCTTTACATTTTTCTTTCGTAGTTGAATCCGATCCTGAAACTAGATCGTGTTTAAAACGTATTTTGACGTTTATCCGATGCTGCAAGTAATAATTACTGTATAACAATTAATAACATTAATAAATTTATCAAATTGCACGTTTATTACATATTTTAATTAAGAATTGGATAATTTCAGTATAAATATTTATATACCGACAGGTTCTGGGTTCGATCCCCAGTCGAGAAAATGAAATATTTATTATTTTCAATTTAAATATTTAATGTTTCATTTCTCGCTCTGGTAATAAGGCAAAGCGCGGCGTTGAGTTCCGCCACCCAACACGCAATGCCTCAAATTCGGCGGAAACTGGGGAACGGAAGTGGAACGGAGTGTCTTAACACTAGGTTCCCTCTGCCTACCCTGCCTCGAGCGGGATACAGCGTGAAGCTAAGAAAAAGAAAAATATTTATATATATTACGCTTCACGCTGTGTTCGGCATACAGCAGACTACGCTGAGGGAACCTGAGAACCTGGTGTTACGACACTTAATTTCTATAAAGAAACTTTTTAAAAAACTGTCAGCTCGAAAGGAAGGAAAACGACTTTACCATCCTTACAATTTTCCAATCCTATCTGTTCTGACCAATGGCTAAAGGGCCAGTTTGACAGATTATGGGGTAATCTGTCAAAGTAAATGAAATGATGTCATCGTCTACTATATTCAAAGCAATAATAATAAAAAAAAATAGTTACCACCGCCACTTAATTTGTATTTAAAGTGAAAACAAATTTACGATGGTGAGTGTTTAGTGTTTACATCCTTTTTACCTTATTGGGCTTTGTAATTAGGGTGGCAGATAATCCGTGCTCTCTCCATAAATTTACCTAAAATATATTTTAAGGAAAAAAAAAAAATAGTCCAACCCTTAGATATATATATATCTACATACCCCTATACGGTTTGCACTTCTTGTGCCGACAGCAACGTCATTTATTTATTTTTTGTGATTTATTAAAAAGATAAAGATGGTGTTCAGAGAGATAAAATTGGCACTATCAAGAATGGCAACATGTAGTTACCAAGTAGTAATAATATATATTACAGAGCGGCTAATTGACGACGCTCAAACGACACATCCAAATTATGAGCAACGACGTTGAATTCCGTTTATTGACCTCTAATAATTTTATTTATTAATATGCTTTTTTGTCTGGCTCTCACACAAAAGTATAGCTTAGCTTGAAATGCCCGAGCCGTAAGTGCTATATATATAAATCTACAATTAATTTTTGACAGAAACATATAGAACTAAACCTTTTACTTTGTAAAGATAAAAAATTATGTAACTGATTTAATTTGATTAAAATTTCATTGTAATTGAATTGATGGTATATATATATATATAGGAAATAAAACAAACAACATTACATTGGCGAATTTATTAAATTCAATCACTTGACTTCCAGTAATTGAAGTACTTAAAAATAAACCTGTTGTTGAACATTAGGTATTTGCAAAAGACATCACGACACGAAAATCATTAAAAAAAAACGTTATATTTACACACATTTTACTATCACATTGAAACACGAGCCGTAAAAAAAAGACACAGTAGTAAGAAAAAATCATGAGGAATGTAAAAATCTCTTAATGAAGATGACGACCCTGACGTATAAAAGGACTTGTTCAAAAAGAAAGTTGCTTTTAAAAAAAATAAAATAAAATTGTAAATTAAATATATATTATATATTTATAATTTCATTATTATTTTGTTCCTTTATCGTCGGAGCCGTCGAAATATTTCTTAACACATACATACATACTCCGTGTAAGCGTACGGACTGTGTACAATAGCCCTTATGAATTTCAGACAAATCCGTTTAACCATTATTGTTTTGCTATACGGAAAAAAATAAAGTATTTACACAAATAATATTATATAAAAAAATAATAAATAGTGTGTACAAAATGCTCTGCTTTTCCCATTTTCTGTTGTCGTTTTCCTATTTTATGAGATCTGTTATGAAAAAAGAGACCCGCTCTTTGCAGAAATCATAACTTAACTACAATTGTTCGTCCATCATTTATTATTATGTTAAAGTAACTATTAAGTTAGAAACAACCTTTATATTTATACTTTTATTCATTAACTTTAATTTCATTTAACATGGTTACATACAAACGCCAAACTGTTTGAGCGCTGCGTCATTCAATATTACAATTTCTTTTTACTATCAAACGCCACTATTACATTGTTTGCACATTTTTATGTCCTTAGTTCTAAAAAATAAGTCTGAATTAACTTAGAATACGTTTTATTAACCAACGAGCTGTAATAAAGGTTACATAAATTAAATTGAAATATCTGCATATATAGTAAATTATTGCGTCTATTTTCTGGTTTCTGGAGTAAATCACCAACTAGGCAGGCAATATTTATCGATAAAAAGTACGACGCGCGCACGCTCGTGTTAAGCTTAAGTAAAGCCCGCAGAGTAGACAGAGAGAACTGGAGAACATTGTTAAGACGGTTCTGTTCTCCGCTTAATTTGAGGCATTGCGCGTTGAGTGGCGGAACTTAACGCCGTAAAATTAAAGGCTGTGTGATTTGTAATATTGAATGACCGCAGTTTTTCATACATACTATATACTGGCCAAAACGACTAAAAAGTAAGCCCAATACTGTTTATTATTTAAATGCCGTAACAACTAGCGTAAATTCGAAATTCCTTAAGTTCACAACTGAAAGAAACTGATGCGGAGATGATACGGATGTAACTTTATGAAAATAAACAGACTACTACATCGCTTTCGATTAACGATATAAAATTATTGCGAAATATCCGTTATTTTCAGATAGTTTCGGTTACGTTTATTAGATTTTAGAGAGTTGTTTTTGAAGAATCTATTTGTAACAGTGATACAATACTGTTATTACTTAAATGCCGTAACTACTGTACTGACGTTTTTGAAGAACCTATTATTAACAGTGATTGAGTTTGTGACATTTGCTGTATATCGTTCTCTAGTTACAAGTTCTTCGTACGTATCACTACTTACTACATACAAGTATGTAGCAGCGTGTAGGCACGGCGTCTCAAAAACAACCTGCCATAACAAGTCTCATTAATACTTCATCATCATAAAATCATCCAAAAAATTACATACGGATAGTCGAATATCGAATATGCAAAATGAATTTTGGATATCCGGTAGTTCCGGAACTGGGCGGTTACGGATCTCCGTAACTTTCCTAGCCATTTATAGTGGTTCGAGGAAGTATTTTTTTTTTATTACTCTTTCCTTAATTATAAATTATATGACAGTATACCTAACATTTTTCCGACACGGGTTCCATAAATTAGATCAAATAGATAAAAAAGTGTATCAATTAACATAATTTGGCAAACAATTCAAATAATATGTCATAAAATACACCGAGTACGTAAAATCTGAATGCCTTGCTTGCTCTGTTGAAGCTGTTCTTATATTTCATTGTACAATATATATATAAAGTTACTTTTTAGAAAATGTATATAAAAAGAATTGAACGTAGCGCCAACAACTTTTATACGTTTTTCTATGAATACTTTTAATTCAAGTTTGGAATATCACTTTAAATATCTTAAAAGTATATAAAGTTCTCGCAATTTGTATGCATATTTATCAACTAACGTACAGATACATTATTTCTCTACTTAAATAAACTGTTGTCATGTTATTGGGCATAAAAATAGTCATAATTTAGAAAGAAAAAGGATTTTTCTTTAAAAAAACATGCCATATGAAATATACTTACAAAATGGCAGAACAATATGAGAACAGTTGAAATTACTTTAAACTGTATATATATATATATATATATATATATATATATATATATATATATATATATATACATATATACATATATACATATATACATATATACATATATACATATATACATATATACATATATACATATATACATATATACATATATACATATATACATATATACATATATACATATATACATATATACATATATACATATATACATATACATATATACATATACATATACATATACATATACATATACATATACATATACATATACATATACATATACATATACATATACATATACATATACATATACATATACATATATATATATATATATATATATATATATATATATATATATATATATAATAAAGGTATGACAAAATTAGATTTTAGAAGCAGTTTTCTTTTTCTATTTATGATAGGTAGAGAGAACTTGGGAACTTTATGCTAATATACGTTTTCCATTAAGACACTGAAGTTCCCCACTTTTCAAAAACGGATTTAAACACCGCGCATATTTATAGAAACAAACAATTGAAAATTTTAAATATTCCGTTCGGTCTGTACGGTCCTTTCTCCAAAACAATAACCCCCCCCCCCTTCTCCCCCCGTGTACAATGTCTAAAAAAACAAAATTGTAGGTTCATGGCGGCCACAACCACCGTAATCTATATAGTTTTCTATTAAAATGTACATAATTAAGATATAGAATATTCTAGTTTTTAAAATCATTTCACTTTTATCATATAATTATGTTTGTGTGTATTAAACACAATAATTTATCATTATTTATTGCTTGCGTTTTTATACTAACACTGTATATTTTCACTATTATTTCATTATAATTTTTAAAAAAACAAGCGACTATTTTCACTGCTCCAGCACAAGGCGTCGCGGCGTTGAGTTCCGTCAGTCACATCTCCAAAATTAAGCGATAAATGAAGCATACACCGTGAAATTAAAAAATATATATGTACACGTAAATCGACTAATGAATTCATTGATAGCGACCATAATCTTGGAGAGATTTATTATAAAATTATAAACATAAAAAAAATATATAAATAAATTTAAAATGATTTAAAAAAACATAAATATTTTTTTAATATACTCATATGAAGTTATATTATGTATATATATTATATGTACGTAGTTATGAGTACTACGAGGAATAAGATAAGGTAAAATAGAAAACATAATTAGGTTTAATTTTAAATATGTTTTCAAATATTTTCGTAGAAAATGATATCATTTTAAAAATGTCACATTATGTTATAAGATAGTTCAATCTTGATACTATCAATAAAACGCTAATAGTAACTTCCAGTAGTAACATGTATAGCATACATATGTAAAGTAAGGTCAAAGTTATGTTACAGTAGAAACTCGATTAACCGAATTAATTATTGTTGTTAGGCATTCGGATAATCGAAAGTATAAAGAGAACCGGGTTTTGTACCGGAGTACCTAATGTTTATACATTTAATAAAAAGAAAATGCTTGCATAAATAGAAATACATCTTGTATATTTAATACAATTGTTCTGTAGTCCGGATAATCGCGAATCCGTATAACTGAGGGCCGAATAATCGAGTTTCTTCTGTAATTTCAAATGCAATTAACAATTATATATAAAAAATAAACATTAATTTATGCGAAAGTCATAACAATTAAATAATTGTTAATCACTTTACCAAAATTAATAACTATTCATTGTGAATTCCGCACAAATAAATTATCAGCCAATATTTAATTATAAATTGGTATTACCATTGGGTAAGTTACCTGACCTCACGTAAAGTAAGTAATGAAAGGTAAGACGATGGTAAAATTACGTTGAAAAAATCAAGAGCCAGGCAGCCTGATCTCGCGTCGTATATTGAACAGTATGTAGTCGATAGCACTTTAAAAAAAAGTTAAAATTACAATAATTAGATGTTTTCATTATGTAGTGAATAACACTTTAAAAGTTTAAATTAACGTTATAAGACCTCGATAATATCAATTTAGTATGGAAGGACTATAGTTCCTAATAAAAAAGGTAAGGTAAGTCAGTCATAAGTATTCAGGTAACATATAGGAATTGTATCGAAAATTTTAATAGTTAATTAATTAGTATTTTAGGTAATGTAGGGTTAAGTAAGGTAAGGCAAAGCAAAGTAAAGTAGGTTAAGGTAAGGTAAGATAATTTAAGGTAAAGTGAAGATAAGCCGGACAGCGCTAACTCACATCATATGTACAGAATGCTGTGAATAACAATTTATAAAGTCTCAAACAAGATAATTGTAAACTTAAATTTAAAAAGCGTATAAAAATTTTCAACGTAGCAGGATTTGAACCCGTTACCGAAAACCGTTACCGAAATCCTGCTTCGTTCAAAATTTTTACGCGCTTTTTAATTTAAGTTTAGTATTTTCTGTCCTAAGTGTAAAATAACACTTTAAAAAATAGTAAAAAGATAATTGTATATGAATACTTGTAGCCCAATAGAACTGTAGATAAGATAAAGTATGTTAAATTATCAAGATTAAGCGGACAGCGAGAACTCGAGTTCTACATGTCACAAAAGAAGTTTAAATTACAGTAATTAAATCTTGATACTTTCGACAGGTAAAGTAATCAATGTCAAGACGAGCCAAACACTCAAAATTGGCATTATACGTAGAAAACACTTTCAAGAACAATTTCAACTCAGTAATAGTACAGATAAGGTAAAAAGTTAGACGTGATCTCGCAACCCATGTTGAACAGTATGTAGTCAATAGCACTTTAAAAAAAAAGTTAAAATTACAATAATTAGATGTCGATACTTTAAGCTTAGCAGTACAAGTAAAATAAAGCACTAATAATTCAACCCGATCAAAACGAGCAAGGCGTCATAAACGCGTCCTTTACAAAACCTTATGTATTGAATAACACTTTAGAAGGAAAAAAAGGTTGAAACCAATACAGTAACATGTGAATAGTTTCAGCCACACTACAGGTGAGGTAAAGCCGGTCACGAGGGCAAGGTGAACTCGCGTCGTATGTAGAACAGTATGTAGGGCTTGCAGGCGGCCACGGAGGCCGCGTCCGCCGCCCGCACCGTCTGGTCGTTGAAGTGCCACCACTGCTGGTCGTTGATGGCGAACGCCGTGTAGTGACCGGACCCGGCGCTGGAACACGACCATTATCATATAGAGGGCTGGATACAACTAGAGGGAGCCCGGGAAGTCAGTGTTAAGACACTCCGTTCCCAACTTTCCGCCGAATTCAAGAGGCATTAATAGAGTTGGGGATCTCAAAGCCGCACTTTGCCTCGTTACCAGAGCAAGGAAATGAAAATATTAAATATTTCACTTTCTACAATGGGTATCGAACCCACAAACTGTCGCATTTACTTGCATGCTTGTGCTTCAGCATTATGACAAGCCAGTTTTCAGACGCTGTCACTATAAAAAGATTTTTATAAGGACCATTAATTAATTCAATTTAAAAATTAATTAGCTCAGTAGTACATAAAAGAATCTTCGTAAAAATATGAATAACAATTCTGCAAATCTTACGAAATTAAAAAGTGTTTAGTATAAAAAAGTTCTTTTTAAATTATATGAAAAAACGGCGAAGTTACACCACTAAACATGCAGTGTCTAAAATTTGGGGTGTACTGATAATGAACACGATGGTAATGGGTTGGATCTCAGTACGCGCTAATCTCAGAATCGGCTAAACAGATTTAAATGCAGTTTTCACTGTATTTAATTTTTCACATTTATTCAGTGAAGGTTACCAAAATATTATTTCATTATATTTTGATAAACTTCACCTAATAAGTGTATGTTTTCTTTAAATCAGTAAAAAAATAAAAAAAGTTACGCCAATTTAAAAAAAAACGCTACAAAACTTTTATTCAATTAACTTAAATTTTAGTTTTTAATGTATGAATATTATCTTAAAAAAGGATAGTGTCATTAAAACAAAAAAAGTAGTTATTTTTTTTTAATAGCTTCACGCTGTATCCCTCGCAAGGCAGGGTAGGCAGAGGGAACCCGGAAACCTAGTGTCAAGACACTCCTTTCCACTTCCGTTCCCCACTTTCCGCCAAATTTGAGGCATTGCGTGTTGAGTGGCGGAACTCAACGCCGCGCTTTGCCTTATTACCAGAGCGAAGAAATGAAACATTAAATATTTAAATTGAAAATATTAAATATTTCATTTCCTCGACTGGGGATCGAACCCAGAACCTGTCGGTTACAGTCAGTCACACGTTTGTGCCGCTGCGCCACGACAGGCCTCAAGTTAAAATTAGTAAATAAAAATAGTGTAATCGAAGCGTGGGCAACGCCTTACCCAGAACCATGGTGCACTATAACAGCGGCCAGGTCGTACAGGAAGCTGCCGCGGCCCGAGCGCCGCGTGTCGGGCACGTTGGCCAGCACGAACCGGGACATGTCCAAGGCGCTCAGCGGAAACGATATTGTTGTGTCCACTTTTGTCCTGGAACAGATTAAATTATGTTATTTCTATAGTAAAAGTAACAACGCCACTTTTAATTCCGCCAGTTGAGACCAAAATGTTTGTGGTTATTGAACAATGCTGTGATTTTTTTTTTTTTTTTAGTAGAATAGCACAGAGAAAATTTATCAACACGTGAATGAAATACAAGAACAGAACATTTTACAACATAAAACTATCGAGTGGACGAAATAAATTACATTTACTTATCTTTATGTAAATTACAATAGCGTAAAGAAAATATTTTGTGCTCAATGAAAGGCCCACTTCAGTATTTTAATCTAACATTAAACTAATATTTTTATTTCTTAATTTATGTACACATAACAATAAATTACTAAAACAAATAATTACTTCATAATTAAATATTTCATAAATAATATTATATATATTTCATAAATATTTCACATTTTTACTTAGCTTCACGCTATAGTGATATAGCGGGGTAGGCAGAGAGAACGGAGCGCCAAACGCTACGGTCTTGGCATTATGGCTCTTTCGCCTCGACCTCCGGGGGGTCCTCATGCTGTCTATGTGACCTTCCTCCAGTATCGTCGATACTGTGTTTTCGAAGGTCAACCGAGGTCTCCCCCCTCCCTCTCTTACCACTAACTTTTCCTACATAAATCTTTTTGGCCATTCTTTCTTCACTCATTCGCTCGACGTGCGAAAACCACGTAAGCACATTCTTCTTCATTCTCAAATTCTCTCTATCTTTATTTTTCTTTATATACATATATAGATAGCAGTGGTGTTGTACAAATTAAATACAACTTTCCCCAAAGAAAGCTTTATAACTTCTAATAAAATATATCACCATAATAACTGAATTAAAAACACAATATATATTTACCTAAAATAATTATGCCACCTAAACCTCTTCAAATGCAGACACAACACATTTGGCAGGCGTCGTATCCAAAATTGCTTCGTTGATTTCTGCTTGCATTTACACGAACTGCAGAAATAACGTTCAGTGTCCGCCAGTTCTTCTATCTGGAATTATTTTATGATATTTAATATGGTTATATAGAAAAGAAATACTACACATACTTATTATTAAGACACGCTGTTCGCTAATTTCTATTCAATTTTCAAGGCATTGATTGGCGGAACCCGAACTTATGATAACAAGACAAAGTGCAGCGTTGAGTTCCGCCACTCAGCACACAGTATGTCATACAATTAAAGCTAAATACAATAAAATATAAATACCTGTACAAAGCTAGACAAACAATCGGTTAAAGCTACAGGAGCATCATGGCGTCCCGTTTCAGGTAGTTCTAAGGATAAGTCTAGAAACGGATCAAACTTCTTGCTTTCCGCACCACACGCGAGACAACGCACCTGGAAATTAAAAAGATGATTTTTTTTTTTTAATTTATTTTAACTCTCACTCACTCAGCTTCACACTGTGTCCCGCACAAGGCAGGGTAGGCAGATGGAACTTGAGAACCTAGTGTTAAGACAGAAGTTCCACATTTCCTCGAGTAGGGATCGAACCCACAACCTAAGCACATTCTTTAGGTGGTTCAGTTACAGTCACACGCTTGTACTGCGACAGGTTAATTTCCATGATTGAAAATCGAAGCACAGTCTCACGTTTTACAATAAAAGATTACGCCACTACACTCTGAGAGCTTCGAGAGAATAACAATCCAGAAAAATACTCGAGATATTTAATTATAATAATTGACTCTTGTTAACAGAAGTAACTTTTAAGAAATAATTCCTATATTTACTACATAGAAGATTTATTCGTACACATGTTCTTTTCATATAGGTAACCTTTTAAGAAATAATTTATTAATTATACAATTAAACTTATATCTAAATATATATTTGGATTTGAACCTGCGCTCATTTAGACGTATGTTACCGCTACATATGCTTATATCAATTCCATCAAAACTAAAAAAAAAAGCATATTTACGCACTTTGTCATACCAAAGCGCGATAACAAAAATAATTAACTACCCCGAGAGTAAGAAAAATCTCTTTACTATATAAAAATAAACATACTTCACTCTGCAATGTGCCACCAAACACCGCTGTGACTATCGATGATGGCGCACGCGGTACAAATCCGCCTTCAGCACGATCCGGTGGCAATAATTGCAATAACTCCGTATGCAGTCTGTAAAAAAAAACAATAGGTTTATTAAAATTAACCCAAAAATCACTCTACTAAGCTTCACGCTGTATCCCGCACGTGGCAGGTTAGGCAGAGGGAACATGTGAACCTCGTGTAAAAACATTCCGTTCCACTTCCGTTCCCCACTTTCCGCCGACTTTGAGGCATTGCGTATTGAGTGGCGGAACTCAACGCCGCGTTTTCTCTTGTACCAGAGCGAAGAAATGAAAACATTAAATATTTAAATTGAAAATATTAATTATTTCAATTCCTCGTTACAGTCACACGCTTGTGCCGCTGCGCCACGACAGGCCTCAAAAATGAAGTTCACTTTCTCAGTTCACATCACGCTGTATCGTATAGCAGCATCGTACCTAGTGTGAAGCCATTTTATTCTCAATTTTATATACATACATATATTCCCCGTTATAACTTTTTGTTTTTTTTTTTCAGTATGTTAAAAATAGGCCTTTCTCATTGTTATCATAGCTTAGGCTATATATTATGAAGCACAATAAACGCATGCTGTATCTACATCTTGAAATATGCAAACGTGTGTACTTACTATGCTTGAGAGTTGTTCTTTATGCGCATGAATTTGAATTGAATTTATTTTAGAGAAACAACAAAAAGTAACGGAAGCCAAAATGTTGCTTTTTTACTACGCCACGGCGGCCTCAAAAATATTGTTTATTTAAATAAACAATTTATTTCACGCTTTTAGTTTCACGCTGTATCTCGCATATGGCAGGAGTAGGCAGAGGGAACTCAGAAATCTAGTTTTAAGACACTCCGCTCTGTTCTCCGCTGATTTTAAGGCATTGCGTGTTGAGTAGCACGGCTCAATACCGCGCTTTACCTTGTTACCAGAGCAAAGAAATGAAAAACATTAAATATTCAATTTTAAATTTTAATATTTTATTATATTTCATTTCCTCGAGTCGCGGGATCGAACATACCAACTGTCGTATATACAGTCACACGCTTGTGCGCCCACCGTTGCCAGTCATTTGAAATAGGTACATTAAAAGTTTTACAACTTAAGCTGAATGATGTAGATCTTGTTTATATTAAGATTTTTTTTTAATAAATCAATGCCAAAACTATAATGATTTATTTATAAGGAAATAAGTATGGAATTTAGTGCAAACATTCACACATGTAATTGGTCAATAACATATCTACGTACGTACGTACGTGATCACGTATTCACGAATGTTATCACACATCAATATGCGTGATAACAGCTCCACACATTTGATCATATAATTACATATGATATTATTCAGTTAATTTAATTACCACTTTTTTTTCAACAAAAACATCTCTACTTTGGTATTTAACCTTAGTCTTTAAGCTTAACAATTTATAAGAGAATGACTACACATATCGTACGCGTAAGTATATATTCGACGAAGAATCAATAAAAGACATGAGTTTGGCTTTTAAGGAAAACACATTTCTAATCATCAATGATAATTAAAAATAATAATTTGAAAATTAAATTGAAATTAAGAAAAACATTTTTAGAATTTATTTTAATAATTTAATCTCAAAACGACATTTCAGCAAAATAATCATAAAGATAAAATCCTAATCTATAAAATTAAAAAAATAAAAATAAAATCATTACACACCTGTCAAGCATATATCGTAAAAATTCATGGGCGTCTTGCTGTTGGTATCCTCTAAAACGCGGAACAACTTTCCAAATCACTAGGAATAAGCATTCCGGCGATATTGCACCTTTGGAGCCGCAACCGCCCGTGTTCAAGTTTATCAACACCTGAAATTATTATATTAATGTTAGAAATGTATGGCATTGTCTACATATTGTCACTTGTGGTGCAGTGGCACACGCGTGCGACTGTAAACGCGACAGGTTGCGGGTTCGTTTCCCACTTGAGGAAATTAAATATTTTATATTTTTATTTCCCCGCTTTGTTAACTGGCAAAGTGCGGCGTTGAGTCCCATCACTCAACACGAAGTACCTTTAGAGTTCAAAGCGACAGGCCTTTACAAGCAACTAAGGTTGTGCTTCTCTGCCTAATGTTAAAAATACTTTCAAAATGTTAATTTACGTTTCTTAAATATTTATTATTTTTCAGCTTTTATAGAGCTCCACCACATGGCTGGGTAGGCAGAGGGAACTTGGGAACTGATTGTTAAGGCACCCCATTCCATCCCCACTTTCCGCCAGATTTGAGTCATTGTGTAATGAGTGGCGGAAGTCAACGTCGCGCTTTGTTACCAGAAAAGCGAAAAAATAGAGCCACAACGGCCTCCAATAAATACTCAGGTTCACGCTGTATCCCGCACATGGCAGGGTAGACAGAGGGAACATAGGAACCTAGTGTTAAGACATTCCGTTCCACTTTCGTTCCCCACTTTCCGCCGAATTTGAGGCATTGCGTGTTGAGTGGCAGAACTCAACGCCGTGTTTAGCCTTGTACCGAAGAAATGAAAACATCAAATTGAAAATATAAAACATTTCATTTCTTCGAGTGAGGATCGAACCCACAACCTGTCGGTTAGTCACACGCCTGTGCCGCTGCGCCACAACAGCCTCAAATAAATTGTATCACAATAACAATTTTAAGACAGAACACTACCTTCCTGAGTTCCTCCGCCATTACAACATCATGCATCTCCTGCCGCGTGTAACTCCTGGAATGATACACTTTCCTCCCATTACCCTTCACCTCCAAAGACGGCAGCTGACTGAAGTAACAACTGAACTCTTGTATATTATTGAGACTCTGTAACACCGCGTTCATAAAACATGTGTTGCCTAAATTTTTTAAACCAACTATCTTTTTTTCCCTTTGACTCTTGCCGTTGCACGGTGATGATTTTTTCTCTTTGCATTTCGTTGTGTTTTCCGTGTTGTTGTCTTCCGAGTGGGATCGTTTTCGCGAACGAGGTCGCAAACTTCGTACTGGCTCTTCTGTACTCTGTAAATATTTAAATAAAATTATAATTAATTGCTTAGATCTGGGCTACAAATTAAAATTTTTGTATCTCTGTTCCCCACACATTGTTTGTTGAGTGGCGGAACTCAACGCCACGCTTGTTATCACAACAATCATGTTACAATAATTGATCTCCAAATTGGGAATTGACTCCACAGATATAGCATATATTAAAAATATACTAAAATTCTGTTCTCCTGGTATTTAGTTATTATTATCTGTTAGCTCTTAAATATGGTTGACAATTACATATTAAATTGATATAAATTCAAATAAAACAATTATCTTTAAGATTGTTACACATAACTTAATAAGTCAGACATAATTGATATAAATAATTAATAATCACCATTATTTAAGTTTAAATATATTAATTTGAAATCTATACTTATAATAAATTTGTAACCCTACTGTTACAGACAGACGTAGAAGATATAATAAAAAAAATCTTATAGCAGATTAATGTAATAGGGCCCAAAATAGTGTCTTTTTAATTTTTGTGCCTGTTTACTTGTGCATTTGTACATGCTAATCTCAGAAACAGTGATTTTAATTTAAATGTAGTTTTCACTGTATTATATTTTGGCAACACTTCGTTTTTGTGACAAAATTGCTACAAATTTTGATTCTTTTAGCAGAAATTTCAGTTTTCAATGTATAGATATTGTCTTAAGTGTGATAATGTCATTCAAATACGAAAACAGTTGAAATTAATAAATAAAATAGTATAATTCAAGCAGTTCAAGCCGCGGGTGGGTCACTATTAACAACTATATATCAAAATATGATATATATAAAAACTAAAGTAATGATGATACTTAAAAAAACATAATCTTTATTATAATATAAAGATTAAAGAACAGAAATAAAATGTAACCTTATATCTTATATAAGTCATTAATCATTTAAATGGTCACACAGGATTAACCCAAATCAAAAAAAATGTAAAGCATAAGCATTTTGTTAACTTTAATAATTAGTGAATTTCACTCTTTGTCGACAATATCTGGAAGATGTTGTCAACTTAGTGTAAGCCTCCTGACAGCCTATTAAGCAAATTCTCAGGAGACAAAAAACTTTTTAATAAATTATATTATCAGTAGGTTTTTACGATTTCGAAAATTGATTTGTATATGAGATATAATAAAGATCAATTTTAAATATTTTTACAATAAGTATATATTAAAATAGTAAATACAAATACATAGTACAAAATATAGATTTAGCAGGTTTACACTATACAACGGTATAACATCTTTGGCAGAGAGAATGTAGTGTAAAGATGCTCAATTCCTTAATTTCTCCAAAATTTTTTTTAGCTTTACGCTGTAGCCCGCACGAGGAAGGGTAAGCAGAGGGAACCCGGAAACCTAGTGTTAAGACATTACGTTCCACTTCCGTTCCCCAATTTCCGCCGAATTTGAGGCATTGCGTGTTGAGTGGCGGAACTCAGCACCGCGCTTTGCCTTATTAGCAGAGCGGAGATATGAAACATTAAATATTTAAATTGAAAATATATCATTTCCTCGACTGGGGATAGAACCCAGAACTTGTCAGTTACACACACACACAGCGGCACAACAGTCACACGCTTGTGCCACTGCGCCACAACAGGCTTCAAATTTGAATATGTTGCATATTATTTAAGATAACTCAATTTCTTAATTTCCACATGTAAGAATTGAAGTGATAACCATCAGGATAACAGTCCAAGAAAAAAATATATAAAAAAAAACAATACCTTATTTAATTTAGAAGTTTTACTTTCAGCCATTTCCGAGACCCCTGCTTCTATATTAGCTGTTTCTGAAACACCTGGTTCTATGTTAGAAGTAATATCCAATGTTTCCTCCATAATAGGTGACAATTCCATTTTATTACACAATTCCACTTCATTTGAAGGAGGACTGGGTTCTTCATGTTTATCAATGTTTTCAATTTGTTCTACATTGCTATTTGGTTCGGCATTTTCTTTATCCCTAATTTGCATAATACTTTGTCTTATTTTATCTATAGTTTGAATGTCCACTTCATTTGAAACATAATCGTCACATTTGTAACTGAAAAATTGAAGTAAAAATCTAAGTGAGAATTTCAAGTGCTATTCATTTTTATAGATTTCAAAAATATATATATATATATATATATATATATATATATATATATATATATATATATATATATATATATATATATATATATATATATATATATATATAAGTCAAGTAACTGTTTAAATTAATATGCCATATAAAGATTAATAATTAATTTATTGTACTAAAACACTGTCCCACTGTATTATAATAACTTCATTTAACATTATTACCATACACAACCATACACTGTGATGTTGATTCCTGTATATATATATTTTACAAAAGATAAACTCTTATTTAACAAAATATATATTAACTAGTGATGCAAGGATTTGTGTACCGAAATTTGTTGTTTATAGTTAAATTATACAAAACCTTTAAATCAATTATAGCCTAAGTGTTATTGTGATGTATAAGCTGTATCACTTTAAAGTTTCATCTAAATTAGTTCAGTAGTTCTTAGAAGAAAGTGTATCGAACATTCATTCATTCTCACAAACTTGCAAATTTATTATATAAGTAGGATAATATTTATATTACTTACCAATAAACAGAGTAAGCATCACAACTCATGCATAACTGATGGTCCAAAGTTTCGGCATGCAGCTTTGCATGACCATTTGCATATCTGCCGCAGTTTATTACACCACATTGTAAACACAACCAATTCTGCTCTTTGATTGAACATTCTGTGTAAATTTTAATAATGTAATAATATAGTATTATGATAACTATTTATATTTATAATATGATATGTTATTTTATATTAATTATCTTCTTACTGCATAAAAAATATGTGAGAGAATAGAATGGGGGTGAACAAAATTAGCAGTAATGAAGGTCCCCTATTGATTGTATAATTATTAATGATATCGATAACTTTAATATATGAATAATACTCATTATATCAATCATATAAAATTAATACACGTGTAAATAAAAATATTAAGACAACATGTTCTATCTGATTAACTACAACAATCGCTAAATTGCAGTACACATAGCATTTTGAAGTATATTTTCTTTTACGGTAACGCATAAGAATATGTTGTCAGCATATTTTTTTCATTCAAAAAAGAGAATCTACATACGTCTACATTCGAACTGCTGATGTAAGAGATTAGTTTTACTACGCAAAAATAAATCTAGGTATGTCTGCATTAATGTAAATGTTTTGCTTCGTGAGTCATTATATTCCGTTTTATATGTAAAACGAGGGGTTGTATTGAGAATGGAGCTACAGACGCGGTAGTTTTTTTCAAGACAATAAAATACAGATCAAAGTTATGGTTAAGATTCTAATCAAAACAATAAGTTTAGTAGTGCAAAATTTATTGTTTTAAATTATTTAACGCATCGCAATCACGTCTTCACGGTCACTCATGCCGCGCCCCCTCCCGCTCCTCGCCTCATGAACAGCTGATTATTTTAGTTCGCTGTATTGATTTTTCAAGCTAACCTCCCATTATTATATACAATGCGGTATCACTAAACTATATGGCAAAGTAATAGGAAAAATTATGCTTAAACAAGAATTAATGTATATTTTACCTGAACAATCGAAGTTCTTTGTGATCGAAGCGCCTTCACCGAAAAGATCGCTATCCAACTTGACGTTATCTAACAAATGGGAACATTCCATTATTCATAATAATTTTAATCTAGTAATAATTCAATAAAACAGAATCTTTAATTCATAGAAATCTAACTGCGTCCTCAGCACATTTGATATGAATTACAAAATGGTACTCCCGAACGCGAACGAGAGCAATTTATCCATTTCACACATTGAGTAGGAGCGAACGAGCGAGAAAACATCACGCAAACGAAACACCGCAAACAACAAATGTACCAATTCGGATACGCGCACTAGCACAGATTAAATATTTTGATAATACTATTTTACTTTTTTGTTTTATGTAAGGCCGAGCTCTAATAAGGCATATGCTCATGGAGTAAAATACTTAACATTGTGATCAGATATATTTTAAAATGTATAGCAGGGTTTTAATTAAATTCTTTAGTGTAAAATAAATATACGATATTCATATAAATGTCAATGACCTTTCAATATTTATATAATTATGAATATATTGGTAGTAATATTAAACATGCTTTAGCCTTATGCAAATTGTCTTTATTTATTTAAAGGTAAATAAGGAATTAATAACAAACAAATTAAGATAGATTTTAATATTTATTATCCTTAATTACGTCTGCCACCATAACCTCCCTGAGTTGCAGGTTGGGTGAGTTGAAGACCATTAATGTTGTTAAAATCAAGCATTTTCAACATGTCCTTAGTGTCAGGGTCAACTTCAATGATGTCATGTTCTAGGGCAGACACTTCTGGGACATAGTTGTCACGCCTTTCACGCTCCTCTTCTTGGAGCTTGATGGAAATACCACGGACTTGTGAATGTCTGAGACGCCTCATTAAGTGAGTGGCAAAACTAAAACAGATAAAAGAAGCAAATAAAATGTATGTTAGATAAAAATAAGTAATAGTTTTTCTTCTTATTTCAGTTACTTTGATTAAGGTTTTAAGGTAAATAATTTAAATTAAATCTTAATACACTCATTATTGTTATATTTAAATCATAATTCTTTAATTATTATTTTAACTAATTCGTAATAAAATTATGATTTATTAATACTGCTAACATAAAAAGTTCAGAAAAGATAATTTTCATTGTTGATCTATTTACCATGATATAATTATCTCTTTGGTTTTCACAATTGTTACACATTTTAAATGAAATACTTTAACCGGATTAATCGCATATATTGATTGGTCTACCCATGACCATGGACTAGTGTAAGGTATTTGAAACATCAGGTTTCCAAAATGTTTACCAATCAATAAACGCTATTAATCTGGTTAAAAGTGTTTCTTTTAAAACATATTATAATTACTGAACTTTAGTCATTATTTTATTATGCTGAGCAACCTACCAGGCATACTCATTATTATAAACAATAATCATTGCAATATGATATCAAGCATTAAATAACAATGAATATTAAAGTTTTTATGAGATTACTTATTTCTATGATTATATTATATTTAATTATTAAGATTTTTTAATGTTTCTGAGGCTGTGAAATATAAAAATATTATTTTAAATGAAAATAAAATAAAAAGTAATTAATTCAAATAGTATTCATTGTAGAGTGCATAGGTACTTTGAAATAACAGGTAATAAAACCTTATAAATTATTTGAGGTTAATTAAGACGAATGTAAACAAAGGTAACTTCGATCATTTTATTAAAAAGGTGATTATATTAACAAATAAGATGAATATACTGAAAAATATATTAAAATGTTTTAAATTAAAATAAATTTGTAAATATTATTAAGTTAAATAGTTTATACTCACCCAGCAATTTTGTTACGAAGAGATTTTGTTGGAATTATTGCGATTTCCTCACATATTCTCTTGTTTGTATCAAAATCAAGAGTCAACTTAGTGTAATACTTCTCAATAATGATTTTCGCTGCTTTTTTGACGGTCTTAGTCCTGACACGACCCTGTAATTGTTAAGTTGAATTTAAGTATAAATAAGAATATTAGCCTCAGAATATGTATGTAATTTACTGAATAGTATATTCGTAACTTAAAAAGCAAGGTGATTAGGGTGATATCATTAGATTTATTATAAAATAAATCTCACCATTGTGGAAACTGTGTATCCGCCGTTTGACAGTAAACAGAAAAGGACAAAAAATTTATGACAGTTCGAAAATTCTTAACTTTCAACAGATGAAATAATAAAATTTTACAAATCATCACAGATAGCAAAAAAACTTTAAATCATTACCATACCGATTTAATTTTTTTTTAGACACTGGTAGGAATTTAAATAAAAGCAAAAATATATGAATAGGAACATAGTTAATGGATATGTGTATGAATACATGTAGTGTTAATTTATCCAGTCATCAAATTAGACGCATTGAGCGTTTTTAATTAATTAAAATTGTTCATATTTCAATGCAGAAAAGGTATTCGTGAAATTTGGCACAAAAATTTCGTTGTGATTTGTATTTATCATTTTTTAGAAGATAGCTTGCTCTTGCTTACTACTAACAAACTAACATACACAAACGTAAATATAATCTATTCTTATAATAAATCTGCTACTGATTTCTTTAAAGGGACGTTTATTAATGAAATAGGTCGCCATGATTTTTAAATTTTCTGTCTGTTTGTCCGTGCAAATGTACGTGTTAAACGCCAAAGCGGCTTACAAGATTTAAATGCAGTTTATATTATTATACTTTGGCAACTTTCCTTCAACATTTAGTACTGTTGTATTTAAATAAATTAAGAAATATAAAAAAGACCTCAAATTAAAATAATAAGGTCGACTTAATTTGCTGTAAAGTTTTTATGCATTTGCCTGAAATTGTAATTTTCAATGTCTAAACTTAACTTTAAGAAACTATTCTTAAAAATAATAATGTTATTAGAACAAGAATTTTGAAAGAGGTTTGTAAATAAAATTGTGTATGTCAAGCGGGCGAAGCTGCAATAAATTAACGAACAACGTGTGTAGAGAAAGCTACCAAAAAGAAAACAAAAGAGTTATTTGCTTGTTTTCATTGCGTAAAATTAACTAATTTTGCCAACACTACTTATAAAGTTACGTATTAATAAAAAGAGTAAACGCTATGAACTAGAATGGCAACGTATATAAGCATTTCAACAACACTTATCACTGCGATACCAACCCAAAAACCTCGTTAATAAAAGACTAAATCACACAGTTTGTCTAAGTAAGTTCTTTAACACCAAATTTAGTATAAGATTCCCCTGCTTCCTTAGCTCATTTCTATATAATAAGTGCAATAAGAAACATATATATATATATATATATATATATATATATATATATATATATATATATATATATATATATATATATATATATATATATATATATATATATATATATATATATATATATATATATATATATATATATATACACACTCACTCACACAAACACACATTCACACACATATGTAAATCGTATAATATTATAATTAATAATTACTACCTGCTACTTTAATTGTAAAGGTGTTTTAAATTTTCTTGATCTTACAAGAGGGGAATGACCTGGTGACCTGAAACACAGGGTATCCTAGTTCGCGACTGGCGCCAGTCTCTATTCATTTGAAAGTTATTGTCGCCATGTTAGAATATAACTCACATTTTTGTTATTGTGCTAAAAATCTTTGATAAATAAATCATTATTATTATTATTATTATTATTTGACAACTAAATTTCTACATATAGGAGAAGACAAGACTGACTACAAAAAGGGCTTATTTGTTGTTATCATGTAAGAACTCTTCAAAGATTATTATTTATTAAATTAAAATTAGTCGAAGAGGAAAAAAAGCATAAGTAGCTTTTGAATATAAATATAATATTCTTAGTGCCAATGCCTGATTTATTTCACAAACTTTTTTCGAAGACATGAAAAAAGTTTGTGAAATAAATCATCCATTTGTAAAAAACGTGACCGATTTTGAGTATGAATTAAGTTTATAGTTAAATATTTCCACATCATTTAAAGTATTTTTTGAATTATACTAATATATGATATATAAGCTAATGTCCTGTTTTGAACTAATAATCATAATTGTTAGTTAAATATATCAAAACATATTATTAATAAATATGTACATGTTTACAGCGACGACATACAAATATATTTTAACTTTTTTTTACTTTACGTCAACTCAACATATCACACCAGCCATTATTAAGAAGAATTCGGATCTTTAGAAGAATAGAAAGGAAAAAATATATATTTAGTAACAGACGTAGTTGTATAATATGCTTTAAAAAACTTTTCTGGTTTGATGTTTATTCACCCTGCAACATCCATATTATAATTGTACAATTACAATTATATAACTATTAGTATTTTACATTTTTTTAATTTAATAAATAGAAATTAAACCCAATTTACCAATTTTTAATTACTTACTGTACGGTACCGTTTTTCTATACTCTAAATCTAAATCTATGGAATAATATCGTGGTGGCGCCCTCGTCAGTTGGAAGTTTGCAACTCGAAAGACTAGTCTTTCTTCATTTTTGTGGTGTGGTGACCAACGCGGTATTGTAATTTTGCCGCCTAGCTGAAGTGTGGTATACATCTAAAATTAAGTTTAACTTTAAAAAATTACAAATATATTAGTTATAGTTTCTTAAATCGCAACTTTTAGTAAACTGAACACAATAAACTATCAAGATGTTTTGGGGTAAGTAGCCGGTAACCGTATTTCACCACGTGTTTACTTCTATTATTATTTTAAGCTACCAAAACTCTGATTAAACTATATAAAATCTAATTTACATAGCATCTAGTATGTTAGAGCTAATGAAACATTTAATACTATATGTACTATCGTACTTTTAATACAGATGTGTAAGGCATTGAGATGCCGTCAACACATGTGATGCATTTGATAAACGTATTTTTTTAAATAAATGACGTTCACTATTCATATTCGAAGTAATTTAACTACTATTATTTCATATGGTAAATATAATGGCTGTAATTATGACATTTTTTTAGGATTAATAATGGAACCAAACAAACGGTATTCTCAGCTTGTTGAGAAACCGTTTCATATATCACAAGCTGCGATGGACATCTCAACGGGTGACAATGACCCATGTCAAGTAATGGTTGTAGTTGATGGCAAAAATTTCCTCGTGTGCACACTGCAAAAGAACAAATGCATTCAAGTACCTTTGGATTTATACTTTAAGTCTGGAGATTCCATTTCATTTTTAACAAATGGTAAGTAATTACAACTTTATAAACTTTTTAAATGTAACAATTTTAACCAGATTTATTACCTATACAGTTTTCTATACATTTTTTTTAAATCTGGTGGTCCCAACACTTTATAGTAGTCCATTGTCACATAGTTAAAAATTGTTTCATTTACAATGTGCAATAATCGCAAAAATCTACGAGTATTATGACAGCAAAGTGGAACTGTCTTAACAATGACACAGTGGTTTTGCCTATTATTATAAAACAATCTAATACTGTTAGCATATAGAATAATTTCATAAAAAGGTGGAATTTTTCGTTTATGATAAGAGTAAACATAATGCTTAGACTTGCTTTCTCTCACTCTCAGAGTAATAATATTAAAGCCTTCGGTCTGCGTTTACAAACTATTTTGACTTGACTTACATTATTCAGTTATTCAGTTCAACTATTTGTGATTTAATCAAGAAATCAAAATCTGTTTTGTAATTTACAAAGACCTCCACTGTTTTCCATTCTATTTTATGGTTTGCCACTTTGCTATCAACCGGTGTGGTACATTTGACATTATCTCACTTGAGAATTAAACTATTTTTACCTGTTTTGGTTAGACAGCTTTTATAACATTTTAGATAAAGTATTGGAAACCAGAAATAATTAAATCCATCTTTAATAGAAATATTTGATGGTAAGTTAAGCCATTTAGTGTAAGCTTTTGTGGGAAGCATAGTAGAGTGGACTCAACTGTAGATTCTATGTCTACCCTGCAATATGGGATAAAACATGAAACTAATAAGAAATCGACAATAGTTTGGAATTTAGTCACTAAAAATATTATAAAACAAGTTAAATAATTGTATTTTTAATTTTACAATTATACTATTTATTGCTGTAAGTTTTTAAGTATATTTTTTTTTTTTTTTTTTGTATAGGTAAATGCAATGTTCACTTAACTGGCTACTTAGATCCTGAGTTTGAGGAAGAACCTTCTGATGATGAAGAAGAAGAAGAGGAGGAAGATGAACCACCAACGCTTGTTGCTCCTAAGAATAAAAGAAAATTAGAAAATAGCAATGATGGTGCTGCCAATAAGAAGGCAAAGGTAAATAATTTTAAAATTGTTTTTCACATTGCTTATATTTGTGTTCACTATTGTGTATCTGGAATAATCTGCAAGATGGGATGTTTTAAGACTACATTCTCTCTGGTTACCTTAACTAGAGACAAAATACAATTGCAGCAGAATACAATTTTACTGCAGTTATTACAAAATATATAAATCATAAAGTTTGCTATATTTATATATACTGAAAAAAAAATAATAATATAAGATTATTTATTGTCAATACAGCAAGACAAGAAAGCCAACAAAAAGGCAGCAGCAGCTGATAGCTCAGATTCCGATGATGAAGGTGAAGATCAATTACAAAAGTTTTTGGATGGTGAGGACATTGATACAGATGAGAATGATGAATCCTTCAAAGTGAACACCTCGGCTGAAGCTGACAGGTAGATTATTAATGAAACTTTTCTTTTTATCAGATTCATGCAGTATCCCTGACGTGTTAGAGCATGCAGAGGAAACTTGAGATTATTTCTAGAAATCTGTTTACCACATTTTTAAAAATATTTTTGAGACCTTTGACCTTGTCTAAGATGAGCCATAGTCACAGAATTTTTTTAGCTATTGGTCTTTAGAACATAGGTTCTCTTGATTATTTATTTTTATTCACTTATAGTTTTCTATTTTTTTGGCCATAAGCATTTGTGGCACTAGTGTTATGTCCAATTTTTAGTGTAATTTTTTTTGATGATTAATGGGTGTTATGTACTGTTGCAATGGAATGTTATTATCTAAAGCTTAAAAATATAATCAAGTGTAATGAAATTATTGACTTAGTATATTTACATTTTTTTAAATATACTAACTCTCTTGACATTTAACAGTGATGATGAAGAAGATTCAGATGAAGATGAAGCGGAGGAGGAAGAGGAGGAAGAAGAAGAAGATGATGATGATGATGATGAAGACTCCGAGAAAGCAGACACAACACTAGACACTAGCAAAGAAGAAAAGGTGGACATGTCAAAACTGTCTAAGAATCAAAAGAGAAAACTGAAGAAGAAACTTCAACAGCAACAAAAGGAACCACAAGTCAATGGTGTTGATAAATCAAAGGTATCAAACTACATAGATGTTTTTAATTTCCTGTTATAGCTCACATAGAGCAGGACCTTTAACTTAGACACTCCAATATTTACTTTTTTAAAATTTTCAAGATATTACTTAGTACAGTATAGCTAAATTAAAATTATTTAAATATATTTTTTCTCCCCTATATGAATTTGATAATTTGATGTACAACCATTGCACTGTTATATTGTCTCACTACAACCTCATACTTACAGAATATATTATCTGTATTAGTTAAAAACTTATTTAAACATTAAGTTTAAATTTTAGAAAGAAAAACCAGAACCAAAGGCAGAGAAGAAAAAACCTGAAGCAAAGAATGCTCAAGAAGGGGATAAGAAAGAGAAAAAGTCCCTCAGTGGAGGTGTGTTTATTGAAGACTTGAAAGTAGGATCTGGTCCTGTAGCTAAACCAGGCAAAGTTGTAATGGTGAGATATTTAAATATTTTTTTTTTTATAGCTTCAGGGTCAGTGCTGTGTATCGTAGCAAGGCTAGAACATATAACCTGATGTTAAGACATACAGATTGAGCAAAGAAATGAATAGTTTGTGCCAATGGAAATCAAACTCAAAAGAAGCACCATTGCTTTAAGTCAGATAACTAAACTTTGAATATTTTATTTTTTTAACTCCATTCTGTGTAATGTGAACACACTCTGTTTCCCTTTAGTATAAATGTTAAAAGAGGGAGGGGGAGACCTCAGTTGACTTTTCAAAAACTCAGTATCGACAATACTGAAGGAAGATCATATAAAAAGCTTGACGACCCCCCAGAGGGCATTTATAATAAAGATGTGGATGACAGTGGGTGAAGCAAAAGAGGTATGTTGAGACCGTAGCATTTGGTGCTACATCCATTCTGCTTATCCCGCAAGGGATTTTAGTGTGAAGCTAAGTTTCCATTAAGACACTTCCATTTCCCACTTTTCGCCTTTATTTCATATTAACAATATTTTAGAATTATTCTTTATAATTGAAAATAATGTATCTTTTTTTTATATTTTCCAACAAACAGGTGTACTATGAAGGAAAGCTAAAACAAAACAACAAAATGTTCGACAACTGCTTGAAAGGACCTGGATTCAAGTTCAAGCTTGGTGCTAAGGAAGTTATATCTGGATGGGATGTAGGAGTCGCGGGCATGAAGGTTGGAGGCAAGAGAAAGATTGTATGTCCACCTGCAATGGCGTAAGTTATTATATATTTAATATAACTATTAAATACTACTTGCCTGCTTAATTTTATTATTATGCTATTAAAAATGTAGTCTGCAGAAATTGTTGCCCATATTTTATTTGGATGATAAATTTTAGATTTTTCTGTAAACTATCATTTAGATCCATTTAGTAGTTTTTGGATGAAAGAAGGACTAAAGGCCCTCAACTTACACTGCTATGTAGAAAAAAGTGTTATTATTATACTCATTTGCTTGCTCTGGTAAGCAAAGGCATGTTGTTGAGTTCTGCCATTCAACATCTTGAAACTCACTTGACAATTAAATATATAACAATAAGTTGTTTCTTCAAGCACTGCTATGCTAGTTGGCAAAATTTGGACAAAAGTTAAAAACCTATATACACAACACTATATATAGCATTATTTACTAATTTTCATTATTCATTTTTAAATTTAAAATTCTATATTGCAGGTACGGTGCTAAAGGCTCACCGCCAGTCATTCCACCAAACTCCACCTTAGTTTTTGAAGTTGAATTAAAAAATGTTAAGTAATTTGTATGTTAACACAGGAGTGTCATGTCTTGGACATAAATGTTGAATAATTGCCATTGAAAGAATGCTAACAGCATGACTTTTATATATGAGGCATTTACATATTACTTTTTTTGACATGTCTTAATTGAATGTAAGTGCCTCATATTAGTTATTTACTAAGTCTGTAATGTTAAATAAATAGATGATAAGAAATAAACTTTCAAATACAACATAATATGGAAGATTTTTTTTTGTTTCAAGTTTTAAATGTTGAACTTGTCTAGCATAAACCTAATTTGTTATAATAGAATTCAACATAGGTATTGACATGCTTCTTATAAAAGTTAAGTTTTTAACACATTGTGAGCAAAACTCAGGCAGCCATTTATTGATTAGTGATATCCTGAACTATTAATAAATTTTGCATTCAATGTTAGGTTTTATATTAGTATGCTAGAGTATATTGGATTTTGTTTTATTTAAGTATAATAATGACTTAAACTATTTTTTTACCATTGTAATAGAAACTCAGTTAGTCTTTATCAAATAAAATAAAATCAATATTCCATTTAATAATTGTTTTATTTAAATAAAAATGCAATAGACCAGTGATTATTTACTCCTTATTAGAGTTGAAGTATATAATGGATGACAATAACTCTAGGTAGGTACTTGTTTATGACAAGTAACAAACATGTAACATACTATGTTTAAGTTTAATATTGCAAAAAAATAACAATACAAGCCCCACATAAACAACCATGTACACACGCAAATGTTGCATGCAATGCTTCCCATGTTATTCAAGGATAAGGTCAAGTTTAAGATAAAAAATAAGGAAAAATATCTGTCAAATATTTTACATAGCATATGTTAAGGTCATTATTCTGATTTTAAACGGACATCTGCGTCTTTTGTTTCTTGAGTATTCGTTTGTAAAGCTTCCGCGTTTTCATTTGTATTGTTCTTTGATTTCTTGCTAAATGCGCAAACGCCACCTTCACATTTGAAAGGGAATTCGGTTTTTTCATTACCATCAGCGTCTTTTACAGCCCAGGGATTCCAAAAACGAAGTACGTATGGCTGGATAAATTTGTGCCACAAGAACAAGAGAACAGGAATAATGAAGCAAGGAACACACACCATTTTTAATTTTTTAAAAGTAAATATATCAAGAAAAGGAAACAATATATGTATTAATTTATCAACAATATCCTATGCCAGATCAATTGGAACCTTTACTCAAATAATGTGACTATGTGACTAGTTTGCTAGTTTGTTTCGTTAAAATTTCTGCAGTCATTACTATAAATGTCATTATCATGTGACATTGGCATTTGAAAACTTATATTGCCATATACAAGTCGAATAAAAAAAACTAATTGCCAATTTTAAACACTTCAATAAATAGCGTAGACGTAGTGGATAATTAAAGAAAGATTTATTAAAATATAATTTATTATAAATTGTACACAACACAGTAAAATCGGTTTTCATACTCAATATTTATTATAAAATACAGAAATTTAGGTAATTTCTATTTAGTCATCTTGTGGGGTCAATAAATACGCTATGTAAAATAGCGGTAACTAGAAAATATTAAGTTTGTTATTGTTTCGATATGTTGGAATATATTTATATATCTGTAAACTATGTTTTGTAAAAGTATATATTTTTATATCAGGTTGTGAGTTCGCTCCAAAGAGTAAAGTAATTATACTATGGTTCGCTCCTCACTCCCCACTCGAGGAATATAATATTTAATATTTTTAATTTAAATTTTTAATGTTTTCAATTCTTCGCTCTGGTACGTTCCACTCAAAACGTAATGCCTCATATTCGGTGAAAAGTGGGGAACGGAGTGTCTTGACACTAGGTTCCCAAGTTCCCCCTGCCTACCCCGCCACGTGCGGGATACAGCATGAAGCTGAGTGAATGAGTGGGTGGTAAAATTATATGCCATCGATCTTGACACAATTATTATTATTTTTTTTACTGGCAGTATTTTTTTATTTACGTTTTTAGTTTGAATTTGCTACCTTTCTTATAATTTTATTTCAACGGGAGAGCAAAAACCTCCACCTTTGGGTTTCGTAGTCCTATGACCTGGCGTAATGAGTACTAACGAAATATAAAAAAGTTTACAGCAAAATATAAAAAAGTTTAAAACTATCGAAATTAAGGGGAATGATTGCTTAAACAATTTTTATATATTAATATCATAAGCCGTCCTTGAATTGAAAAATTATAATAGACCCTAAAAGTAATTTCAGAATATCTATTGAAGTTTGCACCGTTCTCTTTCGCGATAGAAACGCAGGCTTTAAGCGTATCGATGGATGTAAGAAACATTGAAATTGCATAACTAACTATGAACACACATAGGTTGATATTTATAGACTGACAAAAATTTTACCGCCCTTGGCATCGCGTATTCAGGTAAAAACAACACTAGTTAACTGTTTAAAAAAGTATACGATAATGGACATTAGATAATGGACAATTTTTTTTATATCAATGCAGACTATTTTAAGAAATCATAGACTAAGGTTCCCATCAACATAGATTGCACATAAAATATTGTTCTAATTTTGTTTGTCTTTCTTTCATTACAGCGATTAAAGTTCTTTTTTGATAAATATATGATATATCTATTTAATATCTATCGCTGTTAGTGTAATAAAAATGTATACATATTAATGTATATGCGAAATTATGTTTGATAAAAGTATTTTAACGACATTAATCGATTTAATTACCTGCTTATCAAATTTTTATTTATCAATTCTATTCAACGATGAATAGATAAAGACAGATTAATATAAGCACGTCAACGTGAATCTAGACGTAACAAATTTAGCAAATTTAGCACTGTAGAATTTAACACCAAAAACTATGGACCAAAAACATAAAATATATGTGGGGCTTAATCTATATGGACCAATATAACATTTTTAATCATAGAAAACATTAACCCAATAGGTAAATTTATAAAATACTACTATTTAATTAGTAATTTCACCTAAATCGAGCAGTTCTAAATACCTGCAAGCGTTATAAAAGACTGTATTATTATTTTTTTCTTCAAGACCCACAGTTATTTCCCAGTAGGTATGTCGGTCGCTCTTGCTCCTAAGGAAGTCGACCGGGCCTGTTTTTATTTTATGTGTCGCGACCACAACATTGTATTCACTTATGCCAAGCCACAGAACACATAATCCAATGAGCCAAGCAGTCAGAATTTCTTTGCTCGCGTTCTTAAACAACTATATTGAATTAATCAAATTAGCAACTAATTAATTAATTCACTTATTTAGCTTAATTTGCGCTTACGCTTAATTTAGTTTTACCCAATTAAAACTAAATTAAGCGTAAGCGTAAATTAAGCTAAAGGTAGAGGGTTTGGAAGTAAATGTATAACTAGATAATTACATAATATACCTATAGAGAGTTTTATACAACACTTTTATATTGTCTATAATAGTATAAAAATAATAAAACCAAAGTTTATATAAATAAATTTATTACATTAAACTTTTACAACCTTTAGCTCTGACTTAATAAATATTTACTAAATATAACAAAAAAATAAATATCTATATGTTTAACAGTATAAAGAAAAAAAAACGTAACGAATAAATAAAATAATGTACTTTATTATATTTTATGTAAATACTTTAATTATACTTACTTTATTGACTTTCGAGATCTTGTTCACAGCACATGTACTCAAGTCAATAGACTTACATAAGAATGTTATCATTAAAGATAAGGTATTATTAATAATATCAATAATAACGAGATAGTTTGAATAAATAACTAAATATGTTGTATAAAAATAATATTTATAGTATAAAATTTGTTTTTAACTTTAACAACTATTTTTATAACTTATTTTTAACAATTTAACAGTCTTATGGCACAGTTTTTTTTTTTAACTAACAAGAAGACATACAATAATAATTATGCTTTCGTTTAATATCAAATGATTAATAAAGAAACGTAACAATTTCTTCAGTATTTCATTTTATTTATTATTTCCTATTATTTTTTTTATATTTTTATCTATTGTAATTATTTTGTATGATTTTCGAATTAAAATGTTGAAATTACTATTAAATGTCACTTAAATTGTGGTTTACTTCATGAACGGCGTTTCGAGCGTGACAGTTGAACGAATAGCCAACACAAACAGCTTCATCAATGTTACTTAGGGGTTATAATAACATTATAAACGATCGAATTAAAGTAAACCATAAGATAATTTATGCTCAAAATATTTTATCTAATATGCAACACAATGTTTGATATTTTGTATCAATACCTGCTTTACATAATATGAATTTAAACGCGTACTGCGTTTATTTTATATATAAGGTCACATGGCTGATGTTACATTTATAGATTACATGTGTTTTCTCTAATAAATAAAAAATATATATTTTCTATACCTTAATAAGAACTAATATAATGAAATATTTAACTATGTAATAATAAATCGTATGACGTTCGATATAGATATCGTTTTTTAAAGCGCGTTAACCAAATAAAAAAAATCATTTTTCACTTTAAACAAATATATCTTCACGCTTTATCCCGCAAACACTGTTTTGTTTTCAAAGCGAGGAAATTATATAAAATAATTTATTTCCTCGTGTGGGAATCGAACCCACAACCACAGTATTTACGATGTACACTGTACTTCACCACGTTACTTTACTCATAATATTATTTAAAGAGCACCATATTAGTATAAGAGGAAGGCACTTCATTGCATTGCATAATCTGCCTCCACACTCTTGAGCGCGCTCCGCAAAGTCGCTGGTAATTCAGGCACTTTGTATATAGGATCCGATATAGGAGGCAAAATCAACGAATCCACTGATTTCTCGTAACTTTTATACGATAAATACAATTGTGATACCCTGTTTATTTCATCTTCAGTCATTTTCACTGAGTGCAATTGCCGCCTTAAGTCTTGACTGGTAGACTCTTCGCATTTCAGACAAATGTCTTCAATCAAGCATGGTTTGGTGCCGTGCTTACACCGTATAGGCTCAATGTATCTGTATTTCCTTAGTTTCTTAGATTTTAAATCTTTCGTCTTGTTTTCAAAGAGCACGACTAGTTTGCTTGTTTCATTTTTGATAGTATGAGCGATGATTTCACCGCCACCCTTCATTAAGGCACTGCACAACGTGTCAGATGGATTTTCAAAATCGTAGTAGACGCAGCGAGAATTCGACGAGGCCTTGTTGTTGTTCTCAATATGTAGATTGTATCTAAGACAAATTTTCTTTGGTTTGTTTGGAAATTTCAGGTACACTTGTATGGGTATGTCTATGGACGCGCAGCCGGACTCTTGGATTTCATACGGCGGCTCTTGGCGCACTGTGAATGATAAAAGTGAATATAAGTGATTGGATGCGAGGCATCGCGAATGTTGCTATGTCTACACACACATAGCTCGGTAACTGTTATCATTCACTCGTGATAACAATAATGAGTTTGTTTTATTTAAACATATTAATAATATATTTAGCATCTGTAAATATGGAGGGCGTTTGCTGATATATTATATGATGGAAAATTATTTGATTTTAAGTATAATATATTTTAAGTCATCTCTCTGGTAACAAGGCAAAGCGCGGCGTTGAGTTCCGCCGCTCAACACGCAATGCCCCAAATTCGGCGTAAAGTGGGGAACGGAGTGCCTTAACACTAGGTTTCCAAGTTTCCTTTGTCTACATTGCAGTGTGTGGGATACAACGTGAAGCTGAAAAATATTTTTTAAGTAAATAAATAAACAAATGGTACAAGAATGTAATTGTGTTCAATTGAGTCAATAAATAATTCAAGAAAAAATATCATCATTAGATATTAAGCGTGCACAAAAAATGATTTGTTCGAACAATGAATAGTAGTTGGCTGTTGCTATAGTTTTTAAGGTTTTTTTTTTTTAAAAAAACGCAGTTTTTATATATTTCACACTAAACGGACTGCGTACGATCATTGTATTTATGTATTTACCTTTGTTGTACTAATGTTCAAGTGACACGTTTAACTTCCTTATAAAGTGACCCACGAAATGATTCCTTTCTATTTTATCCGTCTACTACACAAATTATGCTAATATATTTGTTAGTTTAACAGACATTTTGAGCTATATTATTAATTTATATATAGCACTTAGTTAAATGTGTTATGTAACATTTTGAATTAGACGAATGTTAAACGCTAAGTACACAGCAAGGTCAAACCCACTCTACAAGAGAATCAATGTAATTAAGATAACATCATTCATTTTGTACAAAAATATATCCATTTAAAATAATATAATAGAATATATGATGTATTTTACAATGTATTTATACAGACGGTGTTTATTATTTGCCACATGTATGTCTTTGTAATTTATAGGATAAGTATTCTTGTTTTTATTTTATTTCATGGTTCCGTATCTCAAACGGGAAAACCAGGGGGGAACTCTTATAGGATTATTTTGCTGTCGGTTAAAACCATTTATCTCGGTATAGCGTTGAGATCAATTTGAAATTATTAAAAAATATTAAAATTGTTGGACCACTAAATTAAGAAAGAAAAGAAAATTAAGATCTGAACGCATTTGAAAAAAATATAAGCATTTATGCAAAAACGATTTGCTGCGAATGCGTTTGAGTGGCGGAACTCAATGCCGCGTATTGCCTTCTTACCAGAGCGTAGAAATGAAAATAACAAATATTTCATTTATAAGTGTTTAATATTTTAGATCCTTGAATGAGGTTCGAACCCACAACCTGTTGAGTTTACAGTCACACGCTTGTGCTTCTGCGCCACGACAGGCAAAAAGTAAAAAATCGAGACAGTGTAGTATCAAAATTGCTGCAAAATTTATTCCTCGCTTATCGTAATAGTTTTAAGTAGGTTGATAAACGTATAGACTAAGTACTTGGCAGTCAGATTGCTTAGTCGATGTCCCAGCACTATTTCAAATATTGTTACGTTTTATATTTTATATGTTTTATAAAAAAAGTGCCTACTGTACTCATTTGTTGATAAAAAGTAGTAGTAGTTCAAATGAAACAGTAGTTTATATAAAGGTAGATACAAAAGTAAAATACCATAATGTAAAAATGTTAGCGTATTTAAATTTTAAACCAATTTTGAAGATAATATAACCCTAATAATAGCCAATAGGTATGACATAATTCAGACGTCATATTGAAAATAAATATTATTATTACAGTTCGTCGTATGTTTCGTACGTAATCAATAACAAGTTATATATTATATATTTAATTGTTCTATGATTGAAATTTTCGATTTTTTTTTTACATTAACAAGGCGTGAAGCTAAAAAAAATGATGCTTATTTTTATCAGATATAAAAACTAAATTTAAATCATCTTTTATAAATGTTAACTCGATATTGGCAGCTTTATATAGATAACCTATTTATAAAATTAATATGAACACGGAAGTAACATTAACTGAAAATACAAAATGATACATTTATTTTCGTCATCAACATTATACACTCGGCTGAGTAAATTACATTTATGTTCCTATATTATGTAGGTAATGTTTGTTTTAATTTATTTATTGATAATTCTCAAAATTTGATTATTTTTATGTTAATAATTTTAATATTGCTTATTTTTAACAGTAATTTGCATTTTTTGAACAATTTAAGGATTTAATGGATTCCGATTAACAGGTAGTGAGCGCGTCGCGTCGGTTGGAAAGGCTGTGCAAATTCTAGTAATTTTTCTTCCTTTTTATTATTTTCTCCCTAAGAGAAAAATGCCTTGAAAGAATGAGGTCTGTTGAGGTGTGAGTTTTTTCTGCCTACCCTGCCATGCCAGCTCAAAGGTAAAATGGTGATAAATTTGAAAAGTTTGAAAAGTTGAAAGTACTGCGCTAAAGTTCACTTCAGAGCGGCCACAACCTGACGACTGTACTGCAGGTCCGTTGAGTTTAACATGTAAAGATGAATGAATGGCAAATATCTATATAAAAAGCTTAAATATAACAACAAATACCTCTTTTAGGATAAACAAAAGCGGAAGGTGGATGCAATTTGAAGACCACCTTTTGTACAAACGCGCTGATATCCCCTCGAGCTCCGCGCACCCACACCCGCCAGTCGAGCGCTAACGCGCGTCCCGTCACCGACTGCCGCGGCTCGCACGCGTGGCCCACTTCTAGCCACATGCGTATACACATCTGTAATTAATGTTTCTCATATATATTAAATAATTTACTAACTAGCCTAACTTGAGGCCTGTCGTGGCGCAGCGGCACAAGCGTGTGACTTTAACCGACAGGTTCTAAGTTCTATTACTCGAGGAATGAAATATTTAATATTTTCAATTTAAATATTTAATGTGTTAAATTTCATTTCTTCGCTCTGGTACAAGGCGAACGCGGCGTTGAGTTCCTCCACTCAATACGCCATGCTCCAAATTTGGCGGAAAGTGGGGAACGGAGTGTCTTAACACTAGGTTCACAAGTTTCTTCTGCCTACCCTGCTACGTGCGGGATACAGCGTGAAGCTGAGTGAGTGAGTGAGTAATTTACTAACTACATAAAGGTAAACTACCTAGATGTAAACAAAATCAACATATCAAGAGTAAATACAAAGTCTAAATACAACTTTTATTTTAAGAGTTTATAGTTAAGAAGCTATTGCATAAAACATATATATTTTAAACAAATAATATGAATTAATAAGTAATGAATATAATGAACTGAATAGAATATTGTTTCACATGAGAAAAACGAAAAAAGAATTAAAGTGCGATTCATTTATTGTTTATTTAGTATACAATAAATATGTACTTAGCTTAAAATACAAATGATATTGTAAAAATCAGCAATAAAATCAAAATTCAGCACAATATGTCTTGTTGACAACACTTGTCATTTGCTAAATTGTCTTCTTATAGAATCTATCTATCTATCGTTGACATAGAGAAAAAAAAAGATATTACTAACGATTGTCTTTTCAATAAAAAAAAGTATTATTATATTTACAGATAACATTTAAAAAAAAAAAAACAATAGAGGTCATCGTGGCGCAAGGTTCAGGCAGCGTGTGACTGAGAACGCCATGGATGTGGGTTCATCAATTATCACTCGACACCACTACGCGAGGCGCGTAATCTACACAGATTGTTGGCATTGAATAAAAATCGGCGGAAAATGACAAATGGGATAGGATATATGTTTGTAGATATTTTATATTTCTGTATATTTTATTCAGCCTTATCCATCGTTAATGGAATTATATAGTTTTATAAACGAAAATATTATAATAAAAGGTATGATAACATTTTAGTCGCATAGATTCATTATAATTTTGTACTAAATACAGCAATGTGGCAAATATATAAACCTACCTACATAAACAGCTGTACATACATTTTCTTTAAATTTTAGTTTGTACTTTCAATTTATATATTGAGTGTTCAATGTTAAATTATTTTTATTTATAAAAAAAATGTATAGAACTATCCTTAATTTTTTTTTTGTTAAAAATTCAATGACTGAAATATTGCTAAGAATACGACCGTCTTGCCTTTTCAGTTTAATAAATACTGTTAAGACATGTTTAACAATACTCATTTTCGTGAGTCCGTAAACCAAATTGCACTTCATTAATATTTTAAAGTTGTAGGTCGATAACATTTTGTAAATAAGATGTTTCCGTCTCCGCAAGATATTGCCTGTATCTACTGTACCCAGTCATACGTCAACAAACGATAAATAAATTATATATGAAGTTATAAACAATTATTAATAAGCTTTACCACAACGTAGAAATATCAATCAATTTATGTGGATTCTTAATAATGTACAGTTTCAAGAAGGCAATAATATTAAATATTTACAGAGATTTATGGATAAGTAATTACAATAATGTAGCAATATATACATATTTAAGTTATTGTAGCAAATGTTAGAAACCTATTTATATAATAATTTTTAAAATGGTTGCATCCATTGATTATAAAGACATTGTGTAATCATTATCTTAACTTATCTTTGATACTTAACAAATTTACTATCAGAACACTTTAAAAAATGAAACTTAAATAAAAATCAAAGATTAATTTATTTTAATAAATATAACTTCGACAAATAGTTGGAGCAAGTAAGATAGCTGCCAAAACAACTGCGGTACTGCGTCACAAGTCGGCCTTGGCCGTGAATAACGTGTTAAAAGCCACTATGAAGTATGAGCCGTGAAATAGCGACAATGAGTAATCATTATATTGTTATCTTAAAATATATTGATAGGCACACAAAGGACAAGGACTGTACATTTAACTGATAATGGTCGAGCATCGAGAACTAGTAATTTTATAAAGAATTCCCTCAGTATAAAATATTAAATAATTTCAAACGTCAATTTTTGTATAAGCTCCGTACGATATGACAATATATTATTACTACAGATCTCTTAGCTCATTAAAAAAATATTGATGTTTTTTTTTATGGTCTGGCATGTGTAAATAGGACAGGAAATGAAATATTTAATATTTATATATCTTCGCTCTGGTAACAAGGAAAAGCGCGGCGTTGACTTCCGCCACTTAACACAATGCCTCAATTTCAAAAAAGTGGGGGACGGAATGGAGTGTTTTAACACTAGGTTCCCAAGGTTCCCTTGCCATGTGGGGGGTACAGTGTAAAGCTCAAAAATAATCTCATACATAATCTCCCGCATATAGGTACGTTTTAGGATAACGAGAGAGCATTCCGTGTACTATTTTCGGTACAATTTGGGGTTTACGTGTCGATTGGTGGATTCCAATGAGGCGCTTTATCTTATCCAAATGGAGAAGTTAAAATTATGTAAATAGAAGCACTCCCGTATGACATGTTGAACAACAAAAATTGTGAAATTAATCTTAATCTTTTTAGTAATAAGAAATATTATATAAGTGTGGAACAGAATGGAGAGTCATAACACTACTGTTAACCTAGGTAGGCAGGGCAGGTAGGGCATCTAGGTTCCCAAGTTTCCGTGCCTACCCTGCCATTAGTGTGCTAAATCGTAAAGCTACAAGAATATAAAATACAAATTAAAAACTATGATAAATATAAGCGATAATATCACTATATATATGTACTTGATAACGTAACTTACGCATTAGATATTTCTTACTGACCATTTGAATTCGAATAAATTGATTGTAAACTGCTCTAGGACACAATAAAACTCGTTTAGACGTACCCGTCACTTGTACATTCTCCACCGACTCACAATGCAATTTGTAGCAATTTTAGCACGTGATTGTATGGTACCGTAGCTTTGATTGATTAATGATATTTCACAGGCTACAATAACTTAATTTTTTCATTATTGTTGTATATTAGAAGTAATCTTGTATTAAGATTTTCCGTTCCTCACTCTCCGCCCAGTTCCCGAAACATAGTCTGATAGTCTGTGCAGTGGCGGAATTGAACGCCGCACACAGTCTTGCTACAAGAACAGCAAAGTAAAATAATGAATTTCACCAAATAGGAATCAATCCAACAACTGTTGCGTGGTATTTACATCCGAAGGCTCATCAACTTAAATTTGGTATTATAAATCATATTTATTACAAATATAATTCCGTCAATATTTATCGAATTCCATTTTTAATTGTACTACATACTTATAAAAACGAGATTCTATGGATGAATTGCCAATAGGATCTCTACCTATACTATACCCTATTTTATATCATTCGTTTTTTTTTAAATGTGGTCTGAAACGGTAATATTATTTCCTTACTTTTTTCCATAAACTTCAATAATTTGTAAAACAAAATTCTCATAACACAGACGCATAAAACATGTTTTTCTAGATTGTTTACATATCACTTTAATACAATAAAATAAATAATAATTGAATTATTATTTAATTTGTCTATAAATTAGCAGTTAATTGTAAAATAATGTTTATTTTTTGTAAAATCACATAAAAAATTGTAAAAAAATAGTCAGACTTCGTCTAAGACAACCATGGCTTAAATGAATGCCTTCTAAATAGTCTCTACTAGCTTTCCTTTAAAGCTTTGCACCCATCTTCCAATCACACTGTATATATGCGTGATTTGTAAATTCCAGACTTATTTTAGAAGGCGTAGACACATTTTTTTTGAATACCAATTAAAACAATTACTAATTGTGGCCTGTTTAAAAAACACAATTTCTACGGAAATTGATTTGATTAAGTAATTAAATCAATTTCCGTAGAACTCGAATCCATAAGATATGCATTATACTTGTATAACTTAAACTCAAAGGTCATTTATTGTAAAACAAGGAATAGTTATATTTAAAACACAAATTACTTACTTTATGTTAGGATGTCAGTAATAAAGTACCTACTTCTTTGCATAGACATGAAGTGATAAATTGGACGTAATAGAGGGGAGTTAAGTGTTGTAACGTTCGAGTCTCCATTAACTAGTGAAAGATGTTTTTGTCATATAACTGTTACTGTCATATCCATATGTAGAATATAGTGGAAAAGTTACTATATAATATTTATAAGAAAAACAATGGGGTCGTTATAGTCAAGCGTGAAACTAAAAAATATTACACTTAATCTATACTTATGATAAATGTGTAACCGATCATTTACTGTAAAAATGCAGAAACGGCTAACCAAATGTAAATGCAATTCAGTGTTTGTTTTATTTAAATCAGTTAAAAAACAAAAAAGGTTACTGAAATTTAAAATATTAAGTTTGACATAATTACTACATATTTTTTTTATTAATTTAGCTCAGTTTTACTTTTAAAATATACTGATAATGGTATTAGAACAAGAAAGTAGATGGAATTAATAAACATTATCTGTAGGCTTATCCTACAGATAATATTTATTTTTTACTGAGAGCACATAGAATTTAGTGCTAAGACATCCAGTTGGAGAACTCATCGCCTGAGGGGAAACATTATATTTAGATAAATTTACAAAAAAATGTTTTATAAATACTACAACCACGTTTCAAATCAAGAGCAACGTAGACACAATTATTTGAAGAGCTTCACGATACTCTGTGTCGCACAGTTAGTTTCAACAAGTACAACATTGACTAGCAGTCATTTTCAATAATTATATTGAACAATTAAACTATGTACATATACAATAAAATCAATATTTTCGATGCAATCGTTGCTCAGTTAATAACTATGGTATGGTAGTTTACACGATACATAAACACAAGCAAATAATTTACATATTTGTGTTTGTTTGTCTGTTAAATTTTCCTTCATATTTTATATTCATAAATCTTGGAAACCACGCCGATCAGGTTTGGGATCCTTTCCATAAAATTAGTATTAAAATATAGTTCTAAATTAATTAATGCTCTGATAACATGGCGCCGTGGTACAATGTACGGCTGTAAACGCGATAGTTATGGGTTATTATATAATGTTTTCATTTCTTCAGCAGCAGTTTATTGTGTAATAAATACATTTAAATTGAATACTTTATTGAATGGAAATAATTTGCAGCGAAGCACAAAACTATGTCCGGTAACGATTTTCTCCACACATTTTTCAGGTGTTTTGCATTGGAAAATCATAAGCCAAAGAGGGCTGAATCAAGTCCCTTTATTTCCTACTTTCCATAGGTCTCGTTATTTGTATCAGAAATACCTATATCTCTATTTTTGGAAAATGAGCGCGTTAAGTTGCAGAACCCAACGCTGTCTTGCTCATCAGAAAATAAAATAGTAATTAGTTTTAAACATGTTATTTAATTAAACATTAAGAAAAAATAAAATTTATGTTTATTTATTTAAAATCAATCAATCAATATTTAGTTTCTCAGCTACTAAAATCAATTTTAGTAGCTGAGAAACTAAATATTTAATGACTTTAATATTTTATTCAAGTATAAAAACTTAACATGTCATAATAAGCTGAAAGACTTATGTTGTGTAGTTTGTGATTGGAAGATTTTTTTTCATTATGCAATTTTATAAAAGCGTATAATGGTATTTATTACTTATTAGTAATAATTGTATATATTTAAGTGACGCGACGAATTTAAGGCAGTGTAAGAAGTCATTAAACTTATTTATTTTCATTTACACTATCAACTCTTTTTGTTTTTTTTTATTTATGGTTTAGTTTTGCGATGGCAGGCGTTAAGTACTTCATTTCAACTGCCTGTCAAGATGAAAAAACACGAATGATATGAGGCAGTTAATTTTGTCGAATATTATATAATTTTGAGATATTGATATTATGAATGTTATTGAAATTACTACACACTATCATTTGGGTAATTTTTTAAATAATTTATCTACGATAGTATTCTTATCCTTTAATTTGTATTATCAGTGTGCTAACTTAATAAATAAAATATAAAGTACTTATACTGTTATACAATAAATATTTACATAAAAATCAAATTGTCTGTCTGTTGTTTTAAAATTAGATATGAAAAAGGGTTTTACTTCTGGTTTTTATTAGTCCGAGAAGTTCCGGAAATATTTTGAAGAACAACATATAAGTTACTTTTGATTCCGGAGTTCCCTTTGAGGTCTACAGAGGAAAAGCCGTGACATCAAAGCGCGCCAGTAGGTACCAACCTCACGGATAAATATGAAATAAGCAAACATTTTCCTATTTAATTCGAAAACTCTTGCGAACAAAAACAAATAAAATTGTAATATGAACATTTTTTTTTTAGAAAATATAAATTTATTTTTAAAATATTTAAAATAATTTTATGTTATATTTTAATAAAAATTACACCATATATTTATTATAATGACATCATTGGAAAATGCGCATTACATTCAACAACTTTTGGTAGGCTGGCATTTCATTATTTCTTATATGTTAACGTTTAACTGGACCGTTATTGTTGGTTATCCGATACGAATTTTCAATTTTTATATGTCACTGCGAAGTCAACATCGCGTGCAACAACTTTTGTTTTGGGCGCATTTATTATTTCTTATAGTTTTAAGGGACCACAAAAGTTCTGCATCAAGTAAGGAAATTTTAAAATTCTAATAGCGTAAATCCCGCCTGGATCTGATAACTAAAGAACAAAATAAGTTTCATTATAATCGATCCAGCAGTTTAGAAGATTTCGTGAAAAAACAGCAAAGAGGCAGCAACAGTTTTACAACAGTTTACAACAATTTTAAAAATCATAGATTCATATGTTAATCATTTTAAGACCCTATGCTTTCCTCACTATTTTTGATCTCATCTTCACGCTGTATCCCGCACATGGGTAGGCAGAGGGTACTTGGGAACCAAATATTAAGACCTTTCGTTCTACTTCCGTTTCTCATTTTTTTTCCTCCGAAGAATTTGAGGCATTGCGTGTTGAGTGGCGGAACTCAACGCCTTTTTTTCTTTTTTTTTTTTTTTTTCGCTGTATCCCGCACGAGGCAGGGTAGGCAGAGGGAATCCGGGAACCTAGTGTTAAGACGCTCCGTTCCATTTCCGTTCCCCACTTTCCACCGAATTTGAGGTATTGCGTGTTAAGTGGCGGAACTTAACGCCGCGCTTTGCTTTATTACCAGAGAGAAGAAATGAAACAATAAATATTTTAAATTGAAAATATTAAATATTTCATTTCCTCGACTGCGGATCGACCCCAGAACTTGTCGGTTACAGTCACACGCTTGTGCCGCTGTGCCACGACAGGCCTATTTTTTATCGTTTCATTATTTTTAAAATAGATACAAATAAGGAAAACAGCGTTTACTTAAACAAAGTTTAGACAGAATCATGCATATAAAGTTAACTTGTAAAGTGTACAAGGTTAAAATAATTTCCGCCTAAAATAAAAAAAAACTTTGTTCGGAACTAATATAAAAAACAAACAATACTTATGTACTTTGTGGCATAGTTATTAAGAGTATTTTTAACTTGTACAAAGACAAAATATTTTTGGTTAATTTATATCTCGATGTAATAAAGAGAATGGAAGAAGCTCTAACACTAAATTTAAGAAATATTCATTTAAATTTTGACTATAGACGTGAAAATACAATAAAATGCGTCATTATTTAGTTTAATATATACATTTTATGAGATTGTCGACATATTATATGAATATATTCATATTGAATGCAATCAACAGTGATAAGTGGGTACGCCCCAAATGAAAACCAGTTTTAAATTAGGCCTCTTGAAATCTTGTTTTCGAATCGTCCTTTATTATTTCCTACAAAAAGTAAATATATGAACATTGATTGTTAATAGTATAATTACAAATAATCTATTACAGTGAATTGTAAATAATACTAAAGACAATTGACATAGTCAAAACTCGTATAGAAGAGGTAGGTGGTCGAGGCACAGTGGAAAAGATTTACTGATATATTTATATTTCATTTATTTTTATTACTCAGTTTTATTAGACGAAACGTAGCACTATGTCCTAATAATAGTTCCCTTTGCTTTGCTAAGCCTTATGTAAATTAAATCTTCTTAGAATAGCGTTTTTGAAAATAAAATTTTAATAAATAAGTTGGTACCATTCCATTCATAATTAAATTAATTAATGATTTCCATTCTTATTTTTTTACAAACAATAGTTTAATTTAATGCCTTCTCAAATACAGAAATACAAGAAATAATCATGAGAAAGTGTCAAACACTAGGTTCCCGGGTTCCCTCTGCCTACCCTGCCCCGTGCGGGATACAGCGTAAAGCTAAAAAAAACAGTGTCATCGTGGCAATGTTTTAATTTTATGAGCAAAATAAATAATGCATGAGTCAAAACAAGCTTCATCTGGGATTTCCCTTATCTGAGCTAATATACTGCAGACCGCCGCAGTTTCAAATCTGACACCCAGCCAAAATCTTAATAGATATCGCGATAAAATAAATAGGCTAATATATTACTAGTTGTTTTTAAAATTCTTATATTTTTAGAAACAAGAAATTTTGCTTTTATTTATCTTCACGCCATTCTGTTCCAACTAAGACACTCCGTTTACTACTTTCTTTTATTCTTGGGGCATAGCGTGTTGAGTGGCTGAACTCTATGCAGCGCTCTGACTCGTTTCGAGAGCGGGAAATGAAAATATTAAATATTTAATTCGGCAAGTGGGAGTCGAACTTACAATTATCGTGTTTACCGTGGTACGTTTATGAGTCTGCGCCACAACGGCTTAAGAAGAGAGTTAAAAATGTTGACACATTGTAAAATTTAATATTATATGATTTGTACAAGGTATATATTAAATTTGATATGCGTAGATAGCCTGAATATTATGAATCCTGAATAAAAGGTAATTTAGTATTACTTATAACAATATTTTTTGTGACATTTTGACTTTTTTTGGTATATGTAAAAACAAAGCAAAGCCGAATAGCCAGCTAGGCAAGGAGGGGCAGATCGCTTCTTTTTATTATAAGATTTTCTCACATAGTTCTAACCAAGGAAAAAATTGTGGTACTTAGCGTCATTCTCCTTCTATATCAGTAGGTAAGCAAGTAAATACTAATGTGGTGTTTTTTTATGTTTCAATACACAATTTTTATTTATTCGTTTTTTAAATGTATAAAACATATAATGTTAAATGGTGTATATTTTACTTAAATCTTCACGTTTACGTTTTAGTCAAAAACGTGTCACTTGTTATACGGATATGTAAATTGCAAACTGAATCTTTAATGGAATGGAAATTTGTTTGTTCGTGTATATACACGAACGAACAAATAAAGACACTTAACTTTGAATTGATATTTTTTACAAAAATCTAAATGCTCAATGTGAAAGGCAAGAAAATACCAAAGTAGCCAAGTTATCTAAATACATGTAAGAATAATACTGATAAACAAATTACGCGTTGGAAATTACGTTCAGATTAGGGTTCCATAGAGGAAATTACAGCTGATAAAATATTAGACATTAAATGAAATATTTAAATTTGTAGATAAGTAGCTACATTAATTTCCATTGTGTTTGCCAAATTGTTAATTATTCATACATACATACAATTATTTTATCCCTACGTCCACGATAAGGAAATATACCAAAGTATATATATTGTATTGTATCATACATGCCTATGTACATATGTTGTATTTTGTTAACTTTTGAATAAAATTTAAACCTATAATGTAATTTTATTTTGTATTGTATTGTACATAGATAAATGTTTATAAATGTGGACAACATTTTGCATAAAGTTGCAAAATTTTATTATATAGCGGCTTTTTCAACAAAATTAAACATAAATCCCGGAAGTTTACTTTTATAAAAAGTTTAAATGTTCGTTATGTATCTTTTAAATGAAATAACATATATAATTTGAAATTCATCTTCGAAAACCAGTTACATTTGGTACGAGCCAGAGCGCTGACACTGCGAGTTCTAATATAAATTACATGTTTACAAATTGATAGCGCCCATTGTTTAATATATCTTCAAGGTAACTATAGGGGAAGCAAGAGATTGAGTACCATAATTAGCGTCATTGATTTGATAATGATAAGAGAAATAATTATAGCGGTGCATAAATAACAATATTAGCAAAACATCCGAGTGCGAGACGTTTTTGGTCACGGCCGGAGATCGTTCGACACGCGATACTACGATCACTTACCGGCTTCTCATGTCTATACGGGAGACCTTCAGTCATTTTCTAAGATGTGATAAAATCGCCGCTCCTCGTGCGGGGACGGCTGACATCTGTAACATACCGGCGAGGTCATTGTGCGTCGATTGTAACAAACTAGCAAGTATCATTCGACTGGTAAGTAGCAAACACTCACTTGTGTGTTGTTGGTAGCAGACGCAGGCAAAGATTCATTAGGCTGTAGGATTTCCGCGGCAATTCAAGCGCGCATGGCGATACGTCGTCGGAACGCGGTTATCACTAACTGAATGAGTCTAGCTAGAGTTCGGGCACTGGGTCGGTACTTCGGTAGTGAGTGACGTGAGTGACGTCAGCGCCTTACGTCCTCCACGGTTCGCCTCCGCCCTCGTCTTTCCGTATGCGGTGTGACTCTGACTGTGACGTATGACATGAATATCACGTTCCGTTTTGCTTGTTTTATTTTATTTAAACTATACAATTAACAGCAATGTTGTAACATGCTGGTATACAATGGAACGTTTTTTGAGGTTAATGTAAAAGAGAGGTAATCTATATGTGTATAAATACATATATATTTTTTAAATTTCTGCAAATTATGTACGTATCGTTACATATAAAATATGACTAATGACTTATTTTTTGGAAAGATGATTATTTTTTGGAAAATTGTAGCTATAGACTATAGTACATTAATGCATTATTGTAAATTATTTAAAAAAAAAGGAAAAAGGTTTTTGTAAATACGTATTATAGAATTAAGTTTGTACCTTTTAATTCATAAATATTATATATGGTTTATAAAAAAGAAAAAGTAACATTTTAATGGTATCACACTAAACAAATAGGTGAAAGATTGCCTGCCAGAGAAACATTGCCTATATTTCTCTGTTAAAGTATTGCGCTGTTAATATTGGTAGGCGCTCGATTTTCAACTTGCTGATAAGAAATGTTTAACTATTTCAAGATGGTTTCGTGTCTAATGTCAATTTGATTAAATATTTTTAATGAAGATTTTTGTGTCACTCAATGCGACATTGAGCTGGCCTCAGTTATCTTGTACTCATGGGCATATGCAGTCATACTTTCCAGTGAGTTTTTTAAGAAACAATGAACATCCAATAAGTGTTTTTTTTTTCATAAATTAACTTATCGTTTGGCGGATCACTAAAGTAGTGTCAACATAAATATTTTTTAAGCCATAATGAGTTGAAGAATGTGATTACTTATTAAGATTTAAGGACTTACGTCCAACGAGAGATTTACTCCGGTATACACTCTTCTAGATAACTTAGTAATATTAATATTTATATATTTCTAACAAATAATATTTATTTATAAAAATTAATATTCATTGATTTTTAACTTTTTGAGGCCTGTCGTGGCGCAGCAGCACAAGCGTGTGACTGTAACGGACAGGTTGTGGGTTCGATCCCCACTCGTAGAAATGAGTTATTTAATATATTTAAATAAATCAATTTAAATATTTAATGTTTGCATTTCTTCGCCCTGGTTGTGACACCCTGCCTGTGACAGGCCAAAAACTCGGCGTGCCTCTGCGGCTGACGCAATGCCTTAAATTCGGCGGAAAGAGGAGGACGGAAGTGGAACGGAGTTTTTTAACTCTTCCCAAGTTCCCTCTACCCACGCTGCCATGTACGGGATACTGCGTAATGCTGAGTGAGCGAGTGAACTTTTAGAAAAGGATGATATAAGAATGATCCTTTTTACAATTTTTAAAATAAGTAAGAATAATGCTCCCATAATTTTGCACTTTTGTTTGAAATACAATTAACGATACCTTAAAAATTTACTTTATAAGGTATATGACATATGTATATGTTCTTTTGATCGATTTTCTATCGTTCCTCCGAGTAGACAAAATATTACAATTACAATATACTGAATTTAATGATGTACTGTAAAATATAATTAAAATTTAAATTAATCGTCAAAGGCGACTATTTAATTATTTGGGTAAGATTAATTCTAGAAAATGTAGTAGCAATAACCCAATAAATTAAAATTTTAATTACGTACGTAAGAACATTGTTTGGGCACAAGCGTGTAGCTTAAGCGCAACAGGTTGTGGTTTTGATTATCACTCACAAACATTATGCTATTGGCCCCAAATTTCGTTGGTGCATGAGCCGAGTCAATTGGCATTATCCGCATTACCAAGTATCTCAACCTCTGCGGTGGGGATCTGTGGGATCCATAAGATTCCGAAAGATTTGTTAAGTTCTTTGAAAATTCTTTTTTTTTTATATCTTCACGCTGTATCCCGCACGAGGCAGGGTAGGCAGAGGGAACCCGGGAATTGTAATGATGGTGAAACCGGTGCACACCAATTTAGTTTTTCGTATTTTATATAGTTTCTACGCATTATCCAGAGACATCTCTGGCCAATTACCTCTGGTTACTCAGAGATGGATCCCGGCTAATGCATCACAGCAAATTATTTTAATATTCTCGGGCAACTACGTGTTGGTCCTGTATCCTCACGCAAGCGTTCCAAAGGACCGTTTCTTTTGAACCCGAGAACTTAAACCGAGAATCATAATAATAATTCTTTATACATATAATTCTTTATACATACACGCAGAGAAAAAAAACAGCACCGAAATACAAGAAAAAAAAAGTACAAAAGACGGCCTTATTGCTAAATAGCAATTTCTGCCAGGCAACTTTAAGGCAAAGGTAATAGCATATTAAGACCGGGATAGGGTGGAAAATGTATAGATTATAAAATTAATAAAAACCGTTATATACATACCATATGATACACTTGTAATAATATTACGAGTGTATCATATGGTATGTATATAATGGTATATGGTATGTATATGGTATGGTACTTAATGTATTCAAATTACAAATTACAAAAGTGTTTCATTTAAAATGTGTAACAATCGCGAAAATTAAAGACATTATTACACTGTAATATCATTTAAGAAAATATTAAAAGGTGAAGGACCCAAATAGGAACCTTGTGATACTCCCGATAAGATTACTTGATTTATGACCATTTAATATAACAAAAAAGGAATGTTGTTTTAAATAGGATGAAAGCCATTTCAAAAGTAATAGGCAAGGTTTTGTTAACACTGTTTCCCTAAAGGTTAATCGAGGTTTCCCTATGAATTTTCTTAATCTCACTCTTGCATCATATTACATTTTTTATCATTCTTTCCTGAATTTGAGGCATGCCTTAGCGAAGGGGCACAAGCGTGTGACTGTAAACTGTACTGGTTCAATCCTGCTCGAGAAATAAATATTAATATTTTAATCTCTTCGCTCTGGTAACAAAACAAAGCGCGGCGCTGAGTTCCGAAACTCAAATTCAGGAGAAAGTGGGGAACAGAACGGAGTGTCTTAACACTAGATTTCCACGTTACCTCTCCCTGCCATGCGTTGGGATACAACTAGAAGCAAAACAAATCTTTTTGTCTGTCGTCGTACTTGCATTCTGCGGAGTAACTGTTCATAGTAGATTCGATTAGTTTATTTATTGTGTAGTGACTTAGAAAAATTAATTCCTATGTCGTTTTGTAAGTGTCTGAATAAGTGACTTAGGGAATGCAATCCTGTGTGAGTGCTAAACGACAGCCACCAAAATATAAAATGTACGGAAAAAGACCTTCAGTACCAGGCAGCTGGCTGCTGCTATGGTGACGCCAGAGATACAAACTCTACTCTACAAAAAAAAAATTTGCAAAATATTTTAATGAGAATGAAGTTTCAACTCTATCTTGATTTACTCTTTGCCAGATACTCTCTAAAAATATATATACAAATTTTTACAAACGTATTTGCGTTTATATATATATAATAAAATTGAAGTGTTTATTTAGGTGCGTTAATCTCAGGCACTACTATTGGTTTATAAATTGATTTCAGCTTCACGCTGTGTGTCGCACATGGTAGGATAGATAGAGGGGATATGGGAACCTAGTGAGTAGTGTTAAAAGATTCCGTTCCTTTTTCCATTTTCAACCGAATTTAATGCGTTGCAAATTTTAGCGGCAGAAGTCGGTGCCAGAGTGAAGCGTCTTTTTTTTTCTTTAAGGATTGTTTTCTGTGTATCATTTATTTAATAATTTCCTTTTCCTTTTCTTTAATCGCAGACTAGGTATTCATTAATTATTTATCTGTAGCCTTAAGTCTCCGAAATATATTATAAATCGCATAAATCAAGATAAAGGAAATGGTGTTTTTGTATTTTTTATTTATTGTTTAAATTATCAAATGATTCTAATTTAAAGTATGATTAATTTTATTAAATAAAATAAATAAATAAGAAAATTCTATATAGGCATGTCGTGGCGAATAAGCATAAGTGTGCTACTGTATATGAAATGAAATGAATTTTCCCGCTGAGATTCTTTCGCCGGTTCTTCTCAGGTCTGAGGCAGTAACTTTAGTGAACTGGTGGTAAATTGTTTGACGTTCAAAAAACGAAGCTTGTAACTTCTTATTTTGAATAAAAATATTTGAATTTGAATTTGAATGTAATTTTTTTTTATTTCCTTCCTTTTTCAGGTCATAATCTTAATGGGAACAGAGTGTCTTGTCTTTCATTTTTCTCGGGATAAAGCGTGAACTAAATGACTAAGCTCTATTTTTATTATAATGAAAAGATGCACACATCAAGATAAGGAAATGGATTCTTGTTAATTTCATATTTATCGTTTTAATTATCAAGTTGAAATTTGATAAGACTTATACTGTATGCGTATTTACTAAGTTTGAATTGTAAATAGATTTGATTTGAGGTGATTTTTAATGTAACAATAAAAATATTATCTTCGAATATGTTTCGCATTTTTATATTATGGTGTATTGAAAATGGCAATACAAAGTACATATGAGAAAAACCGATTGCATACAATTGAAAAGAATAAAAACTAGCCCAACAGTTTATAAGGAGTAGCAGTCCCATGGGGAGAATGTCTTTATATTTACCGTAGATATAATGTAGAGGTCATAGATATGTGGGTCGATACTATTCGGGAGAATAAAATATTTTTATTTTTTCACTCTGGTAACAAGACAAAGCGCAGCGTTGAGATATGCCACAGATTAGTTTTTTTTTTAGCAGTGTGATTCCGGCCTAGCCGTGTGAATTTAGTAGCTGAGAATAGGCTTAGAGAGTCAGGTTGTCAGCAATGGCAACACGCATGGGCAGGCTTGACCGGATCATCACGACCCCCGGCATTTAAAACTGGCGTTAAGTAGTGACTTCGGTAATTGCGTTTCGCATTGGGTAATGCCGGACCCCGGTGCCCATCCCCAAACCCTCCCTGGAATATGAAAGCGGCACTTAAACAGAAATTACCCCAGGAGGGTACCAGCATCTCTGATGCTGGAGAATCTCTCCCTGAGTTTTTTAACTCAAGCTGCCCGTCGAATTCTGGGGAGGGCACTGTACCGCGCACTACACAAGGCAAACGAGGTGTACTCTCCACAGCAGCCCCTGCCACTCTTAACGTGGAATTTACGAACATCAGGGGCCTACACTCAAACCTGAATGCCATCCACCACCATCTTGAGACAGCACGGCCGGCCTTGTTATTTCTGACGGAAACTCAGATTACCTGACAGAGCGGCACAGCCTATCTTCAATACCCCGGCTACAAAATAGAACATAATTTTGTAGCTCATGCCGGGGTCGCTGTGTTTGTAAGAGAGGACATGAGTTTCCGTCAATATTGAAGGTCGGGACCTGTCTGCTATCGGACTCCGTGTGGACATGGACAATCGTGCTCGAATCTACGCATGCCTGTACAGGTCTCATAGTGGTAATGCAGAAACGGATCGGCTCATGGAACACATGCAATCGGCTAGCGACGATGCGCTTTCACAGATTTCCGCCGCTGAGGTCGTGATACTTGGCGATTTTAATGCTCATAATGCCTGTTGGCTTGGGTCACGCACCACCGACCACGCGGGGAGAGCTCTATTTGACCAATTGCCAGAGTGGCAAATTGCCAGAGCAAGTCTCTGAGCACACTTAGCCAGCCTTCGCTTCCGCCGGCGAAAGCGAAAGCCGATTTACTGGGCGCTCTCTTTGCCTCATAGTCGAGTACTATGGATGATCGAGGATCAACGCCGCCAACCATCCCACGGTGTCAGAGCTCAATGTCTGACGTTAAATTTAGTCAGAAAGCTATTAGGCGAGCTCTGTCTTCCTTGGTGGACATCATTTCGGATGGCATTTCATCATGCCGGATGGCATTTCTCCTCTTGTGCTCCGTTCATGTGCTCCTGAGCTGACACCGGTACTAACGCGTCTATTTCGGCACTCTTACTCAGTCGGCGTAGTCCCAGATTCGTGGAAGAGCGCTCTTATCCGAAAAAAAGGCGATGGATCCGATCCAACTATCTACAGGCCTATTGCTATCACCTTCCTCCTCTTAAAAGTTATGGAGACCATAATAAATAGCCAGCTCTTAGTGTATTTGGAGGATCACCGATTTGTTAACGATCGCCAATATGGCTTTCGTCAGGGTCGCTCAACAAGCGATCTTCTGAATTACCTAACCGATGGGCTGCAGCTATTGATGGCAAAGGAGAGGGTCTGGCAGTTAGTCTGGATATGGCGAAGGCCTTCGATCGTGTGTGGCACAGGGCGCTCCTTGCGAAACTTCCGTCCTTCAGACTTCCCGAGAATTTATGCAAGTGGATCGCTAGCTTCCTCGCTGGGCGTAGCATCAAGGTCGCTGTCGACGGTATTTGCTCTAAATATATGCCCGTGAACGCCGGCGTCCCCCAAAGCTGCATGCTGTCCCCTACGCTGTTTCTTCTGCATGTCAATGATATGTTGGAGGACTCTAAAATACATTGTTATGCAGACTATAGCACTGTGGACGCTATATGCTCCGGCTATGCAAGTTTTTCTCGAGAAAACGTCGACCAGTGCCGAAATCAACTTGTGTCTTCAAAAAGCGCGTCTACCTCCACCTTAAAGGCCGGCAACGCACCTGTAGCTCCCCTGGTGTTACACGGGGCCGTGGTAACGTGTCGCCGTGGGCGACGGTAATCATCCATCATCAGGTGACCCGTACGCTCGTTTGCCTTGTCTTTTCCATAAAAAAATAGATAAGTTTCCAGAGTTGAGTTTCATTCAGTTTCGTCATCTTCAGGAGGCAGTTTGTAAAATATCGAGATTGGATTGACAATTTTTTAGATCTTCGCCGTCCTATATCCCATAGTTGCTTTATTGTGAACATGAAGAAAATTAAGTAATTCGTATGTTTACTTCATTATCATGCATATACGATTCAAAACACGCGCTTTTTTAGGGTATATAGAAAGAACCAAGTCTATTTTATTTTCTTTCTTTCCTCTATTTCTTTATTATTTTTTATCTAAATGTTGAATGATAGATTAAGATTGCTTTTCGTCTCTCATTCTGGAGAGAAAAGAAAATAATTAAAATATAATTAACTGAATTTACATTTTATATTAAGAAACCCTTTATTCAGCTTTGTTTCTATGAATAATCGTTAATAAGGACATTAAAATTAAATTAAATTGGATTTAATTGAATTTATCACTTCCACTTTGAGATAGTTGGAAATAATTTTGCAATAAAAAAATATCATTTAAAATCTAAAGCGTATTAATTGATATCATAAAAAGTATCATTTGCATTTTGAAAATAATGCAATTAAAGTTGTTACAAATAATAATCATTGTGAAACATTGAATCATCAATTGGTGAAAAATATGGCATGACGAAGTATTCGCATAAATACAATAATTGCGCAAAGTGCAAAGCATTTTCTATTTTACATTCCAGCCGTGTTATATGTTATTAACTTTATATAAATTTGTTATTAACCTTATCGAGGAAATGAAATATTTAATATTTTCAAAATAAAGTAAATTTAAGCCAAATTTAAAATTAAGTTACGTCGGAACATTTCTATAAAGTCTACCGCACGACGAAAAAATTTCTTTTATAATAGTAAGCTGTATAAGTTAAATCTCCGGAACGGCTTCAACAATTTTCTTAAGATTAAAATTTCTGAGGGCGATAAATCGATTTAGTTTTTATTATATTTCGTTATTAGAAAAAGTTTTTCTCTCCATGTTTCACGGCAATGAAAAATTACCACAAAATATTTATAGTATAAAAAGGTAAATTTCATCTAAAATGTCAAAGTTATAGTAGCTCAGGTGGGAAGATCTTCAGTAGAATTATATCTTAGAATATTCTAGACTTCTTTTACATTTCAATCAATATACATACTTTCCAAAACACATGGCTAACGAAAAAAATACCGAGCAAAGCTCGGCCATCCAAATGTAAATATGTATTATGAATTATATAAAATCCAAAATAACGAAAGAATTACCTCAGTGGTTAGGTTAGACAAATTAAGACTAATGATTTCATTTTCTATTTCTGAAAATAAGTACGTTACTTGTTAATTTCATTGAACGTTGTCTTATCGGAAAGGGGAAGTGCCTATGTTATAAGTAAACATTCTCTTACAAATAACCTGACTAAAAAATATTTATGACATTCATTAAATAAGAAGATCGAATAGTAATAATAACAAAGCGCGACGTTGAGTTTCGCCACTCAATACGCAATGCCTGAAATTAGGTAAAAGGTGGGGAACGGAACGGGGTGTCTTAACACTAGATTCCCAACTCCCGTCTGTCGTCACTACCTTGCCATGTGCAGGATACAGTGTGAAGCTTAGAAGAAGGATGAGGAATATTAATAATACTTCTTTAATGCTAAGTTCTCATTTTTTAAGTTTGAAAATAATCACGGGAAGTAAAAGAAAAGGTTTTTTAACGTCAAATATATATTTCATATTATAATTTTAGTAATGACGATGTGTTACTTTCTTAGTCAACTTATAATACTTTTAGACTAAAAAAAAACAACTAATTTTAATTGTTAAGTATAAAAAAAATTATAAGCTATATGCGCTCTACAAAACTTACGCTTGATACGCTTAAAATCTACGTACATACGTGATGCGCGTCCCGTCAACCCCTGTAAATATTATTTTATAAATATTTAAATTTAAATTATTTTTTAGTAGCGCTACGGTTCGAGTGATGGCACTTGACTGTGTTTTGATTGTATCAGATTTCATTGCACACAATCAATGCAACGATTTGTATGAATCGATAAATACAATTCTATGAAGCACCTTATCAAACGTAAAACTCAAAATTTATAATTAATTTCATTGACGATAACAAATTTCTTTAGATATATTAATCATGCGACTTCGGTCTTTATTTTTATGTGCCAATCTAAAAGATCTCTAATTATTTTCGTTATCAGTTTTATGTAGACAAAACGAGATAATATCTTAAAAATAATACTTTTATAAACTACCGCTTTTTTTTAATTTCTTATTTATTGTTGTAAAAAATGTTCTTCAGCTGCTATTTTGATGATTTTCTTTGACTGTGGAAACTTTATTATTTCTTTTAATAATTTTAGATTATTAGTTTATTTTTAAATTACTGTTTCTTCCCCTAAAATAAAATAAATAAGATTAAAACGAGAAGTATCTCAAATATAGTATTAACCTGGTATCTACATCTATTTCCTTTGTTAACTGGATTCTATTATAATTTATCTCTATATTATTTATCTATATAATAGTAGATATAAATATATAGATAAATATTTATTTGTACTATAAGTGCGAAAGCGTTTTTTCTAATGTATTTATGTGTTATCTACTTAAATTATTATAATTTAATATTGTACATACATATTCAATAGTCACATACACAGATAGAAAGATTATAAAAAATGTGATCAAAAGTTAAAAAACCCAGTTCTGTAAGAAAAAATAGCTACAAAGTAACAAAAGGTTTATTTGTTTTAGGTGTTTGATCCTTGATAAGTACCTATGCTAAATTTCAAATTAATACTACGTTTAAAGTCATTTCAAAGTTTCCGTTACAATCACTCATAGATGCTAATAAAGCATGTCAGTTTTTACTTTTGAAATTAATGTAAGGCGATTGATGCCGTGAGGTAAAACTACCATTTACAGAAAAATATTTTGTATATATTTTTAGGTCTAGATTGGTTATTTCCATAACTTTTATGTGTACATACGAGTGCATCAGATAAGTGCCAGGGCAATGTTTTAATTTTAAACTTGACTGTTAATATTATTCATCAATAGCTTTCAAACGTCACTTTTCTTTCAAATAATATATAATCAAAATATTACATTACAGTTTCATAGTCTTAACTTTATTTATTTTTTTATTTATTGACATAGTTGTGTTAAATTACTTTGTATACAAATTTATTGCGGAATTCTAAAAAAATATCATTAAATCATGTTTTATTATTTGTTATTTATCTAGTAATGGCTTGCGATAACGTTATAATTTATACAACGAAGTATTAATCACATATTAACAAATTAAGATAATCATTTTATATATAAACATCGCCTGAACAGATTCTTTATTAATTCGCATATTTATCAGTTCGTATATTATATCCATTGGTGCTCATTAACTGATTTATAAATCATGAAAGGTATTGTAGACTTCTTTTATTATCTTGTCTTCTACAATTTATTTACAACTTATTCGCTATAAATATTATAGGATATTCTCCCGTTAGTCATTTAGTTTATGTTTTGGTCCAAACGGGCAGAAAAAAAACAAGCGGTAGTCAAATTCTGCTGTTCATGTTTTTTATATTTTTTTACCCTTGATACTGTGTACCCTTGTACTGTTTTACATATGTTTTGACCACGGATACTGACATCCCACTTTCTTTGAGAGTAAAAGAAAAATGGTCAGCTTTGTAAATAACATGAAATGATTAATTTTAGATTATGTTTCCATTAATCTTAGTTTAATTAAAGTTTAATTTATTTGTTTACAGTCGCAGCCATTTTATTGGTGTGCGCATTCGTTCATGGGCAAAGTATAGAACTAAATGAAAATGGATGCCCAAGAGACTATACTATAGAAAAACTTTTCGCTCATGAAGAATGCAACAAATATTATCAATGCACTCATGGAAACCCAGTTGAAAGAATGTGTTTTATGGACCTTCTATTTAATGTTGACAAAAAAGTATGTGATTGGCCTCATGATGTAGATTGTGGTAACAGGCTTATCCCTGATGCAAATGGCAATGGAAACGGTAGTGATAACGAAGATAACAATAGCAGTAACAATGATAACATTAGCAATGAAAAAAATAGCATTGAAAATGGAGACAACAATGGTTCATGCAATTGTGAATGCAGTTGCCCTGGTCCAAATGGAAATGGTAATGAAAATGATAATGGAGGTGACAATGGAGACAGTGATAATGGCGGCGAAGATAATGGTAACGGAAATTGTGACAATGGTAATGAAATTGGTGACAATGGTAATGGGAACGGTGACAATGGTAATGAAAATGGCGATAACGGTAACGGAGGAAGTGATAGCTCTTGCAACTGCAATCCAGAAGAGGCACCCTCAATTTGTAGTAGTCCTGGATCTGACAACGTACTCGTAGCTCATGAAGATTGCAATAAATTCTACAAATGTGCACACGGACTTCCTGTCACTCAGGATTGTCCTGGTATTCTCTTGTACAATCCTTATATAAATGTCTGTGATTGGCCCCAAAATGTAGACTGTAGTGACAGAAATATTCCCGATCCAAATGAAAACGGCAATGGCAATGGCAATGGTGGCAATGACAACGGAAACGGTGATAATGGTAGTGGAGATGGTGACAATGGCAATGGGAATGGAGACAATGGTAACGGAGGAAGTGATGGCTCCTGCAATTGTAATCCAGGGGAGGCACCCTCAATTTGTAGTTCTCCTGGATCTGACAACGTACTCGTAGCTCATGAAGATTGCAATAAATTCTACAAATGCGCACACGGACTCCCTGTCGCTCAGGATTGTCCTGGTATTCTTTTGTATAATCCTCACATAGGTGTATGTGATTGGCCCCAAAATGTAGACTGTAGTAACAGAAATATTCCCGATCCAAATGAAAACGGCAATGGAGATAGTGATAATGGTAACAATGGTAATGGAAACGGTGACAACGGTAATGGAAATGGCGATAACGGTAACGGAGGAAGTGATGGCTCTTGCAATTGTAATCCAGGCGAGGCACCTTCAATTTGTAGTTCTCCTGGATCTGACAACGTTCTCGTAGCTCATGAAGATTGCAATAAATTCTACAAATGCGCACATGGACTCCCTGTCGCTCAGGATTGTCCTGGTATTCTTTTGTATAATCCTCACATAGGTGTATGTGATTGGCCCCAAAATGTAGACTGTAGTGACAGAATTATTCCGGATTCGAATGAAAATGGCAATGGAGATAGTGACAATGGTAACAATGGTAATGGGAACGGTGACAACGGTAATGGAAATGGCGACAACGGTGACGGAGAAAGTGGTGGCTCTTGCAATTGTAATCCAGGTGAGGCACCTTCAATTTGTAGTTCTCCTGGATCTGACAACGTACTCGTAGCTCATGAAGATTGCAATAAATTCTACAAATGCGCACATGGACTCCCTGTCGCTCAGGATTGTCCTGGTATTCTTATTTTATGTTATTTTTTTTTTTTTTTTATTTTATTCATAAAACCAACAGCTTATAAATATAGTATTAACATATAATATACAATAAATAGTATAGCCAATAACAGGTTTCACTTCATTTAACATATGAGTGTTATGGAGATATCGTTGAGATAGTAAGAAAGAATACAAAAAATACAAATAATTCCAAAAAAATACAAAAAATTACGGTCGCAATCAGTAAGTACAATGTTTTACAGGAATTTTAATAATAATATTCAGTTATTAAGCATTTTTTACACGAACGTATATAGTTAGATAATGTTATATTTTATAAAATAATTATTAGTATGTTATAGGATAAATAAATACAATTGAAATATATAAATACAATTACATAAAAGTATATTTTATTTTATTTTTGTTTTTGTAAGTCCCATAGTATCTTTATAACATTACTTTTAAATGTTCTTTTTGAGTTTGTGAATATGTCGACATCATTAAACAAAATATTATATGTATGAGGCAGCCTTAAAAATAACGAGTTTTTGAGATAGTTCGTTGTATGACGAGGAACCTCTAACATAGAGGTATTACGTGTTCGATATTTAGGAGTGCGGAAAAAAATTTTGGATACCAAAGGTGGGCAATCAATTTTGCTGTTTATTATATCGTAAAGCAGACCCATATCTAAAAGCATGCGTCTCTGCTCCAAAGAAAGCATTTTGTGTTCAGTGCAACCATCCTTATAAGAATCAAAATATTTGCGACAGCGAAAATTTAAGTGCTTAATAAAAATTTTTTGTATACGCTCTAGGCGATTCTGATAGATGTTATATTGAGGTGACCATATTGGGCAAGCATATTCTAAAATGCTCCGTACATAAGCAAAATAGACAGCTTTAACGGAAGAGATTTCTGTAAACGGGTTACATACGCGGAGAACAAACCCGAGACTTTTATACGCTTTCATAATTATCGATTCTATATGATCGGACAATATCATTTTTTGGTCAAAGTGGACCCCCAAATCTTTCAAACTTTGCTTTCTATTAATATATTCCCCATTGAAGTGATACCTATGTATGATAGGCCTTGGTTTCCGCGTGAAAGAAATGCATTCACACTTGTTTGCATTGACTGTTATATTGTTTACAGAATAAAATTTAAATAAACTGTTAAGGTCACTTTGCAAGGATAAACAATCTTGTTGGGTTTTAATGACGCAGAAAATCTTTTTATCATCAGCATACATAAGGTAGTTACTATAATTTAAACTTAAACCAATGTCATATAAATAAGCATTGTAGAAGAGTGGTCCCAAATGTGAGCCCTGTGGGACGCCAGTGGGAATGTGAACATAGCTGGAGCGATATCCAGCCATGACTACCGCCTGAGAACGATTCGTTAAGTATGACTTTACCCACCTAAGTAAGTCCCCATGGATGCCCAAAGTTTGCAATTTATGTAATAAAATCACATGATCCACACGATCAAAAGCCTTTTCAAAGTCAGTATAGATCACATCAATCTGTCCCCCCCTGTCCATATTTTCAAAAATAAAACTTGAAAAACAAGCAAGATTAGTAGTAGTAGAACGACCTATCATAAAACCGTGCTGCTGTATGGGAATCGAATGAGACAGTGTACTATAAATGGAACTATAAACAATTTTCTCGAGTATTTTTGCTGCAGTGTTAAGAATAGAAATACCTCTATAATTTTTAATATCTATACGTGATCCTTTTTTATGCACAGGCACTATAAAAGCTGATTTCCATATGCTTGGAAAAATACCCTCACGAAGAGAACGATTAAAAATTATAGATAGTGGAAGAGCAATTGATTTGGAACATTTAGACCAAAATATTGCAGGCAAGCCATCACTACCAGCTCCTTTAGTAACGTCTAAAGATTTTAACATCTTTTCGACACTACTCAATGACACTTCAGTACAAGAGACGATGTCAATGATACCCTTAGGATTTTCTGTCGAGGGAAAAGTTTTTTTTGATGGTTTACCAAACACACTCTGAAAGAATGTACCAAATGCGTTACATATGTCCCTACCGTCCTTATATTCTACACCCTCCAAATTAAACTTCCTAGGATAAGGTGAGCTGCCCCTCGTCGCCTTAACAAATGACCAAAACGTTTTAGGATTCACTTTAATACTATTCTCACATTCCGATTTAAATTTTTTAAAACAATCTTTTTGTACGCGACGTTCTCTTGACCTTAGTAAAGAAAATTCATCGAAGTCTAATCTGTTTCCATATTTTTTCCACCGTGAATGTGCTTTTGCCTTTTCCTTAACTATGCGTATTAAAGCAGGGGAATACCATTTAGGGTAGGAGCGAGTACCAGGTCTACGAATGCAAGGTACATTCACATCAACAGAATTGTTAATAATTTTGTACATGGCATCAGTTGCTTCATCAATGGTCCCCTTACTCAAGATGGCGTGCCAATCAAATTGTTCAAAACATTTATTAATTTCATTATAACACACCTTTTTAAAATTACGCCTTACTGTAGGCGCTTCTTTTAAAGGTATTATGTTTAAATCTAAGATAGAAAAAGAAAACGAGGGATGTGCGATATCCTCTTTAAGAAGCGGTAAGGATACAGATTTTACGATTATTGGTAGATTTGAAAATACGAGATCTAATATATTACCAGCATAGTTCTTAAGAAGGTTAAATTGTCTAAGACCATGAAAGCTTAGATTCTCTACTAATTCTAAACCAGCCTCCTGGACTCCAGTTGAGCCCTTTTTTAACAAAGAATAACTATTTTCATTCCATGAAAGGCAAGGTAAATTAAAGTCCCCGATCAGTAGATAGTTATCGCGAGGATGACGTTCAGCTATTGCGCTAAGCACGTCTGTTGTTACCCTTAAATGTAAAGGCACATCAAGCGGATCAGGGGGAATGTAAACAGCACAAACATGTAGGTCAAAATTAGAAGAGCATACACGGGCCGGTATCGTAACACACAAAATCTCTGTATTTGAAACCGACTTGTCGAGGTCGTATACTACAGCACCGAGTGAACGCCGAGTCAAAATTAATACTCCTCCGCCAGTGCGTTTACTACCTTTAATGATGTTTCGATCCGCTCTAAAAACGTCATACCTATCATCACACAGTTCGGCGTCAAAAATGCCGTTATGGAGCCATGATTCCGTCAGTATTATTACGTCATAATCATTATTGAGAATACTTAAACGTAGCTCATTACACTTGGTTCTGAGGCCACGAACATTCTGGTAATAAAAATTTAAATTTTTAGTCGCCATTTCCGAAATAAAATCTACCCGACAAATAAAAATAAAAACAACAATAACTTCGGCCACTTAGAAACCCCATATATACCAATACTACATACAATTTACCTAATTTAATTAATGATGTGGATTTTACTACCTTTATATAAAAAAATACTTTTGGTAATGATAAGTTACGACATCCTAACTTGTTAAGAATACGTTTAATTCCGTAATGAAAATATAACAACAAAGCATACCGTGGACGACCGAAAACAAGAACCAGAGACATAAAATAAAAATACGTAGGGTAATGTACAAAAAGTATTATAAACTCGTTAATCATAGTTAATACGACAAAAAAGGTGGCGTACTTGGAATGTAGTTGAAGTAGTATTATTATATATAAATATAAGTAATGAACTATAGTTTTTATGAAAGTAATTGTAGTTTTGATATATGAGAATAAAGTTATTCGACAGTTTATGTTTATGAACAATGCAATGCCCTCCAATTTACACCATATAAATATTATATTACTTTTAATTATTATTGTATAGATAATATAATTATCAAATAAATCTATAAGTATTGCTAAATACACATCAAACAGTCCAAATATTATACAAAAATAACCAAAGTTGTGATCTAAAGTGCACCGAGTCTCAAGTCGCACCCTTAATGAGCGTATCACTATTAAATACAAAATACAAGTTACTGTAGGCAAATAATTATACTTGTAAGACACTAAAGAATATTTATATGTAGATAGGTGACTTTCTAATAACTGATTGCGACATAAAACTTTAACAGTAAAACTTTCTTTTAGTATTATTATAGAAATAAAAATATAAAACATAAGTGAATTAGAAAAATAAGATAGAATAAGATATAAGAGGTGAACACAGTAATTACTTTTTTTAAACATTACACAATTCTTGCGATATCGTCTTCTTGTTTTATCTGAACAACGGGAGATGTATCGTTTCGCCTCACATATATCCTTCCGTTTTTTGTCCACACATATTGGTAACTCTTAAGGTTTGCTGCCTCCCTGCACTTTTTAAGTAGGATCTTATTAAATTGTGTCAGATGCTCATTAACGTAAACCCTACTGGTATTTCCGCTTACACCAAGATCTTCATTGTGCATGGGTTTCTTACGAATACCGGAAATTATGTTATCTTTCAGTAAACGAGATTTCAACTTAACTATGATGTTTCTAGGGCGTCCTTGAACTTTATTTTTAGGAGTGATGCGGTTTACCTCTATAATGTCATCCGAATTAATTTTCACGCACGCATGCTTGGCCATTGAGAGAACCAATTCTTGTAAATTTTCATTCCTCGACTCAATGACGCCGAATACTTCCAAGTTCAGAAGACGATCTCTTTGATAGTTTGAATTCAGCTCCAATTGCGTAAGTTTGTGCTCACTCTTCAAAGATTCAATTCTGGATTCCAGGGTTCCTATAATACTTATGTTATTCTTTAAAATATCAACTTTTTTATTAAGATTGTCGTATTGGTTACTATGAAACTGTACAGATTTTTCTAGGTCTTCCACTTTATCAACCGTTTCTATATGTTTTAAATTAAGTGATTGAATAGATTTTTTAATCTCCTGATATTCCTGCCGAATGTAACTTATTTCAGATTTCATTTCAGAAAAGGCTGTATTAAGCCTATCAAAATCAGTCTTAAACACTAATTCCAAATCCTTTTTCACATTCGAAATATTATTCAGAATTTCATTCTTCCAAATATCCAATTTACCCACAATATCCGACGTAATATGCTTTAGATCTTCTGTATAGTCGTCATCGTGCTTACGTTTTCGAACTGTTATGTTACTTGGTTCACCACTGATGTCAGGGCTAGAACTGTATTGCTTGGACGGTGACCGAAACATTTTAAAATTAATAACAACTATGGACACTGGTTATACTAAAATATAGTTATTTAAACCGTAACTTAGCAAAAATAAACCAAGAGACTCAGAGAATAAGACTTGTTTTTGAGTGACCGCAAGGGAGCGAAATAAAATAAATCAACGACACGTCCACTTCGCACGAGTGCGGTATTTTAATGAATTCTTTTGTATAATCCTCACATAGGTGTATGTGATTGGCCCCAAAATGTAGACTGTAGTGACAGAATTATTCCCGATCCAAAAGAAAACGGCAATGGAGATAGTGACAATGGTAACAATGGTAATGGAAACGGTGACAACGGTAATGGAAATGGCGATAACGGTAACGGAGGAAGTGATGGCTCTTGCAATTGTAATCCAGGGGAGGCACCTTCAATTTGTAGTTCTCCTGGATCTGACAACGTTCTCGTAGCTCATGAAGACTGCAATAAATTCTACAAATGCGCACATGGACTCCCTGTCGCTCAGGATTGTCCTGGTATTCTTTTGTATAATCCTCACATAGGTGTATGTGATTGGCCCCAAAATGTAGACTGTAGTGACAGAATTATTCCCGATCCAAAAGAAAACGGCAATGGAGATAGTGAAAATGGTAACAATGGCAATGAAAACGGTGACAACGGTAATGGAAATGGTGATAACGGTAATGGAGAAGGTGGTGGCTCTTGCAATTGTAATCCAGGGGAGGCACCTTCAATTTGTAGTTCTCCTGGATCTGACAACGTACTCGTAGCTCATGAAGATTGCAATAAATTCTACAAATGTGCACATGGACTCCCTGTCGCTCAGGATTGTCCTGGTATTCTTTTGTATAACCCTCACATAGGTGTATGTGATTGGCCCCAAAATGTAGACTGTAGTGACAGAAATATTCCCGATCCAAATGAAAACGGCAATGGAGATAATGACAATGGTGATAATGGTAGTGGAGATGGTGACAACGGTAATGGAAATGGTGATAACGGTAATGGAGAAAGTGGTGGCACTTGCAATTGTAATCCAGGGGAGGCACCTTCAATTTGTAGTTCTCCTGGATCTGACAACGTACTCGTAGCTCATGAAGATTGCAATAAATTCTACAAATGTGCACATGGACTCCCTGTTGCTCAGGATTGTCCTGGTATTCTTTTGTATAACCCTCACATAGGTGTATGTGATTGGCCCCAAAATGTAGACTGTAATGACAGAATTATTCCCGATCCAAACGAAAACGGCAATGGAGATGGTGATAGCGTAAATGGCAATGGGAACGGTGACAATGACAGTGGAGATGGTGACCATGGCAATGGATATGAAAACAGCAACGAAGACAGTTCCTGTGAAAATAGTAGTAGTAGTAGTGAAGAAAATAATAACGAAAATAATGGTGACTCATGTAATTGCAACCCTCAAGAAGCAGCTCCAATTTGTCAACAAGACGGATCTGATGGAATTCATATTGCTCACGAACACTGCACTAAATATTACCGATGTATATCTGGTGTAGCTATCTCTATGCCGTGCCCTAAAGGACTACTTTATAATCCTTATATCGAAGTATGCGACTGGCCTTATAACGTTGATTGTGCTGATAGAATAATCCCTGATTTTGAGGACAGTGAAAGTGAAGAAGAAAATGACAGCGATGAAAATAAAGATTCAATTACATGCAATTGTAACCCCGAAGAAGCTCCACTTATCTGTGCTGGTAGTAATTCGAATGGTGTATTAGTTGCAAGTGAAATTTGTAATCAGTATTACATTTGTGATAATGGAAAGCCAACTATTAGGGATTGTCCTGGTAACTTGCTTTATAATCCCTATAAGGAAGTATGTGACTGGCCACAAGATGTAGATTGTGGTGACAGAGTTATTCGAGATCCAATTGATAATGGTAATATTGAAAACTCCTCAGAAAACGATATCAATCGCCCATGTAATTGTGACCCTGACCAAGCTGAAGCTATTTGTGCTGCACCAAATTCTGAGAGTACCCTTATAGCCCATCAAATATGCAATAAATATTATATATGCAATTACGGCTTACCAGTTGTTCAAAGATGTCAAGACAATCTTCTTTATAATCCTTATAAAGAATATTGTGACTGGTCCGCGAATGTTGATTGTGGTAATAGACTAAGACCACAATCAAATGACACTAACGAAGGCGGATGCAATTGTATTCCTAATGAAGCTCCTGTAATATGCGCCCGTGAAAGTTCAAATGGCGTTGTCATCGCTCATGAAAACTGTCATCAATATTATAAATGTTTAAATAGACGACCATTGGTCTTGTCATGCTATTCTTCTTGGCTGTTTGATCCATTTAAACAAAAATGCGACAGCCCCGAAAATGTCAATTGTGGTCACAGATTTCGTCCAAATAATAACTAATAAAATAACACTTTGAAAACAGCTTATTTAAAACTATTTATTGCTTTATAAAATGTTTTTTTTTGTTAAATTATAACAAGCTTAAGATATTACAAAAATAACATAACTACAAATATACATTATGAAAAGCGCCAAGAGTCGATCAATTATTAGGCTTGATTAGTGAAATAGTTTACTGTGAATAAATTGAAGATATAAATTCTAAACAAAAAACAAAAAAATACACTTTTTGGTTAAGTTAGAAAACCCGTGATTAGCTCTAGTCAAAATGAATTTTATAAAAATATATTTTGTACCTACTTTTTGGAAATAAAAATCGAACGCTTCTAAATGCTTAGTTTTATTTTTTATTATCTTTTTATTTTGAGCAAGAAAAACATTTTAAGTGATCCATCCGTACCTGAAAAGGTAAAAGCAAAACTTTCACAATCTCCACATTTGTTATCCGTCTTTCTGTCTGCCAAGACGATTTATTTTAAGATTACGTAGAGGTATTAAGCTAAAAATAATATTAAGTATCATGGCATACAGTTCTTTGGAGCTAAGACAATATCAAGCTTTTAAGTCAACGCAATCGAAAGACACAAGAAGAATTTATGCATGGTTATTTTTGTATGAAATTCGTTTTGGTAGAGGGTAAAATCCTCGGTTCGCGTCACCGACATGCTAATGATAATAGTATATCTATCGCTATGGAGACCCAGACTAGCGCACGCGCAGTAGCCTGTGTACACGTATACACTAATACATCGACTATTTCTGACTGTATTATGTGCGCGTTGGACGATTTTTGGCTAAGTATAATTTTGTGAGTCACGACAATGATGTAAATAATGAAAATAATGTTCAAACTTGAATTCATTGAAATTCGTGTAGAAATATATATTCACTCACTCAGCTTCACGCTGTATCCCGCACGAGGCAGGGTAGGCAGAGGGAACCCGGGAACCTAGTGTTAAGACACTCCGTTCCACTTCAGTTCCCCACTTTCCGTCGAATTTGAGGCGTTGCGTGTTGAGTGGCGGAACTCAACGCCGCGCCTTGCCTTAGAAATGAAACATTAAATATTTAAATTGAAAATATTAAATATTTCATTCTTCGACTGGGGATCGAACCCAGAACCTGTCGGTTACAGTCACACTCTTGTGCCGCTGCGCCACGACAGGCCTCAGTCTATCTATTTGTAATAGATAATATTCTGAGTAATAGAATAGATGTCCCTAAAAGGCAGGCAATATACCAGCAATGCCCCCGGTGTTGCAAGTATTCATAGATGGCGGTGACCACTTACCATCAGGTGGGCCGCTTGCCTAATTGCCTATGGTAATATAAAAAAAATAGATATTATTAGAGTTTATTAGTATTAAAAAGATTATATTCATAATTTGGGAGAAACTACAAAAAAATAATATTGAGTGTCCTTTACAAAGATTCAAATTTCTGAAATCTCGTTTTGACGGCTCAATGTGTTTAACACTGTCAGAGTGGAAAGTTACTTGAAACGCTCGTAATTGTAACTACATATCTTAAATAGCTAATCCCTAAAAGATATGTGCTCTGCAATTTGTCTCTGAGCATATTAATATTTATCAAAAATTGTTTTTAAGTTTTAATGCAATGTAGTAATCTTCAACTGTATCCCTACAGTCATCTTCATTAAATAACATTCTATTTTTCATGTTTTAACTATGTTCTTTTTTTCAGATTCACGCTGTATCCCGCGTGGCAGGGTAGACAGAGGGAACTTGGGAACTCTCTTCCATCTACAGACAGTGATTAGTCAACTGTAACTCTGTCTGTCTGTATTAGTAATTTTTTTTACAGATTTTAATAAAACAAATACTAAATGTTGAAGAAAGATTGCCAAAATACAATAACAAAAATGCTTTTAAATTTGGTTAGCCGTTTCTGAGATAAGTATAAACTTAGCGCGTACAAACAAACAGAAACAGACAAACAGAAAAAAAATAAAAATATTTTTTAGGCCCTATTACATTAATATACGGTGATTGGCTACAATTTTTTTATAAGTATAGATTAAAATTCGTATTACTTTTGATTTTCAAAATTTAAATATTTAGTTAGGTTGATAGTATTCACAATACAGCTGGCTTTGATGTTTTCTTCAATGACTACCACAACAGACGACCGAACCGGACCTCGACCTTGGTTCGCCACCGAACCGAGTTTTGTAGGCGAACCACGCCCAACACAATCGAACATGGTTCGATGGCAAACCAAAGTCGAGTTTTCTGTTAAAGTGCAAATAGACGACCGAAATTGGTTCGAACGAACTCCAGACTGTTCGGTACGGTCTTCACGCCAGACGACCGAACTGCGAACTGTACCGTCCAGAAGTGTTGTCAGCTTCAGGGTTTTCTCCTAAGTTTAGAGACAAAATTAAGTGAGGGGAACCTTAGAGTGAAAATTATTTAGAGTATTGTTTAAGAAAAACAACGGCTAGAAAACTTCATCAATAAGAATGTTTTGATTATATAGAATGCTCATGGTAGCTTGGTGCCCTCTTCAGTCGGACTAAACGTCTTAAAGCAAACGACTATAAGTAAATGAGTAAAAGTTAAATTAAAAGATATTAATAAGCATTTATTCTTCATATATAATAAAGATAATAAAAATTCAGCAGAGTAATGATATATTCAAAAATATAAACAAAGTGGGAAAGAGAAGATGGGCGGTTGGATGGTGGTTTGTAAGAGGTAGATTTAAAATTTATTGTCACTTAAGTATTTTAATCTTTATCAAATACCTTACCTTATATCTTTCCTTATAAAAAAAATATTTGGTACATTTAAATAAAATATAAAACTTAAAAAAATATAAAGTTATATAATATGTTAGGTACATTAAGCAAAAAAAAAAAACACAAATATTCAGGGTATTTTAGTTTGAATTTAGAGAATTTTAAAGTGTACTGTTAATCAGTTAGCAACACTGTTGTCCAGTCTGCTTTTGCCAGCAGAACGTGAACAAGTCTCGATATGCGACTTTCACTATCAAAAAATTACGTTAAAAAACCATTACATGCATCTTCATTGTAGTAGAACTTATCAGCTGTATTCCACAAGCATGAAAAAATCTTTATATAGATCCAAAAGTGTATATAATAGCTGTCTGAAACAATATTATCGTCTAAGCCAGGGTATCCCAAAGTGAGGCCGTACGCCGCACGCACGTACGCACCACTGGGGGGCAATTTGGCAATTGGATTGGGGCATTTATGATTTTACCAAAGAAAAATTACCCTCTTGCCAAGCCATTTTTAGCCAACGCTTGGCTTAAGGGGGACATTGTGGTTTTGAAAATCCAAAAGTTAACATTTAACATTTAACATTTAACATTTAACATTTAACATTTAACATTTAACATTTAACATTTAACATTTAACATTTAACATTTAACATTTAACATTTAACATTTAACATTTAACATTTAACATTTAACATTTAACATTTAACATTTAACATTTAACATTTAACATTTAACATTTAACATTTAACATTTAACATTTAACATTTAACATTTAACATTTAACATTTAACATTTAACATTTAACATTTAACATTTAACATTTAACATTTAACATTTAACATTTAACATTTAACATTTAACATTTAACATTTAACATTTAACATTTAACATTTAACATTTAACATTTAACATTTAACATTTAACGTTTAACGTTTAATCATGTCTTTAAAAATTCTCACTTTTTCATGCTATATACCGAGTGGCAGCGCAGGCAGAGGGTTCTTGGGAACCTAGTATTAGTACACTGCGTTCCATTAGGATTCTTATCCTTAACGTTAAAAAATATTTAATCCTTTTGCTACTTGTGTTAAGTCATTTTTTTTCTTTGTGTGTAAGAAAACTATTTGCAAAATACCTTTTCATTTAATTTTATTTGTTATTGAACAGATATAATTAAATTTTTAGTAAACAATGCCTAAATACAATAGTGCAATCTGATCTGATCTGACTTTCAGTTACAATTTTATTATATCTATAGATTCGAGATTTTAGATAAAGAAGTTTTCTTTTTAAACTATTAATTGAAGCATATTTATAGCTTATTTAATGCAAATGTGTTCACATAACCGTATTTTTTTTTAAAGTAATACTTCCCTTTTATGAAGAATTCTGAAATAAGTGCCACGGCGGGAGAGTCCAACTCTCACTTGACTGGTTTTTGTTTAAAATGTATTGCAGTAGCGGTTTGAATTTAGGTATAAAACGTAGCTTCACGTTCTTTATAGTAAATTAACGAAGTACAAAGTAAAGCTTAAACTTTACGAATATTTATTAAATATATCTCTTACCAACGACTTCGTCTGTGGAGATTCGGAATAGCTGATTCAATTACAGAATTTTTTTTTAAGCCATAACTTTACTTTATTGCATTTACGTTATATAACTATATCGCCTAAGCTCATAAGTAAATTTCTAAAATCTACTAAGCTGTAATATGTTTAATTTTCTTTTTAATTCACAAACCGAAGGAGTTCCGTTTGATTTTCCTTAACCGGTTTCCTTTCTTTATATCGTTATATTTACAATAGTTTAATGGGCTGGGCTTTCAATATTGCAAACGGATTACTTAAGCAAAAATATATTTTAACATATCTATAATTTTATTTAACACATATCCAACCAGTAAAACTAACAAAATAAAGAACCACTTAATTTGTCATTTTACTCTGGAAGAACCATTTAATTTGTCATTTTTATTACATATTACTCTGGTAATACGGCAAAGCGTGGCGTTGAGATCCGCCACTCAACACGCAATGCCTCAAATTCGGCCGAAAGTGGGGAACGGAAGTGGAACTTAGCAGCTTAACATTAGGTTGCCAGGTTCTCCCTCTGCCTACCCTGCCTCGTGCAGGATGCAGCGCGAAGCTGAGACAGATTTTATTGTTCTTTCTTTCGAATGTTACATTAGGAATAATAAGAAAGCATAAACCTGAGTAATTTAAATAAACAGAAAGTTAATGTACAGTGACATAAACTAAACAAATAAAGTTAAAAAAGAATCTCGAGTAATTCAAATGAACAAAGAAAATAAATAAGAGAAATTCTTAGTATTAGATAAATAACTTTAATTAATTCTTATGATTAGAAAAATACCTAACTATTTAAAAAAGAAAACAAAATTATGTTTAAACATACATTACTAAAATATAATCAATTATTAATTTTAAAAAGAATATCCATAACTATTTAAAATAAATTATAAAGAATTATGATCATTACCTAAATAATTAAAATCAATAAAAATATTAGTAAAAAGGAAATTATTAACAGCCGTAATAGCCGTAACAGAAGACCGAACCGAACCTCGAACATAGTTCGCTATCGAACCATGTTCGATCGTGTGTGGCACGGTCCGCCGAAAAAAGCTGGTGCGGACCAACTTCACTTCGGACAGGCTTGTGCGGAGCAACTTCAATTCAGTACGTGGTTGACTGAACCATGTTCGATCGTGTGGATGGCGAACCGAATCAATTTTTGATTCAGTTGCTATTAGACCACCGTAAGTGGTACACGTCGTAACGAATATGAATTAGAATAGTTAAGACGACAACATTGTTTAGGTTAGTTTAGGATATATATAAAGACTATTTTCATCACTCGTCTTTTGCATGCAAGGATCGTAAATTTTGTTGTTGTTTTGTAAATTTTATCATATTCCAAGTTATGCTCTAAATCCATTGAATAAGAACTAAAATAGTTGTAAATGTTTTTTTGTTCAGCTTCACGCTGTATCCCGCACTAGGCAGAGGGAACGAAAGTGAAACCTAGTGTTATGACACTCCGTTCCACTTCCGTTCTCCACTTTCCGCCGAATTTGAGGCATTGCGTGTTGAGTGGCGAAACTCAACGCCGCGCTTGGCCTTATTACCAGAGCGAAGAAATGAAACATTAAATATTTAAATTGAAAATATTAAATATTTCATTTCTTCGACTGGGGATCGAACCCAGAACCTGTCGGTTACAGTCACACTCTTGTGCCGCAGCGCCACGACAGGCCTCTATAAATGTTTAAATTACTTATACTAAAAAACGTAAAAATAGGTAAGTATATTAGATAATAAATATTAAGTCAGATTTCTATCTCTTCTATAGGTATATTAAATATTAAATGTTAAATATTAAATCATAATTCTTTATAATTTATTTTAAATAGTTATGGATATTCTTTTTAAAATTAATAATTGATTATATTTTAGTAATGTATGTTTAAACATAATTTTGTTTTCTTTTTTAAATAGTTAGGTATTTTTCTAATCATAAGAATTAATTAAAGTTATGTATCTAATACTAAGAATTTCTCTTATTTATTTTCTTTGTTCATTTGAATTACTCGAGATTCTTTTTTAACTTTATTTGTTTAGTTTATGTCACTGTACATTAATTTTCTGTTTATTTAAATTACTCAGGTTTATGCTTTCTTATTATTCCTAAAAAAAAAAATAAAAAATAAAAATGTTTATTAATCGGACAACCAAAGATCCATAAAAGTTAGTAAATTATAATAAAGCTTAATATCTAGTGTTAGTACTTATAACTAAAAGTGACCTAGTTATGTCACACATATGCTCAATCAGTGGACAGTCCCCACCGACAGCAATGGCCTTCAAGATACTGTTGCGGCTGCCGCGCACTCGCATTAAAAGTGATCTTGCCTTTTTACGGAGAATGGCCGGGAAACAGTCGACCCCTACGTGTGTGAACATACTCGACGCGCTACAGTACTGCGGCAGCCCCAGCAACGCCCTGAAGGCATTATTGTATTGAACACGCAAGGCGTTATACGACCTCTGAGTATAGTTGACCCACAGACTGCTCGTATAAAAAGAAGTGCAGTAGGCTTTAAAAAGCGTGATCTTCACTGGTATTGAACAACGAGCAAATCTGCGAGCCAACATGTTCGCCCTGATCGACAACGCCCTGCGCTCTCGCTCAATATCTAAATCATCCTTTAGATCTTCTGTGACAATGTGGCCCAGATACTTGAATTGATGTACTCTAACAAGATTTTTACCGTTAAGCTCAATTGATGGCACATTTTCCGGCAGTCTGTTACCAGCTTTAAAAACCAGACATTCACTTTTCTTATCATTGTACACCAACCCATGTTCTTCAGCATATATATACTCACAAAAAGCCAGCATCTTTCTAATAGCACTGACAGAGGGAGCCAGCAGCACCATGTCATCCGCGTAACTAATATTATTAAAACAAACTCCACCAATATGGCATCCGAGACGCATGCTGCTGAGTCCCTCTATCAGCGCATTGACATAGAGGTTAAAAAGCTTAGGGGAGCTCAAGCCTCCCTGTCTTAACCCACATTCCAATCTATACGGCTCCGAGTTTTGCCCACTTAACAGAATTTAGTTGATTATTATACCAATATTTAAACAATAAAATCAGTTCAGCAGGCATTCCCACCTGATTAAGCTTTTCCCACAAGATGTTATATATGACTAGATCGAAAGCTTTCGACAGGTCTAAGAATCTGACATATTAAGGAGTGCTTCGTTTGGTGTAATAACCGACAGCGTGCTTTAAGCTCAGAATTACGCTTTCTGTGGACAACTGAGATCTAAATCCGAACTGCAGTTCGTTAATGCGCAAATAACAATCTAACTGAGCATTGAGCACACTGTCAAGTATCTTCGCAACGATTGTTGCTAAAGAAATAGGCCTATAATTCGAACTGTTAGCTAAATCTCCTGTTTTATTTTTGACTATCGGTACCACGACCGTTCTCATCAAATTCGGGGGTAAGTATGAATGAACTATACACAAGTTAAAAAGAAATGCTATCAAAACAGCAAGGCGAGGGCCCGCGTGCTGCAGGTGCTCGACGCTGAGACTATCGTGGCCAGGTGATTTGCCTCTAGTCATTGACTGTATAATTTTTGTAACCGTTTTAGCGTTTACAGACGTATTAATGTAGTTTAAAACAATCTCAGCGACAGGCGACCCCTGTGAAGACTGAGCAGTAAACTGTTTCCTAAAGAGGTTTGCTATAATTTTGGGCTCACTCATGCCATTAATAACTGCTGACAACCCCGGTCCAGCACTTAGTTTATTAGTGCATTTCCAAAATTTTCCGAAATCACCCTAACTGTGATGCGATGCAAGCGCATCCATCCTTATTTGTACTTGATGATTTTGGCACCATTTAAGTCTACTTTTAAATATTTTACGACTATTTACCATTTCATTATACAGAGCACCACTATTGGGCTTGCCATACCAAACCCACATAAGGAACTTAGATCTGGCTTCCCTATGCGCATCATTTACATGTATGTTCCAGCCTCTTAGCCTATCTGGAAAACGAGCATTCGAGTTTTTTCCCTTAATGTCATAAGATACTGTAGCTGCTTTAGATAATATTGATATCAAGGAGTTGTAGAATTTATCAATAATAGACCTATGACTTTTATTATGACAAATCTTTTTAAAACAATTTACACACTCATTAGGAAGAATAACCTGTTTTAACTTATCGTTACAAATATTAAAATAACAATCAATTTGTTCTTTGTTTCTATTTCCCCACTTAATTTTATTAATAAAAAAATTATTAAGTTCACTTTACCTAAAGTTAACTGTAAATTACAATTAATGGTAAGCGGGAGATGATCAGACCAATACATATCATATATTACAGAAATACTACTGATACATTCCCATGCTGCCTCTGTAACTACACAGTGATCCAACCATCTCCTACTGCCATGAGCATCACTAACAAAGGTAAAAGTCTGCGGTAAAATTTGTAACTTACGTACATCCGCACAGATCCACGACTGTTCTGCACAAAAATTTTCTAACTCACTGTAAAACAACTCACATGGATGGGCATTATAATCACCCAGCATAAAAACTGACTCCACAGCACACTCGTCAATGATTGCACTAAGCGCACTAAGACAGTCCGTAAATTCCGTCAGATTTTCACTGCTATTAGTAGGCATGTATACACTACATACAACAATGGATTTGCTGCTAAGGGATATTTTAATAGCAAATATGCGAGGGTTAAAACACTCAACCACAGACACACACGGAAAAGCACTAGATCTCCACAAAAGCGCTACTCCCCCAAAGGGCCGTCCCGCGATAAGGCCAGCACCTGTGTCCATAGCTGTTGTTCCCGTACTGGCGAAGTCTCCATCCACCGTCCCCAAGAAAGGCAGGTCCTGGGGAAATAACCAAGTCTCCTGCAGGGCGACAATATCAGCACTCCGACATAACATTCTCACTCCGTCTATAGATCTCTTAATCGACTTACAATTAAAAGTTACCATACGAGTACATGTTTCCCTATTATTATTATTATTTATTGGCATATCCTCCATCTTTTTTCTTTTTAAAATCAATAAATTTACGGAAAGTTATACCCTCCGGCCAAAAGTTATCCTTAAGAAAGAGAGGTAACTTAGTTTTCGGTATCTCGATTTTATACGCGTTATATTCTCTAGGCATCTTTACATTTATTTTAAAAGGAATAGCTTTAACCTGCGTTCTATCGAAAATATAGTTAGATATGTCCCTTTCCGTAGTCTCTTTCGATACATTGTTTATAAATAACGAAATTTTGACATCCGCAGCCTTAAATTTTTCACTAGGACTAGTTGTAGCTTTACCTTCACTGGCATTAAAACGATTTCTATGTCTTTTCCTTTGTACTAACTCCCACTCATGACCTCGCTTCTCCTTCTTCCAAATCCCGCCATCTCCTACGATGCCCGCTAATGTATCCATCCCCGTCGGTTTAGCAGACAAAACTCCCTGATGAGGCATCCCTGCGCTAACGGCCGCGGTACTGAGCCCGTCATATGTAAACGGTCGATCAACCTTATTCAAAACCGCCGTACCGCCCGGAACGGTGAGGCCAACTTGCGAAAGAGCTTGTGTTTCATTGCTTGATACCGCGGTGACAGAGGCCACTGCGAATCCATCTTCATTTTCGTTATGCATTTGAACGTGTGAGACGGAATGCCGAACGGCGTCAGTGTGCGACAAGGACACGTTAAGGTTGACTCTGTCAGGTGATTTACTTTTATTTGAATAGTCCCCACCTGTCGAAGTTGTATTAATTTCAACAATATGCGGTAGGCCGGTAGGCCCACTATCCATACAATAACTATTTGTCACACAGCTACCGCCACGATTTTTATTTACGTAACGGTCATATGTGGTATCAACTGATGATTTTTTATTGTCTTGCAGTTCACTTTTAATTTCATCAAAACGGTCTATCGTTAAGCATGTTTCTTGTAGTGTTTTAATTTCTTTCTGCATTATAATGATGTCCTTTAACAACCTTGTTGCATCTAGGTGATCAAAGGTCACTGGAGGTAATTTATGCAGTTCCTTTGCAACAAAAATTGGAGTTTCATCGGGGTCAATCTCCTTGAAAAGAGTAATTATATCGTATATGTCCCGATTTGTTCGACCACATCTCTTCCGATTAATTTTACGCCTTGACGTTTTTATAGATTCGAACAACAAACATTTTGCACGTTCTATATCCGTTGAAGAGAAAGATGAGATGCAAATACGAACAATACTTTCTTCATCCATAACGTCCACTTTATTTTAACATTCGAAAGAAAGAACAATAAAATCTGTCTCAGCTTCGCGCTGCATCCTGCACGAGGCAGGGTAGGCAGAGGGAGAACCTGGCAACCTAATGTTAAGCCGCTAAATTCCACTTCCGTTCCCCACTTTCGGCCGAATTTGAGGCATTGCGTGTTGAGTGGCGGATCTCAACGCCACGCTTTGCCGTATTACCAGAGTAATATGTAATAAAAATGACAAATTAAATGGTTCTTCCAGAGTAAAATGACAAATTAAGTGGTTCTTTATTTTGTTAGTTTTACTGGTTGGATATGTGTTAAATAAAATTATAGATATGTTAAAATATATTTTTGCTTAAGTAATCCGTTTGCAATATTGAAAGCCCAGCCCATTAAACTATTGTAAATATAACGATATAAAGAAAGGAAACCGGTTAAGGAAAATCAAACGGAACTCCTTCGGTTTGTGAATTAAAAAGAAAATTAAACATATTACAGCTTAGTAGATTTTAGAAATTTACTTATGAGCAGTAGGCTTCGATCAACTATTCACTAGATTAAGCGTTGCATACAAATACGGCTCAAAAAAGTGGCACCACTCAATATAAACACAAATGCCGAACATTATTACACACAGACTTATGACAAAAAATCTATTTAATAAAATCATACCTTATTCTCGTAACTTAAGGTTTAGTTTCGACTAGCGCGTAATAGATATAAGACATTTAATTTCACGTCATCGTCGTCGCTTTGTAAGTACTTTTAAGAAAATAGAAAACAGAAATCATGGAGTCACTTTATTGATAATAAATTGATAATTTTTGTACATTTTATTAAAAATAAAAGTAATTGTAATCTTGAAACGTCTTTTTTTGTTTTATTACTACAATATACATTTCGTTAAAAAGTTCCGCTACTTCTACATTTTTCAATCGATCTAATAATACTGAGTCATCGACGGATTTTTTTTTATTTTAAGCACATTTAATTCAAAAAATATGATAATATTTTTCTTAAAACGTTTAGTAATTTTGTTTAAATTATTAATTTGTTTCGTTTTAGTAAGTACTATTTAGTGTGATACGATTATTTGTTTTTTATGTATCCTTTTCTTGGAGTATCTTGTAAAGATGTAATGTCCGATAGTACAGTAGTAGAAGAATTAGAGCTGACGGAAACAGCCATTGTCTTGATTCTGGTATCATTTAGAATTGAAGATGCAGCCTATAATATATATTTTTTATTTTTTTCTTTATTTTGTGTATTCTGTATATGTAAACAAAAAAAAACATTTTTTAATTTATTAATTATACTTGCAATTTTGGTATCGCCACTTTTACCAATCTACGCCGTTGAGTATTCTTCCCTTCTTTCTTAGGCGACAATAGATACCCATTATGCACAGCGAAATGAGTCAGTAGGAAAACTATAATACAAAAAAAATATAAAGTTATTATAAATGTAATAAAAAAATTTAAACATCTCTCTATGCATTTCTTAGCCCAAACTTACCGAATTCGTTGGTAGTGTTATCGGGAATATTGGTCAAACGACGGAATTTTGTTATTTAATTGTTTAATATTGATTTTTAAGTATTTTAAAATTAATTCTAACGTGTGCTTACCGAAAGAAAGATATTTCTTCTGAAACCTTACTGTTGCGATGGTTATTTACACTATTTTTATAAGCACACGGAGGCATTTTGTCACGTCCGCACATTGGCTATGGTTGGAACATACTAAAAACGTATAAGAACACAATACTGTTTGTGCTCTTATTTGTCGGGCCGTTTTTTGGAGTGTGACACTTAATCTATGAATAGTTGATCGAAGGCAGTAGGCGATATAGTTATATAACGTAAATGCAATAAAGTAAAGTTATGGCTTAAAAAATAATTCTGTAATTGAATCAGCTATTCCGAATCTCCACAGACGAAGTCGTTGGTAAGAGATATATTTAATAAATATTCGTAAAGTTTAAGCTTTACTTTGTACTTCGTTAATTTATTATAAAGAACGTGAAGCTACGTTTTATACCTAAATTCAAACCACTACCGCAATACATTTTAAACAAAAACCAGTCAAGTAAGAGTTGGACTCTCCCGCCGTGGCACTTAGTTCAGAATTCTTCATAAAAGCTTCCCTTTTATTATATTACTTTAAAAAAATACGGTTATGTGAACACATTTGCATTAAATAAGCTATAAATATGCTTCAATTAATAGTTTAAAAAGAATAGTTCTTTATCTAAAATCTCGAATCTATAGATATAATAAAATTGTAACTGAATGTCAGATCAGATCAGATTGCACTATTGTATTTAGGCATTGTTTACTAAAAATTTTATTATATCTGTTTAATAACAAATAAAATTAAATGAAAAGGTATTTTGCAAATAGTTTTCTTACACACAAAGAAAAAAAATGACTTAACACAAGTAGCAAAAGGATTAAATATTTTTTAACGTTAAGGATAAGAATCCTAATGGAACGCAGTGTACTAATACTAGGTTTCCAAGAACCCTCTGCCTGCGCTGCCATTCGGTATATAGCATGAAAAAGTGAGAATTTTTAAAGACATGATGTTTATTTTTATAAAAGAAACTATTACAAATGTATTGTTGGATAATTGCGTAGCAGCCTTACTTACACAAACCTTTACTAGATAAAGCTAAGCTAAAGCTTCAACCCTTAAAACTAAATAATTTTCTTTTGAGTTTTTATTTACAAGTCCGATTTTCATCATTACAAATTAGTACAATAAGGTTCACAAAGTTGCAAATGAAAATCCGGTGACTAATTAGTACCTATAATATTCTCCTTCTTTCTGGCATTCTGGCTCGATTATTAAATTTTAAGGTGGTTACACCATTGGCTTCCTAGGGCGTCCGGTAGGTTTTTCTTCAAGAACAGACATAGCAAGGCACTTGCATTTGACATAGTTTCTAGGCCAGCGTGCAACGTGGCCATATCATTTTAGGCGACGCTCCAAGACAGCCACAATAGAATGTGTTACGTATGCGGTCAGAACGCGTTACGGTTCACCTGAGCATCTCATTATCGTAATGAAGGTTTTGAGTGTGCCGACATAGTACTGTCTAGCATTTGCTACCGTATAACTGAACCGACCGAATGATGCTCTTGTATATCAGTCTTTTGAGTATGGTCGGTATTGTGACCTCACCAGTGACCTTTCGCTCTTTGACCCAGGCAGCACTTTTTCGGCCATAGGCATCATGATAAATGCTTCTAAACTCTTGCATAACGGAGCCGAGGAACCTGATCTTTTCTTACTTAACAGCTGGTTCAGAACCTACATGGATAGTGCTGGAGGCCGGTCTACCGCAGGCCGTACTCAAGCGTTTTTTATGTGATCTAGCTTTAGCTGGTTTTCGGTAATAGGTGCTATGTCATCTACCTGTCTCCGTGACAGATATCATCAGCCACGGAGGCTGGTCTTGGATGTGAGCCGAGACAGTTTCCAGCACTTTTTTTATAAGAATGGACTAGGACCGGGTCCTGGTGAATCCCCGTGAATCCCCAACATAATCTGGAACACTTTGGTGTCGCTAATAGCAATACATTTCTTTGATAATCTTTATATAGGCCTCAGGGATCTCTTTGGATCACATTGCCCCCCAGACACACTAACGAGACACACAGTTAAAGGCTGCTGATCTTAAAAAGCCTTAGGTAAAGCTTTTATCCATGTATGCCTCAATCAAAGGGCAAAAATGGCGTCAGTAGTGCCCAATCCTGGCTTAAATTCATATTGATACTCAGAAACAGTACTCTCTCGGTGGAGCGGGATTTCGATCAAAGTTCGAAGAGCTTTATGGTGTGACTCATAATGATATGTTGAACATTGTGAATGTAACTAAGCCACCACTGGTATTGCTACACCAGTGTTTTAAATGTTCAAGATATGGTTAAAAAGCTTAGCAAGCAAGTACGCAAGAGAGCCCTACGATTTCCACCCTTTAATCTGAATATCTTCAGGTTCCACCGCTCTTACGTTCCTCCCGTATACCTTGAAGACAATTCCAAATATCGTCAAAGGTTAAAAAATCTGAAGTAAGGCATTGAGTCGTGATGAAGACCGCACGGATGATGAGTGCTGAGCAGCTCCTAGAAGTAGGTCCTCCATCCTTTCTTTACAGAACCACAGAGCAGCGTACCCTGGGAATCTGTGACGCAAAGAAGTTTTGCGATATCTTGCGTCAGGATATCCCAGGCAGATGTTTTGCTACTATATACTTCGGTCAGTCAAAAGAGTTGGTTAACTGCCATTCCTGAAAGGCAGCCTTCTTTTTACGAGTCCACTCTTGCACCTTGTAATTCCACCATGTCTCTCTGTCATTGACTCATCTTTCCTTAGAAACGCCAAGAATTCCTTTGCCTGCAACAGTGATTGCCAACTGACGTCGTTCCGAAGCATTTTAAGAAATTATTCGTTGTTATAATAGAAATTACCTTTAACAGACAGTACTTATAACTAGAAATTATTAATGGAAGAAAGAATGCGGCAGCTGTGCCCAAAGTCCTGTAATATGTTACAAAATACTTTGAAGAAATTAGAAAATTGTATTTTTACTGAAATTATTACAATTTTATCTTATTTCAACGCTACAATTTTATCTTATTTTTTTCTTTCAAACTTTTATTTAAGGTAAGCAAACAATAAATCATTACTATTCGAGTCATAGTGACGAGCAAAATATTAAATTCGTGAGAAGTATTGTATAAATGCTAGTCATAAATCATGTCGTAAAGGTAATTTTTACTATAAATACATATATTATATTTATATATAAATTACGAAAACAATTAAATTTAAAAATTTTAAAAATACTCTTCCAACAGCGGTATCAAAAGATACGACGTTGAGTTTCGTTATTCAACTTGCAATGTCTCAAATTCGGCGGAAAGTGGAGAACGAAAGTGGAAAGAAGTGTCTTCCTTCTGTATACCCTGCCATGTGCGGGATACATGAGCGTGAAGCTGAGTGAGTGAATTATATATATAGCCTATAGTATGGTAACTCTAAATCAATAATAGAAATTACAGGTCGATTACACGCCTGATAGTGCAATCTTCATAAATTGTCTCTTATAGTTCCTTGTTTTCAGAACTAAGCTTATTGTAGCTTTTTTCTGGCGACCAAGAAAATGAAAATACTTTGGCATTTACCCTTTTAGCATTAGATATTGACGAGTGGAGTCGTCAATATCTAATGCTTCTGTCATTTCAAGATTTTTATCAGACTCACTTGCACTTCACAAAAGTTCATAAGGAAACACCATTTGTAATAAAAATATTATCAGATCCTGACACACTCTCTCGAACTTATGCATTATCGATTCTAAATTGTATTAAAATACTACTAAAAGTTGAGTAACCATTAGTAACTGCATACGCAGACGTTTTGACGCGAAGAACTTTAGATCATACATGTATAGCAAGTATGATATGTGACATGAAAAATAAGTACGTACAATAAAAAAATGTGAATTTAATACGACGAAAAGTAAGAGTATAAAATTGATTTAGTAACTTGTAGGTAGATAGACTTTTCCGATTTTATCAACAATCTATACGGAAATAATCATTTGAACAAATGAGAGCGATCGAAGGAGAATAAAAAGAATATTATCATTAGAAGAAATTTATTTTTGGTATTTATGTTTTTTTTTATTGTACAAAAGGTGTGCAAGATTGACCTTTTAAGAGATTCTAAGCAATATTCCAAGCGAATACTGAAGCAATTAAAATTTCGTCAATAATTTTTTATACATTTTTTTATTAATTTTATAATAATATACACAAGTATGTATGTAATATATTTGAATACATTTCAAGCTAAATAAATTTGAGAAACATAATAAAATAAAACATATTACACTCATTTTGGTTCAATTATTTCAATAAAGATACTAAGATATGTTGACAGCAGGCATAAATTGGTTAATGTCAATAGAAGATTGTTCATGTATTCGTTAGAAGGACTCGTCTACTCTCTAAATGTTTGTTAAAAGAGTTGATGCATCCAGCTCTATAGGGAAAGTCGCACACCTGAAAAATAAAGAATTATATTATGTATTACCCGTATTTTCACTTTTACAACATTTATAATCATAATTAAGATCATGGGTGGAAGCCAAGGAAACGTTACAAATTATAAAATATAAGTCAATATTATATAAGGAGCGCATATAAGTTTCAAATATAACAATACGACGAAAGAAGAATTTTAATTGAAGTAAATGTGATTATTTAATATATTTAAAGTAAATGTGATTATTTAATATAAAAATTAATATAAAAATGTTGTTTGTTATGATAACTATAAAGTTAGAGATAAATATTATGTAATAGAAAATATTAACTTCACAATTATATCAAAATTTTTTCTCTGATAATATTAAAATAATTAAGTCAAGAAAACAAATTTGTCAACTAACCTGAAGAACTCTATTGAAATGGGTAGTAGGCGGACACTTTCTTAACACTTTTTCACCCCAAACACAATAGTAGAACAGATTACAATCCTCTTCATGTGGAATAAGCCAATGTATGTGAGGGTTCACAGGGCAGCCATCGGAATTTAAATTCGGCGTTGATCCATCTTCCGGGCCTGGTGTTGGCGCTTGAGTTGTAGGTGCAAGAGTGCTGGTAGTAGTGCTGGAGGTGGTTGTGGGTGCCGGAGTTATTGTAGTGGAGGTGGTTGTTGTGGTCATAGGAGTTGTAGTTGTTGTTCTTGTAGGTGTAGGCGCCGGTGTTGTCGTTGTAGTAGTAGTCGTGGGTGCCAGTGTTGTTGTTGTAGTAGTAGTAGGCGCCGGTGTTGTCGTTGTAGTAGTAGTAGTAGTAGTGGGTGCCGGTGTTGTCGTGGTAGTGGTAGTAGTAGTGGGTGCAAGAGTAGTTGTTGTAGTGGTCGTCGTTGACGTTGGCACAGGCCTTGTAGTAGTCGTTGTCGTAGGGGTTATTGTTGTAGACGTTGTAGTTGTGGGGGGATTTATTATAGGCGTCGAGGTGGAAGGCGAAAATTCATCGGGAACGATCCTATCTGTACAATCCACATTATGTTGCCAATCACATTCCCATGTTGCCAAATTGAAAAATAGGTCATGAGGACAGACCATTTCTATGGGGACCCCAAATGTACATTTGTAGAATTTATTACAAACTTCATGTCGAAGTAGTTTTTCTATACTCCAATCTTGTTCCTGTTCTTTTGGACATTGGTCTTCATAGGCAGCTGCCAATGTCAGTATTAAAATCAATGTCGCCGCTACAGCTGAAAATTCCAAGCAATTTTTAATTTAATTTTCTTGATAAACTATTATTTTGCTCACTCCTTCACTCAGCTTTACGCTGTATCACACGAACATGGCAGGGTAGGCAGAGGGAACTTGGGAACCTAGTGCTAAAATTCTCCGTTTCACTTTCGTTCCCCACTTTCTTCCGAATTTGAGGCATTGCTTGTTGAGTTGTGGACTTCAACAGTGCACTTTGTGTTGTTACCAGAGCGAGTAAAAGAAAACAATAAATTTTAAATTTCCCCGAGTGGGGATCGAACCCACAGCTTTTCGTGTACTGTTCCACTTGTGTCGCTGTGCCACGACAGGCCCTCTATTACTTTTCAATTAGATTTTTGTCTAGTCCAACCAAGATACGTACCTTTCATATTAAAAATCTCTCTATGAATGTTCATGGTAAGTATGCTTTGTAATATATAACATTATATATAGTTTTAGTTAATCAAATGGTTTATCATGTAAATCTAAATTATTCCTGTTAATTACAAGTCAGTATCAATATTATCATTTCCTTTATCAATTATATTAAAATGGAAAACAACAGATTAGTCACATGTATATTAATTATTTAGTAAAGTTATAATTTCGTATACATTGAACATTTCATTTCTTCTCAAAAATAAGAAATTACATACTTTATTCTTTGAACGTTAAAGATCTCAGATCTTTATTAGTGACAGTGATATATTTGAAATAGACTTGAGCGTGCATTTCATCCCCAAGGCGTGTCATAATTATTTGGTAACATTTTACACACACATGTCTTTTCATCACTTTTTTCCATGTTGATCTACGGAGAAAGTGAAAAAAGGTGACCGAATATTTTACATGTCCAATAGCTAGACTAGAAACAACGACGCAAATATATGTATACATGTTGTTGCCCCTAGACCGAACCGAACTTCTTCTAAATCATGCACAAAACAGACAGACTTATTTGAGAGATTTAGTGCTATACCGGCATCGGTCGTATACACATACCATGTACCTATTCATATTTTAAATTATGTCTAGTTTTACTTTTCACGTACCAGCACTATGGTTTTATTTTAAGTAACAGATTACAAAATATAACATTTAAAACTACATTAACAATTATTGTAACTTATCACTTTCTGTACATAAAAGATATATTACATAAAATATTATAGATGACGTTTATTAATGTAATATAGTGTTTTTTTTTGCCTGTTTGTTTTTTTGTCTATTTATATGTTTGTATGTTTGGCTATGCCTTTGTACGTCTCGTAATCTGAGAAACGGCTTACCAGATTAAAATGCAGTTTTCATTATTATATATTGTAACCTTCCTCACCACCACTTTCTACAACCTTCTCTCAACGTTTAGTGTTAGTTTAATTTAAATTGGTTAATAAATAAAAAAGTTACGTCAACTTAAATTAGTAAAAAATAATAGTTCGGGTTAAACTGCTACAAATATAATTCGATTAACTGAAATTTTAGTTTCTAATGTATAGATATAGTCTTAAAAGCGATAATATATTTGGAACAAGCAAGTAATTAAGATTACTAAATAAAATAGTGTAATTAATTTCAGCGAGCTAAGCCGAAGGCAGGTAGCTAGTAATAAATATATGTTAGTATATCATTCGTACGTTTTTTACAAAAGTTAAAGTAAACGAAAAATAAAATAGATGAAAAGCCACTTTCGAAATGAAAGTTAAAAACAAATTATTAAATGATACTACAAAAGATCTTACCTCTTAGATATATAGTAAAATTCAATATAATTATTAGCATTTTCTTATCTTTCTAATTGTTTCCTTATGTTTTATTTCTTTTGTTGAATGTTAAGTATCACCTATGATAACATGAAATATTTTAATTTTAATTAAGTAAACATATTTACGAAAACATGCCTGTCGTTGCGCAGCGGCAAAAACTTGTGGCTGTATACGATAGGACGTGAGTTCGATCGCCACTCGAGGAAATTAAATTGATGTTTGGTAATCTGTCACCAGAGTAACAAGGCAAAGCGCAGCGTTGAGTTCCGCTACTCAACACGCAATACTTCAAATTTGGCGGAAAGTGGGAAACAGAAGTGGAACGGAGTGTCTTAACACCATGTGCCTAAGTTCCCTCTGACTACCCTGCCATGTGCGAGATATAGCGTGAAGCTGAGAGAGAGAGAGAGAGAAAGATATTTCTGAAAACAGTATACAATTAACACAATTTCTCTTTTAAACATTAAATTGTCTTAATATATACCTAAAATCTTCAATTACATTTATTATTTAATTTTCTTGTTCAACCAAAAAGAATATATAGGTCAAAAACAAATGAGATTTGTATTGGCAAGGGGAGTATGGCGCCGCCACGGCGGGAGCTTCTATAACCTACTCGTCGCGGAGTCTGCATACAGTTTTCATCATCGCCGCCCGCCTTCGGTTAAATACCAAGAAAGTTCATTATGACTCTTCATGTGAATAATAATAATTAAATACTTTTACGACAATGAAAATGTTAATTAATCTTAAATTTACCTTGTTACTTTTGATATGTACACTACACGTTTACACGCTTGCATTTACAAAAACCAAGTCGGTGGATAATATAAAAAAGTCGTTGGAGGAACATCAAGGGCATTTATTTGTGAACAAAAGTAAAACAAAGAATGTGCAATTCAAAATTGAGAATGTTACCAAAGTTAATTATGTACCTACCATACCCAAAAAGAAAAGGCCAGAAAAATTTATTACGCCAATACAGTAAGTATTATGTCACTTTAATTAATTTTACATTCACTTTTAGTAAGAGCACAAGCATATTACTAAACGCGTAAACGCGATAGGTTGTGGGTTCAATCCTCACTCGAGAAATGAAATATTTAATATTTCAATTTAAATATTAATTTTGTTTTCATTTCTTCGCTTTGGTAACTTGGAAAATTCGCGGTGTTGAGTTCCGCCAATTATAACGCAATGCCTCAAATTTGGCAGAAAGTGGGAAAGGACACGGAGTGTTTTAACAGATGTTAGTAGGTTATTCCTACGACAAAGTTGGAAAACTTTTATATAGAGTGTTACGGTTTGTTTCGGTCCTAACTATTTCTATTCGACATATAAGTATTAAAAATAAATATTTAAAAATTACTAATGTACAATATACCTTCATAGAGTACAACAATGGGCACAAGAATTGTCAGAAAAATTATACAAAACAGAGACACAGTTCGTCCGGCGAGATGTATTGTTGAAGGGATTTACCGATGCGAAGGTCGAAGTGCGAAACGGTCCAGCAATCGTAGAAAAGACGTCGAGAGCCTTGCAGGAACTCCTCGAGCGTCGAGGACAAGCGGCTGAGATGATCATGCGGAAAGCGGAAGAATTAGCTGCGAGCAGATTGCCTCCACCTAACAATTACCTGTTTACAAAAAGCGATGTAAGTACTTGTAGAAAGTTTTATTTTATAATTGTATGGACCGATGCTAACCATCTGTCCATGATGCTGACCACAAAGTGATAAATTGATAAGACTATTCGTAAGATCTTGTGTCGATGTCAACTTTAAATTAATCAAATATCCACGGTCCAAGGACTATATCCTTTGTTGCTGTAATGTAAAATATAAGTATAACTTTTTATTATACTATATATGAAATTCGCCGCGTAATCGAAATCTATAGAGTTTATTACCCGTGGATTTACATTTATAAAACTTGGCAAAAAGTGGCAACTTGCAGTACAAATATATAATAAATTAATTTTAGCTATTTTTAAAATCTAAAAGAAACGAGATTTCAAGATAAAATTACCAACTGCATCAATAACGTAGATAATACATATTAAATTTTAAAAGTAGCAAGCAAACGCAAAATAATAAGTACATATCAAAACTTTCGTCGTTCTAAAAAGCATCATCTTGAGAGCCTTGTTTATTGAGAGCCTGCATTTTAGGGTGTAGATGATCCAGAGGCGCCGGAGATACCTGAGAGCGATCTTGAGCTTCCTTTGAATTGCAGCAGATTGAACAAAGTGAAGCTGACGAATAGCGTCCACTTTGATGCAAACGTTTCTTTAGATTACAGCAGCGTGCATGTAGCCGCGGAGGTATTTCAATGCGGTGAGAACAATCATTTTAGCGTAAACATACATGTATATGTGTGTCCCCTTGTAAACATTAACTATTACAGATTATTTTCTGCAAGCGGTTATTAAATATTTTTAGCATATTTGAAATGATATTAAATACTTTGGATAGAATAATATATTTTTAGAAAACGTAAAGAAAAATAAGGTAGTGGTTATTCAAACCCGCGTTTCTTACAAACTCTTTTTTGGCACGGATTCTATTTTTAGTTATTTTCTAAAAATATAGTTAACAAATATTTATTTATAAATTATTTTCTTAAATCAGAATTTAAAATTAAGTTTTTTTGAAAAATACGTGATATTTTTTATACATGGTTTTTGAATGTTCGGGTCTACTTTTTAATATTATTACAGATCCCCGTGTATTAGAACACATCCACTGGACAGAGGGGCTGATTTCTGTGTTTCGGGAAAATTACGCTCAAGATTCTTCCATTGGTTTACAGTACTTATGTAGCGCTAAAGGTTTTCTACGACATTACCCCGGTACGCATACTTATTAATATTAAATGTATATATATATATATATATATATATATATATATATATATATATATATATATATATATATATATATATATATATATATATATATATATATATATATATATACATTTATATATTTATATATGTATATATATATATATATATATATATATATATATATATATATATATATATTTATATATACGCGGTTAATCCGTTTACGAGTGTTTAACTCAATATACTTTAGTTAACATGTTTTTTAGTAATACACAATAAATGTATCATTCATCAATCATTATCGCACGAATCAGTAAAATTACAAGAAAAACATTTTTCAGAGCATACCTAATTACTTGCTAGAATTATATGCTTAGTTTAGTCATATATCCTGCCAATCAATCAAGAAATATTATTAAAGATAAAAACTGCCAAATTTTCACTAAAGTGCTATATTTTATTATATTTCTAATCACAAATTATATATATATATATATATATATATATACATATATATATATATATATATATATATATATATATATATATATATATATATATATATATATATATATATATATATATATATATATATATATATTTGTTTATTTAGAAGTTATGTTTTTAGTCCTATGGTATTTCTTCGTATTATAAAGAAAATAGTTTAATTAAAAGTTAACGTTTAGTATCTCAAAAGTAATTTAAATTGAGGCCTGTCGTGGCGCAGCGGCACTACTAAAGTAATTTAAATTTAAGCCTGTCGTGGCGCAGCGGCCGATAGGTTCTGGGTTCGATCCCCAGTCGAGGAAATGAAATATTTAAAATCTTCAATTTAAATATTTAATGTTTCATATTTTCGCTCTGGTAATAAGGCAAAGCGCGGCGTTCAACACGCAATGCCTCAAATTCGGCGGAAAGTCGGGAACGGAAGTGGACGGAAGTGGAGTGTCTTAACACTAGGTTCCCTCTGCCTACCCTGCCTCGTGCGGGATACAGCGTGAAGCTAAGATGAAGCTAGTAAAGTAATGTAAATTTTGGAACGTAATACAATTAAGCCATGTTTATATTGTTTTAGCCGCATTATGGCACAGTATGTACAAGCTGAAAACAGAAGGCGAAGATTTATACGACTGTAGGCTTCGACCATGGTACGTCAGCGCAAGTGGTGCTCCTCGAGACGTCCTTATACTGTACGATTTCTCTGGATCTATGAATTCTTCGAACAGGGCCATCGCTGAACATTTCACCCAAGCCCTCCTAAATGCTTTAACTGATGATGACCAAGTAAACGTTCTGCGTTTTAACGTGGTTGTAGAATCACCTATACCTTGTTTCAACAAAAAACTAGTTCCGGTTGGTATACGATAAATATATATCTACTACATATGCAATTATAAATAAGTTATCTAAGAAGTTCTTTAAAATAAAAGTTATATTTATTGCTTAACAACATTTCATAGGCTAATCATGTGAACTCAGCGGCTATGGTGGCCTCTCTAAAGGACAAAAATCCAATAAATGAAACCAAAATGGAAAAAGTATTGACAGAATCAGTTGAAATTCTGAACAAGCAACTTAAAGCTAAGGACACTCCGAATGCTTGCCAACAGGCAATCGTTCTACTAACGGACAGCCTTTATGATAATTATACTGATTTGATGCACCGCCTCGATCCTAATGACCGTATAAGGTAAACAAGATGGCATACTCGTTTTTTTTAAATTGAATTTATGTTTAAATTTTGATTTATTTATGTAAACATTTATACTACTAATAATATCTTTGATTTTGTTAAACATTTTAAATGATACAAATTTAAGCGAAAAAATCGTGTATATTGATTATTATGCATTGGTCCGACGTTTTGAACACTTTCCAGTAGTCCTTGGTCACAGATATGCGAATAAACCGACTAAATTTGTTTTATTTAAAATTGATTTTACTATATTCACTTTTTTATACCTAACAATCACTTTATTAACTCTATTGTTTTTTCATGACTAGTGCATATTTAGCATCTATTCAACTATTATTTGACAGAAATATTTATTGTTTATGTTTATTATAACAAACGAGATTATCGCTGTGGTCTAATATTTTAAACACTAACGACCTGCCTGCGGCTGCGCCCGCTTGAATTTTATAATTACTTATTTACTTTCCTAACTTACTTTTGTATTTTAATATCTATATTCATTATCAATTTAAAGTCAATATAATACATTAAAAGCTTCAGCCGAGTAATAAAACAGTCATGCAGCAGTTACCTACGTAGCACGTAGGTATGTCCCATAAAGAATACCTATGAAAAATTGAGACTCTAAACTTTTTAAACTATTAAACCTATAAACTACCCCTTATGGATTTCGCTAAATTCCGTCTTAGTGAGTACTTACGGTCTAGAAAGAACCCCTATGCAAAATGTGATTGAGTGACCTTTTTAGCTTCTCGCTGTAAATCGCAAAAATTCTTGCTAAAACCGCACAGTAGTCGACACGCGTGTCCAGATTATGTCAATTATACATTAGCTTGTGATGTACTGTGTGCTAAGAAAATTCGGCGGCAGGTACTAAATCAACAGTTCTCCAGAACACTTCCCGTGATAAATAGAGAACGCACATTGAAGATATGTCGTCTCTACGCAAAGCCAACGTGTCAAGCCCGTTACAGATCATTGGGTCCCCAAAGATTCTGTAGAACAAGCTGATACTCGGGTGTACCAGCCCAGAAGTGAAAACATAATCCATATGAGGCCCAACCTGGGCCATGTACAGGGCCAAACGGTGTTTTGACGTGATGTACTGTCTCGCTCTTCTGATGACCCCCAGTTCCTTCAAGGCCAACTTGGCCTTGCTTTCCAGATGATCACGATACTGGCAGTCACTCAAAAAGCTGAGGCACTATATACGACTGGCAACGCACCTGTACTCTCCTGGTGTTACACGGGGCCGTGGGCGACGGTGATCATTCACCATCAGATGACCCGTACGCTCATTTGCCTTGTCTTTTCCATAAAAAAAAAAAAAAACTGATACAGGGCGCGGCTTCAGATATAGATACTTTTCACCCCATACGGAGACATTCTTGAGGGATGCCTTTACGGAAGCCACAAGTTGATTGATTCGGCACTGGTCGACGTTGTCCTCAGAAAGACTTGCTCGGCGGCAGTATACAGCGTCCACAGTGCTATCATCTGCATAACAATGTATGTTAGAGTCCTCCAACATATCATTGATATGGTGAAAAAATAGGGGTTGTAGGGGACAGCACGCAGGCTTGGGGGATGTGATGGGAAATGATGGGTGTTATGAATGTTGAAGTAATGGGTTAGGTAAACCAGAAGATCACCGGCGGACTGACCCCATTTTGGCTGTCGTTAATCAATCGGTGATCCTCTAGATAAACCAAGATGCTGGCTATTTATTATGCTCTTCATAACTTTTGAGAGCAAGGATGTGATAGCAATGGGCTTGAAATTAGTTGGATCGGAACCATCGCATTTTTTCGAAATCAGGAGGATAAGAGAGCTCTCCACTGGCGAGTTCCGGACGGATAGCTCTCAAACTTCTCACCGATTTTAACAATGTGCTCGGACCTTACTCTAGCAATTTGCCACTTAAAGTACCTAAAGACACGGTTGTACTTTCTTTTTAAGGTTTTCACCTTTTGATCCTTATTGACAAGGACCTCGGTCCAGATTCGATATGCTTTGCGCTTCCCAGAAGCAGTAAGTTTGCAAGACGTATCAAACCAAGGCTGAGACTTGGCACCGATTGTCACTACAGAGCAAGGAATGTAAAGTTCCATACCCCTGCAGAACCATGTCGGCGACAGCAGTGGCACAAGCACTAGGATTTTTAGAAGAAAAGCAAGCAGGCCCCCAGGGATAAGATGGGTAAAATGTACACATTGCATCCTAATCTGCTGACTTGTAATGCCAGTTGCGACGAGTCGCTGATGTTCTGCGACTGACGCGGTTAATGGGCACAGCACTCCGTACCAGGCAGTGGTTTAAAGACTCTAGGGGGGCATCGACGAAAACCTGTTACTGTTCTGGATGTGGACAGGTCCGGACCTTCGAAATTGACAAGACTGACGGAAACTCATGTCATTACATTATGTTCTATTGTATAGCCGGGGTATTAAAGATAGGCTGTGTCGTTCAGTCGGGTAATCTGAATCCCTGATGTTGTACGCTGAGAGTAGCAGGGGCTGCCGTGAAACGTACGCCTTGTTTGCCTTGTAAAATGCGCGGTACTGTGCCCTCCCTAGAATTCGACGGGCGGCCTGAGTTTGAAGATTCAGGGAGGGAGAATCCTGGGGTAGTTGATCTCTCAGTGCCGCTTTCATATTTCAAGAAGTGGCTGGGTATAGGCACCGGGGCCCAGCACTACCCAATGCGAAACGCAGAGACCAAAGCCACTAATTAACGACGGTTTTAAGTGCCGGGGTTGGTAATCATCTAAGCTTGCCTATACTTGTTGTCATTACTGACAACGTGACTCTACCACACGTACTTTAGTCACCTCTTACGACACCATCAGTAACAGTGTGATCCTATTCTAAGCCGGAATCACACAGCGTATTTATATGTATATATATATATATATATATATATATATATATATATATATATATATATATATATATATATATATATATATATATATATATATATATATATATATATATATATATATATATATATATATATATATATATATCTCTCAAAAATTTGGTGTGTCATGGGGAGACAAGTAATGGAGCTTGAAGCTTACAGAAATTACCAAAAAATTTCAGATTATTCGTTCTATGGCTACACGATCCTTTTGGTTTGCGAGACTCTACGAGGTTTTATGCGAATTGGATAACCTGTGAACGTGACGGCTATTTCGCAGAATTAGTGACTGACTCTGACGTAACTGAACAAGTGATGAACATTCTACGTGTCATGGAACGCCCTTTGGTATCACAAAGAAAACATAGACTTAGGGTGTACAGCGATGTCTACGCTAATGTTGAGGTATTTAACTACGTTTCATTCAATAAAATCAAGTATTATATGTGTCATTTAAATAATTTATAATATTCAGCATCTTCATTAATTTATCTTTTGTTAAATTATATTTGCCATTTTTATAACATTCAAAAATATAACTTAAATTTATAGGATCCTCGAAGAAGTGAGTACTATTGGCAACAGAAAGAAAATGCAGAGCAAACTTATCGGTATGGAGAGTTACGTCGTAATAAAGATCAATTTCTTACAACCAAAAAACAATATGGCGACTACATTCACATGCATCAACTAGTTAGTGCTATCCTTATAAATATAAAATAATACGAATTATGTTGATATTCTAAAAAAAACTTATGAATATTTTGTATTGATTTCAGGAAGATTTTGGTCAGTATTATGAGGGTGAAGACATAAACTACAGATTTCAAATAAGTGTTTCAGTGCCAGTCTTCGATAATACTAATTGGGAGGTAAACATATTTATATTAATTTAACCTGACACACAAACACACAAAGTATTTACTAAATATGCAAGAGATTACGCACGTTATTGCTCGTGTTGGTCACTTTAAATTGTTGTCATCGAGCTGTAGTGTAACGAAGAAACAAGTTCACTATCACATTATTAAATAAGAATGTTTGGTATTATTATTTTACTCAATAATCTTATAATGTAAATAAATGACTGCGAGAATATAACAACTTAATATAGTTTTTACCATTTTTAAAATCCACACTTAGGAATGAAAAATACTTATTAACAACTCCTATATACATTTGAAAGTAGCCGGATTTGAATTCGTGCTTCTTATACTACGAATATGGTGTAATGGTCAGAGCGCTTGGACGGATTCTAAGTAACGCGGGTTCACATCCTGCTACGTTCATATTTATGTACATTTTCTAAATAATTAACTTAAAATTGTTTCAGAATATTACAATTACTTTGGATGAGGTATGTTTCATTTTCAATAATAAAACAATGTAGAAAAGAAAGTGCTCTTAGTAGAAAAAGATAATTTTATATATGTTATGCTATAATAATAAAAAAAACACTCACATAAAAATGTCTTTGAGCTTCACGCAGAAGGAACTTAGGAATCTAGTGTAAAAGCACTCCGTTCCATTTCCCACTTTCCACCGAATTTGAGATATTACGTGTTGAGTAGCGGAACCTAACGCCGCGTCACGCCTCGTTGCCAGAGCTTAGAAATGAACACAACATTTTTTTAATTTGGATATATTTATTATTTCATTTCCTCGCGTGAGTATCGAACCCACGATCTGTCGCGTTTACAGCCATTCACGTGTACTGCTGCGCCACGACAGACAGTTGCCTGAATAATTCGTTTAATTATTCACAGGTAACTAATCATATTTAATAATATACTCCATTATTTTAAACAATTTTAATAAAAATTGTGATTACAGGAAAAACAAAGGAATTCAACCAGAACGGTATTGTATATATTTTACTTAAATTATTTAGATTATGAGGCAATCGACTAGATTATTTATAAATCCGTAATTGATTATACAATAACTGGTGCTATAGATATGTATTAATACTTTAATAAGGATTTAAATTTATATCTAATCTGCGATTCGTAAATATGAAAATAACTATAGATGTGCCTTAACGGACGATGTGATTTATAGCAATTTATTAAAATATCTAAATATATATATGATAGAGATTTATATAAACTTGGTAATCAATGGTAATCATGGTAATCATTGTCATCTGTCTAATTTTACGCACAGACTTTGTAAGTCGCCTACAAAGAAACTGATCTATAAATATAATAAAACGGTAATAAGGAGTTTTACTTTTAGGGGCCTTGAATTGTAAATAAGACAACGAAACTACTCGAATTTATTAGAATTTATTGCTGTAAATTTTGTCCCTCTCTCAATTTATCAGTCAGTTATTTGTTTTTCACGTTAATTTGTTATATAATTTTTTTAAACATCTAAATACTTCGCTAAACTTTAAGATATAAGTTACACCATAAAATTTTGAAGAGAAATTAGAAGGCTGGATCATATACTCTATGTATTTATTAGCAGCATCTTACTTAAAATTGTCATCACAAATGTCATAGAGTTCATGCAAACGAAGATGTATGTAAGTGTGTTTTTTTTACAATATTTTTATTATGAAGATCTGTGAGATTTGAAATTCCACAAATTTAGTGTTATACATTCTTAGTACCCCATAACGATCTTAGCTATCCATGGAATTCTTACTGAATAATATGTACTCATTGGTCCATCATACAATAATAGTTATTTAACTTTACAGTATCCTGTTAATCGTTTATTGGGTGTTGCTGGTGTTGACATTCCTATTGATCATCTGAAATTGGTGCTACCATTTTATTTAGTAAGTATTTTGAATAGTAATGAAAATTTGTAAAATTACATAGTAAGCTTGTGAGATAAATATATCTCTAGCTCCACGCCGCATACAGCATGATAGAGGATATATTGTTAAGACACGCTGTTCCCCGTTTTCCATCGAATTTTCAATACATGCGTGCTGAGTGGCGAAACTCATTGCTAAATTTAATAATGTTACTATAGCGATGAAATAAAACATAATTCTCATCTTCACGCTGTATCCTGTATTTTTGCCGTGTGATCCCGGCTTAGGATAGGATCACCCTGGTACTGTTGGTGTCGTAAGAGGCGACTAAAGTGCGTATGGTACTGTCACGTTGCCAGTAATGGCAACACGCTTGGGCAGACTCGACCGGATTATTACCACCCCCGGCATTTAAGACCGGCGTTAAGTAGTGGCTACTGCGTTTCGCATTAGGTAATGTCGGGCCCCGGTGTCCATCCAGCTTAAACAACAACGCTCCTGTAGCTTCTCTGGAGTTACACGGGGCCGTGGGCGGCGGTGATCACTTACCTTCAGGTGACTCGTATGCTCATTTGGCGTCTCTTCCATAAAAAAAAAAAATCCTGCACATGGCAGGGTAGTCAGACGGAACTTGGGAACCTAGTGTTAAAACACTCAGTTCCACTTCCGTTTACCGCTTTCCGCCAAATTGGAGGCATTGCGTGTAGACTTGCGGAACTCAACGCCGCGCTTTGCCTTGTAACTAGAGCGAAGAAATGAAAACATTAAATTCTTAAATCGAAAATATTTCATTTGCTCGAGTGGGGATCGAACCCACAACCTATCGTTTACAATCACACAAATAAACAAACAAATAATAATTATTTTAAATAGACTTCCACTGACTACGAATTAAACTCCATTTTTTACTTGCAATATAAAGTTATTTATTAATTATAATAATAATTATTTTTTAGCTTCACGTTGTATCCCGCACATGGCAGGGTAGGCAGAGGGAACCTAGTGTTAAGTAACTCCGTTCTAATTCAGTTGCCCACTTTCCGCCGAATTTGAGGCATTGCGTGTTGATTGTCGGCACTCAACGCCGCGCTTTCCTTGCTTACCAGAGCGAAACAATGAAAATATTAATTATTTAATTTTAAAATATTAAAATATTAATCATGTAATTTGAAAATATTAAATGTTTCATTTCCTTTAGTGGGACCGAACCCACAACCTGTCATTTACAGTCAAACGCTTGTATATTGTAATAATAGTTAATTCAATGAAAATGTTTTTGTAATTGGTAGGGACATTCCTGTAAACTTAGTTTTAAAGTGGATTAATTATCAAGAGTCAATATATCTAAAGTAGTAAGTGTCAAGTTTACGATTGTAGTGACTAAATGATAAATAATAATGTGGGTAAATATATCAAGGCGAAATCATTATAACAAAAATAAACATATTATTAGGTAAAAATTAAATTTATTTAGCTATGTGTATTTATAAATAAAATTGAGATTGCATAAAATCAATGAAATGATTGTTATTTTTTAAGTCGACTATATTTTTTTTTTCAGCTTCACGCTGTATCCCGCACGAGGCAGGGTAGGCAGAGTCCGTTCCACTTCCGTTCCCCTCTTTGCGTCGACTTTGAGGCATTGCGTGTTGAGTGGCGGAACTCAACGCCGCGCTTTGCCTTATTACCAGAGCGAAGAAATGAAAAATTAAATATTTAAATTGAAAATATTAAATAGGCTTCATTTCCTCGACTGGGGATCGAACCCAGAACCTGTCGGTTACAGTCACACTCTTGTGCCGCTGCGCCACGACAGGCCTCAGGACTATTAAATGGATACTTAAAAAAACAACTTTCCTGAAGCAATGTGATTTCTAATAAATAATGTTACCAAACCACTGTAGACCGTAGACCTTCATCAAGATAAATGTTCACGGTTTCATGAATGTAGAAAATAAATGGCCTTTTTCGTTCTCAGGCCACACGTCATAGGTGGCTCGTTTATAGAATTTGTTGCGGAATAATGAGCACGAGGTCTCACAAACCTCATTTCAAAAACTTGACATGATTTTCAACATTTCTCAAGTATCTGAATTTATATACCAGCTTTCATATGTGTGTATGTGATAATTAAATTTATTTGATGAATATTCCATGATTGTTGTGTAGAAAGTGAATTCTTAATTTTCATAGAAACAATGTTGATGTTACTACAATATAATATATGAAATCCAAGGCTCCATTAGTGTAGTTTATTATAGTATGTATTGTGGATATAATTTAATTTTAAGTAGTACAAATTGTAGTAATTTAAGCGCTTATCGTACCTTTTGCCGTATGCTTCAACTTGTCCGATATATGCTTCAACTTGTCCGATATATGTCCTATGGATCGATACAAAAGAGTATAATCCAGTCGATTTTGGTATCGATACATGAATTTCGTTAATGAATCGGATTAAAAAATCAAAACATGTGAAGAAATGAAAACATTAAATATTTAATTTGAAAATATTAAAAATTTCGTTTCCTCGAGTGGGTATCGTACCCACAACCTATCATTTACAGTCACACGCTTGTACCGCTGCGACACGAGAGGCCATGTAAGGACTTTTAACTTACATTTAAATAAATTGATAAATAACTAACAAATTTAAAAAATATAATTTTATTACTTTCAGGTAGGAGCTGGAGGTTCTTTATCTATTGTGGATCATCGCGGTAATATTGTTTTACACGAAAATGCAAAGCCAGTGGTAAGAGCAATACTGACATTATTACGTTTCCTCTTTAATTAATTTAGCTAATATGACGTAGTCTTCCTTTACTTCTGTATAAGCAGTATGAAAAATCTAATCTATTTACATGGCATTTATTTTAAGCTTTCGTATATAATATACCTTATATTAATGGTTACAAAGAAAATCAGAAATATTACTTAAAATAAAAAAAAATGCGTATTTGTCATAAACTTTGATTTAATAAACTTACCGAAACATAATGAAACATTGTTATTGTATTATATAATTGTAATACTAGATTACAATTATATAATAGAAGCATAATTGACTGAAAAATCTTTCGGATGTCAAATAAGTCACAACATGAATTTGTTTTGTATCTAATTTTGTTATCAAGACGCTAAATTATAAGTAGAAAAATTTTCATTTTGAATGTCAAGTTATTCGCATTATGAAAGTTACGGCGACTTTTGATTGTAGTTTGTGTTAAATACATCTTTCATGTTTTTATACCTCTTTAGAAAACCAAAGATCTGTAAATGTTAAATTTCTTTTGGGTACCTAGTTTTAAGACACCCCGTTCGGTTTTCCACTCTCCACCGATTTGAGACATTGCGTGTTGAGTGGCGGAACTCAACGCCGCCCTTCACCTTGTTAACAGAAAAAAAAATAACACATTAAAATAAAAATGTTTAAGTAAATGGTCCAGGTAAATACCCTGCCTTACTATATATTCTTTTATTTTTTTAACAACAAACGGTTACATTTCAAATTTACAAACCTAAAAATTAAGATACGCTGGATACTTTGACTTTACGTAAAGATGTATCCTTGTTGTACGTTCGCTACCGCATTTATCTCGGGGAGCACACACTGGTTAACTTAGTTCTTGCCACCGAATTTTCTAACTGCACAGTACGTTACAAGCTCAAATACCATCCAAATCATATGGACACGTTGGTTTCCTGCCACGCGCCACACATCTGTGGAACCGCCTACCTACGGCAGTATTTCCAGGTGAATACGACTTCAAAATACACGTGTATCTCTATTTTAAAGGCCGGCAACGTGCCTGTAGCTTCTCTGGTGTTACATGGGACGGTAGGTAGCGTCAGTATTCACCATCAGGTGACCTGTAGGCATGTTTGTCCCGTCTTTTCTATGAAAAAAAATTATATATTTTTTTATAAGTACGTCATATATTAATCGCAGCTATATCTTATAAATTAACATACCAATATTTTACTATCTAAAAATCGTAGATAACAACTATCTATTGCTGCCTACATCATACTTTTCATGTACGCCGACGGATAAAAAAATAAGATATTATCATTCAGTCTTATTAATCAGTTTTAAATATCTTGCTATCTGCATATTATTGACCGTGATGAAGTACTTTTCTGGTATTATTTCTAGTAGTTATTATTACTTTTGCAAAGCTTTTTAGAGGCCGTCGTTGTGTAGCGGCACAAGCGTGTGACCTGAGAATGATAATTTTTCACTTTCTTGCTCTGGTTGAGGCTTTGAGTTGCACCTTTCAACACTTAATATCTCGATAATTTAGTTGAAAATTAATAATACTAAGTCTTAATGCTTACTTAAATCTCTATTCCCTCTGCCTATTCTGCTATATACGGGTGTAAAACTAGTAAAAAGTAGTATGTCTCACGATACTGAATTATATTTTTTTAATCTTCAACGTGGTCTGAAGATTATATATATATATATATATATATATATATATATATATATATATATATATATATATATATATATATATATATATATATATATATATATACATATATATATATATATATTTATATATATATATATATATATATATATATATATATATATATATATATATATATATATATATATATATATATACATATACATATATATATATATATATATATATATATATATATATATATATATATATATATTATTGATTATATATATTATATATATATTATAGCCCGCATTAAAAAGAAAAAATAGAATGTTTTGCAATTTTATTTGTAAACTAAAAATTAAGTTTTTGTTTACATTGATATGCATATAGGTATATACAATGACCCTATTGGAACTTGAGCCTGCAATTATTGTTTAAAGTTAAGCATTTCATCTATCTTGATCCGGCGTCTTATAGCCGGTGTAGCAGGAAAAGATAGAGCGATCGACTTTAGATAGATCTTTTTGTATTCTTATGTACACTTAATGTATATACTCTAAAAACATATAATTTTAGTTTGATGGAGATATATTAAAACCTGGATATCGAACTGTGGACTTCCTTGATGTTGAACAAGCTGCTGAAGACCACTTACCTAGAGAATATCCTGAACACTGGAAAAAGGTTTTCTTTGTTTTCTTTCTACCTATTTTGAGTATAGTAGACTACTGTATAATTAGAAAAAATAACCTTAAATTAGTAAGTGAACCAATTATATTTTAAGCTAAAAATTTGTATAGTAATATAATAAAGTTTATATTGTGACTTAGACGTCCTTCCATTTAGGTGCTTAGCGTGTTAGGTGATAAGAAATCAGACCTGGTTTAGCCATTTTCCAACTACGCCATAACTATAAAATATCAGAGTAGATAATGTTTCAATATGCTAAGTAAAAGTTGATTTGATTATAATTTTTTCTCAGTTAAAATAACTTTAGCAAAAAAAAAACTAACAACGTTATAAGTAATAAAATACTACTACAAGTTTTTGTAAATAAGACCTACATAATTTTTGATAATTTATTAAATTAAATGTGTTAATTATTACCTTATCTAAGCATTATAAATTTTGTATAATCATTTAGATAAATTTGATTTCTCCAAGGTTACATCATCGCTTAGCTGTTGTACTGTTTTATGTATTAGGTGGTAAGATCAAAATGGTAATTTATTTAGCTTAACATTTTAAAACTTTTGTCTTTAATTAACTACCAAATACGGAGAATTATTTAACAAGAGGATGAGTTTAATGCAACATTTATTGCGATCAACGATGAGGTTATAAAATATAAAAATAGTTTAATGAAATAACCCGTGATTTTGAATATAATGGAGTTAAGGGAGATTTGTATTAAAAAACACCTACCTTTTTGGTACCAATCTGATTATATTTTATTTGCTTTCTCTTAGTTTCGGAAAGATATAATTGTTCGTAATCCCATTGGACATGAAGATATAGATACAAAAACAGTATACGAAAACGGTATGCGGGCGATTATAGCGAGAAAAGATTTTTATTGGAAAAGAGTTATGGATCACTACACAATAGTGGTGGCTCTTCCAAAATTTAACCTAAAGCATGCAATATTAAAAGCTAATTTCACGCAAAGACTAGCGCAAGAAGCATTTGACGAGCTACAGGTTACTGAATTTGCAGTACATCCGGAATGGTTAGTTATACAGTTCTTTTTTATTTTGCATACATAGATGTGTTCATCTTCACACAATCCAGCCATATAGTAGTAACCATATAGTAAGGTAGACAAAACAAACGTAATGTCAAGACGCTCCGTTCGTGGAATTCTGCTCTACATTGGCAAATGTCTTGAATGTAACATATATTGGCTTTTTGAGTGGTAAAACGACTCGCTTGGTCTTGCAAGAGCAAGAAAATGAAAATATTGAATTCCCCTGAAATGAAATTGCACATATAACCATCGCTTTAACAGTCTGACGCTATCCCATATAAATATGCGTACAACATATAATGGAATAAAAGTGTATGACTTAAATTTAAAAACGTATATAAATATTTACAAAAATTTGAATGAAGCAGGATCTTACTTCGTTCAAATTTTTAAAAATATTTCTTCGTTTTTAAATTTAGTATTTTTCTTTCCTAAGTGTGAAATAACACTTTAAAAATATTTAGTAAAAATAAAATATATAACCAATACTAATAATAATTGAGGCCTGTCGTCGCACAGCGGCATAACAATGTGACTGTAACCGACAGGTTCTGGGTTCGATCCCCAGTCAAAAAAAATAAATATTTAACATTTTCAATTTAAATATTTAATGTTTCATTTTCTTCGCTCTGGTAATAAGGCAAAGCGCGGCGTTGAGTTCCGCCACTCAACAATAAATGCAATGCCTCAAATTCGGCGGAAAGTGGGGAACGGAAGTGGAACGGAGTGTATTAACACTAGGTTCCTGGGTTCCCTCTGCCTACCTTGCCTCGTGAGGGATACAGTGTGAAACTGAGACTTTTTACATTATGATGTGTAATAATCTACTACTAATTAATACCTTATTTTGCCATTTTTAGGCTATATTGTGAACACGCCGATCCATTGAAATTTCCATCTAAAGACTTCGAAACTCGTGAAGACGTAGTGAAGCATTTCATTGATAGACGACGCAAAGAACCCAATTTTGTTGGAAGAAAATTAAAACATCTATTTTCACCTATCCCACCTTCACTAAGAAACAAAACGTACCAATGCAAGTTTTTTATATTAACTTATACAATATTACTCTCAACGAACTTTATAGCAGATTGTCTTTAGTCGAAAGATGTCCTGATATCTGTAAACAAGGCCCTTTGAAGTAAATTAATTACTAGGAACGAGTTATCTTTCACCCGGTATAACTAATAACTGACTTTTATTTAAAATAGGTAATGAAGATTTAATGGCTCGGTTATGTAAAGAACTTATAGTGACAAAACCGTGGATAGAAAGACCAGATGTAGAAGAATTCCCTCTTGGCTCTGTTACAGCCTTCTTCGCTTCAGGTGAACCAAAAAATATTTTGCACTAACAATAGAGACTACAAAATTGTAATCTGTATCAATTGTATGCAATTATTAGTTAAATGATTTATTTTTTTTATGATGAATATTTTCAGGATTTTTAAATGATTCATTATATAAGGGGAAGAGCAGAGTTGAAAGTGCCTTATTTTCAAATTGTAAAAAATAGCTGTAATGAATAGAAATTGTCAAGTTTGTCTATATAAATTAACCGATAAATTTGATATATCTAGTAGAGCAGTTTCAAAAAGCCCGTTTGTATGAATAATGCCATTTATTTATTACAATTTTGCTACTAATTAACAGCTCTTAACCGATTTTCGATTTCTGCTATTGCTCGTTGATCGTTCATGGAGTTGTTCACTATTTATTTTTCTATTTAGTGTAAAGCGCAAAAAATATATTTAACTAGCAAATTAAAGTTGTAAAAACTGAAACTGTCCGATATAATATATGATTATAATGAATTTACTTATAGTTGTCCTACGCAACTCATAATTTGTGTAAAAAAAATACGTTTATTTTACATTTAGGTAAAAAATAAACGACGTCTCATCATAAATATGCATATGTATTATGTAATCCGATTTATTATTTCCAGAAAGTGGCTTAACACGATGGGTAGCATATAGAGCAACTAGTTCTCACGCGGATCCTCCCGACGGTAGCCTATGGTCGGCAGGCCCCACCGAGCCCTGGTTTCGTCGCGCCGTCGCTTCAAGAGACACTCTTGTAATATATGCACCAGTGTCTCCTATACGTGTGCTACGAAATAGCTATCTACAACCACCATCTGTGAGTAAAGTAATACTTAATGTTTTGTTTGCGCGGCGTTGAGTTACACTATTAAACACACAATGCCTCAAATTCGGTGGAAAGTGGGAAAAGTCACTTGTCTTTGGGAACAGAGTGTCTTAACACTAGGTTACTGGGTTCCTTCTGCCTACTCTGTCGTGTGCCGGATACAGCGTGAAACTGAACAAAAACAAACATACTAATAAAACTGTAGTAACGATTTTTTATATATTGCTATATCACAAGGTGTTAAAAATTCCAAAAATAAATTTATATTTCTTGGAATGTTTAGTTTATTATCAATAATAATATTAATGTACCTTAATTAGATTATTTATTTCCTTAACTTGAAAAACATCTAACAATCACATCAAATTTGATAATTAATACACCAAAAATTAAGCCCAATTAAACTGTTAATTTAATTAAATTACATATTTTCAATTGATATGATTTCATTGCAACTGATGTCTATTATCAAATCATTACAATATTTTAATAAAATCTGTAATATATGAAGATTATGAAGAAGATTATGAAGATTATTGGCGAGGTTTATTTTCGAAATATTAAAAGACAATTTTATTTTATTTTTGCAGCTAAGCGAGAAATATCAGTGGTTGACAGCGGCCCGAACATTGGGACGCGCTGATCATGTGATTGGCGTCGCCGGTTACCACTTTCATCCTCAACACTTAGAAGACCTTCTAGTATCAATAACAAATCCCGACTTCGATGTAAGTAGCGATTACTTTTTGTTAATCTTATATTTTTATATAAATAATAAATATTTTATTTTCTCGAGTACAAATCGAGCCCACGGCCTATCGCGTTTACAATCATGTACTCGTGCCCCTGCGCCACGAGAGACCTTTTCGATATATTAAAATATCTTATTAAAATATTTAAAATATTATTAAAATATTGGATATATAAATGTTAAATGTATGTGTTTTTTTTTTTATTTTAGCTAGTCATAGGTGTGGCTTACTACTAACGTAATTTCCATGTTAATCAAAATGTATTTTTTTATACGAGTAATTTCATATTTATTTGTAGTTAAAGTAGAATTAACTGTAGCTGCTTTATTGGCTTAAAAATATGTTTTTTATCAATAGTAAAAAATATTTTTTTGTTTATTCCAAGTGCGAAGAAGAATGTGAACCGCGATGTGATGAGGAATTTTGGAGTTGTGTTCTTATTGATGAAGAGGGTTGGGTCGTTTCCTACGTTAAGAAGGAAAGCGAAGAGACGGACGATCCTAAGCCATTGAGAGAACATCTTGCAAATTTACACCCAGCGGCCATGAGGGCGTTACTTGACGCTAAGATATTTACGTTACACTGGATTCATGACTACCAAGGTGTTTGTTTTCCAAATGACAAATCCAGAGCACCTGTACGTAAAATTGCTTAGCATTTATTAAAATTAATATAATTTTATTTATTAAGCAATTCACTATATTAATATTCATAAATGGTTCATACAACATTTAATATGAAATTATAAATTCTAATATTAATATATAAAAAATATCTATTAAAAAGAAATTATTATGATTTGCAGATGTTGCCATCGTTGGTAAAATCTCTATGGTTTTCGCTACGACTATTGATACGCCTGAGTCATGAAGTTTTGGCAATCCTTACAGTTCTTGGCTCCAGTGAGTACATTATGGTGCAATAAATAATTTTTAATAATATACAAATAAGAAAAATATACTACCACTATAAGAATTTATTATACATATCAGGCTGTCGTGGCGCAGCGACACAAGCTTGTAACTGTAAACGACAGGTTGTGGGTTCGATCCTCACTGAAGAAATGAAATATTTAATATTTTCAAATTAAATATTTAATGGAGGCCTGTCGTGGCGTAGCGGCAAAAGCGTGTGACTGTAACCGATAGGTTCTGGGTTTGATCCCCAGTCGAGGAAATGAAATATTTAATATTTTCAATATAAATATTTAATGTTTCATTTCTTCGCTCTGGTAATAAGGCGTGAAGGCGCAAAGCGCGGCGTTGAGTTCCGCCACTCAACACGCAACGCCTCAAATTCAGCGGAACGTGCGGAACGGAAGTGGAACGGAGTGTCTTAACACTAGGTTCCCGGTTTCCCTACGCCTACTCTGCCATTTGCGTGATACAGCGTGAAGCTGAGCAGAGTAGTAATTAATTATTTATAAGAATCTGACTTCAAGCTCTATATGAGAAATCGGCGTCTAACATATTTTTAGACATTGCGCTACGAAACATATTATCATTTCATTATTTTATTTAGTAGATTTTGAGTTCACAAGTTGTCTAGATAAATGAGTATTAATAAGACATAAACCGATATATGTTTCTGCACCGATATAGATATATCGGTATAGAAAAACTTTCGATTTATTTATGTGGTTATAAGTAAACAAAAACAGAATAATTTTAGGTGGTGTTGTAAACGGTGAAACTGCAAAAGAAAAAGACAAACGTCGAAAACGGTTACGCCGTGATTACGAACGGGAAAAGTACGAGCGACTCTATGACAAGCGGGTTATTGTGAACAGAACGCGCTTCGCCGCGTGTGATCGCTCACGGCCCATATATCAGCTTAACGTAATTATTACCTTTTTTTTAAGCACATTTTAATTTGTCAAGTACACTACTTAATTATATTAAGATATATAATATTAATAAAATTATACAATTTATCGTTTAATTGACATTTTTGTCGATTAATAATATAATTGTATATATTATACAGATTATATTTTGTTGAAATCAATTATTTACAGAGCTGAGAAATAGTTTTAGTTCTTTTACCAACTATTACTAACTAAGAACTATTGGAATAGTTTTCTTTTCAGTTAGAGCTTTTTAGTGCAATGCAGAATTTACATTTCATATAATTATAATTTTAATGTGACAATGACTCTGAATCTATAAATGTAAATAATTTATTTAATTGAACACGCTCATTTTACAAACTGCATTGAATCATACATCAAAAAAGTTAGATGCATTACATCATGGAGTAATATGCGTAGAATCATATTTTATACACAAGCTATTTTGATTTGACAACGCAGGCAAAATAAAATGAAGAAGCTTATCCTTGCACCGTGCAAGGAAAAGCTTCTTCATTTTTGAAACAGAAAATATTATTACCAGAATACAATATATTTTGTTATATGTATAAAACACTGACATTGTTTCTTATAGCGTACTAGAGAAAAAATGGAAGCATTAAGACGACCACCAGCTCCTTGTAGATGGCCACTCGTTGGGACTGAAGTCCCTAACACTAATCTTATATTATTGGCTATAAAGAATAAATGTGAAAACATTGGAAAACCTCTTAACAATCCTTTGATAAATGCTCCGGTATGTACATATACCTATATATAATATATTAAGAAAATAATAGGCCGAGGCCACGAACGAGGCCTGTCGTGGTGCAGCGGCACAAGTGTGTGACTGTAACCGACAGGTTCTGGATTCGATCCCCAGTCGAGGAAATGAAATATTTAATATTTTCAATTTAAATATTCAATGATTTATTTCTTCGTTCTGGTGATAAGGCAAAGCGCGGCGTTCGGCCACTCAACACACAATGCCTCAAATTCGGCGGAAAGTAGGGAACGGAAGGGGAACGATGTGTCTTAACACTAGGTTCCCGTGTTCCCTCTGCCTACCCTCGTGCGGGATAAAAAAATGTCACATTTGTAAATAATGTTATTGTTTTATCGTTTTCTATTATTTCAACTATTTCTAGGTCATGGCAGAATTAACTGAGAGTGAAATGGGAAAAGGAATACGTATGTCGGCTGCGGCGAAACTTGCGTGTCTCCGCAACCGTGTACCAATGCCGGCACGGACGCCGCATACACGCTGTTTCCCGCACAACTATTCTATAGTAAGCTATTACAACAGTAAATAAAAATTCGTACATTTTTATAAGAAAATATTTATCTGTGAAAATATTTGGAAATAAGTGTTCTACACTATATTTATATTTTTTATTTGTTGCACAGACTGTGGTAACGAAAATACTTTAGAATAGTGATAACTTTTAGTAACTTCTTTATTATAGATTGGTATTTATTTTTCAGGAAGAGGGGTACAGACAGTGTGGTCCGTGGCTCCCAGATCCAGACTCCGCCGGTAGCAATAATCATCTTTCGAAATATCTAATATTACTCATTACAATTGTTTATTTCCTAACATAAATTGATATAATATGTATCTTAATTAGCTTAGTGACATTTTTTCGGTATACCCTAAATTAATACGCCCAATTATATTCATATCTCTATATTTTATATGGCTACCGGCTCTTATGTTTTGTTTTACATTTTACTTGATTAATTAGCATTGTTTAAAAATAAAACTGTGACATCTTCTCAATTTCATTTTATATTTTGTATTATATGTAACTTAAAACTAAAATATTTGATAATATAATATTAAAAAGTTATTAGTTTACAATATGATGTAATCAAATATTATATAAAAGCCTGGCTTCGCCCTCTAATACAGTACTGTATTTAAAGAAAATTCTTCATTATTTTAGTATGGACTATGGTCATCTACTTGATTTGTAGTACACTTAATAACTTGTAATTTAAATCTTGTGGGATTTTAATAAAGTTGTTTGCAAGATTCGTCGTATTGAATATAAAAATTTTAAGCGATATGACATCTATCTATCGTTGATGGCGGTGGGTACACGTACGAAGCAACGTAGCTTTTCTCTCCTAATTTCATATTATACTGGATGTCCGGACTAAAAACGCTCCTCAACCTCTTCCATCTTTTAATAAAAAATAGCTGAACATTGATACCTAATAACTATCGGCCAATATCTGTTCTACCAGTAATGACAAAAATATTTGAGAAAATTTTGTACATTAAATAATCGAATCACTTTAATGAAATAATTTTTCTCTTTCATTAACAATAGGTCGCACGCTTGTGGCGCACCGGCTCAAGCGTGTGACTGTAACCGACAGATTCTGGGTTCGATCCCCAGTCGAGGATATGAAATATTTAATATTTTCAATTTAAAATATTTAATGTTTCATTTCTTCGCTCTGGTAATAAAGCAATCCGCGGCGCTGAGTTCCGCCACTCAACACGCAATGCCTCAAATTCGGTGAAAAGTGGGGAACGGAAGTGAAACAGAGTGTCTTAACACTAGGTTCCCGGGTTCCCTCTGACTACCCTGCCTCGTGCGGGATACAGCGTGAAACAGGAACAAAAAAGAAAAAAGGAACAAAAAATTAGCAATAAGTTTCAGAAACAAGTCAAATACACTATCTGCTGATTTAGATCTTACAACCAAAATAAGGAAAAGCATTGACAACATATTTCAGGAATAAAACATACTGTAGGATTTTTTTTAATCTTAAAAAGACCTTGATACAGTTAGCCATTCCATTGTATTAATAAACTTCCATTTATAAGTGTTTCTGACACCGCCATTAATATCTTTTTTTTTTTATGGAAAAGACGGCAAACGAGCGTACGGGTCACCTGATGGTAAGTGATCACCGTCGCCCACGGCCCCGAGTAACTCCAGAGGAGGTACAGGAGCGTTGCCGTCCTTTAAGATGGATTGGCACCGAGGCCCGGCATTACCTAAAGCCAAACGCAGTGGCCAAAGCCACTACTTAACGCCGGTTTAAATGCCGGGGGTGGTAATAATCCGGTCGAGTCTGCCCATGCGTGTTGCCATTACTGGCAACGTGACTCTACCACACGCACTTTAGTCGCCTCTTACGACACCATCAGTACCAGGGTGATACTATTCTAAGCCGGAATCACACGGCGAAAAATATATCTATAGATCATATCTTGATAATCGGTCTCAAATTGTCAAAATTGAAATTTAGCACAGTCAGCCAGCTACATTAGACTATGGTATTCCTCGGGGCTTCGTTTTGGAATCCTTACTTTTCTTAATATATAAGTAATATTTGTCAATTAAATGTCTATGGAGCACGTTTCCTTTGCGCCGACGACACTTGCCAAATTTATCACGAACATTCAGTACATTTTAAGTAAGTGGTGTCTAAGCGATTTACTTACTATTAACACTAAAAATACCTATTATATGTTATTCACATCAAAAAAAAAAAAACCTAACCATACGCCCCTTACTGTTAATAACATTCTCTTGCGAAAAAACCTTGTCATACGGCTCGACCCTCATTTACGCTAGAGTGCACATATTGATTTAAAATTTTATAGCGTTGACGATAGATCAAGACTATAGATCACAACGCCACCGACCAATCAGCAGTGTCAGACCTCAATGCCTGGCGTTAAATTCTTTCAAAAAGCGATGAAGCGAGCTCTGGCTTCTTTGAAAATCCAAAAGTCTGTCGAAGTCGATGAGATTTCTTTTTTAATACTCCGCCCGTGTGCTCTTGAGCTGATACAAATGCTAATGCATCTATTTGGGCATTCTTACTCATTCATACCACAAGTGTATCTTCAAAAAGTGCGTCAATCACTACCTTAGAGGCCGGCAAAGCACGCACCCGTTACACGGGGCCGTGGACGGCGGTGATCATTCACCATAAGGTGACTCGTATGCTCGTTAGCCTTGTTTTTTTCCATAAAAAAAATGTTTGAACTTGTTAAAAATGTTAAATATACACTTTTAATCCGGTCCAAAGTTTATTTAAAAGGTGGTTTATAAAGATCTTGTTAAGACAGTAAAAAAAAATATAAAAGTTAATAAAATATTATTGTAACAATCAACTTATATAAAGGTTAAATAAAGGTCACAGATAACATTCACCGAGTTCGTTTGATATTTGATTACAATTAATATTTGGTTCGGAAACATATTTTATGTCTTTAGTGAGCAATTAACAGATCACTGAACTGTACACCTTTTGTCATTATTTGTGTAATTCATGATTGTTTAGAAAAATATTAAATAATTTATAATTACGACTTTGCTCTGATATAATATATTCAGCTTTTATTTAATTAAGCCACTTAGTATTATTTCTTGAAATCGCGTTCAAAGCAGTATTATATATATAATATATACTATTTACACAACCTTCCTGTTCTGTTCCTTAAACTTCTCCATAACCTTCAAGAACCCAATATATTACTACTTATTAAAAAAATGATGTTAACAGATTAAATTTATATACATAGGAATATTATAATTATATACATAGGACTATATACGCCGCGACGTAAATAAAAGATTTATTTTTAATCCTAATGATAAACGATTTTGATAATTAGATTTTATATTTTTTTATTAAAAGACAATAAATAATACTACTATTTTTCAGGAAGCCGTGTAATAAAAAGTGAATTAAGGAGAATTACATTATTTTATTGGTTACGATTTATGGAGAGAAACTTAAAGAAGTTAATCTTTACATTAAAATAATACAGCGCTAATAATAATATAGAGTTTTCATTTTCAGCGTATTGCTTAAAAGTAACGTTTACTAGTAAGTAAAGCGCTATAAAAAATATGATTGGACAATATCTTGAATATGAACTTTTGAAACTTGACTTGTCTGTCAAGTCGAATATTATAAATGGTTATAATTATTTTCTTTATTCTCAATTATTATTTTTTTAATAAGTTTGCATGTAAAAATACCCAAAAGTCACTTTATTGTCAAACTTCAAACGCATTTTAATGTTAATAAATTGTAGAGCTCAGATAATGTGAACATTTTAGATAGAATGTGACGTTTTGTCATTTGTTCTGTTGTTGTTTTGTTTTAACCAAAATATCGAGTTTTTGATAGTACGAGACAATTGTTTATATTTTTGTTAAAGCCTTATTACGAAGTAACTTTTGCCGTTTTATAAACTTTTTTAGTGTTATTTAGCTTAAAGATATTTGTTGCTTTTTTATTTTTGTTATATTTACGTTTTCGAGCTACATACACACACACAACAGAAGTAATCAAATATATTCTATTAAAGTGCTTCATATTCTATTAAAGGGTTAAAAGTTTTTAACAGACTATAAGAAAACAACTTTTTTCTCGCAAGATCTTGAAAGCCAGATCTTCGTTGTTTTATAAACCCTGAAAATTTATTTACGCTTACATTCAACACTGGAAAGTAAAATCAGGGAATATGTAAATAGTCGTTAGTTTTGCAATTATGAGGTAAATAAGCTTCTGATTTTATTATATTTTTTTGAGAATAATAACATAAGAAACGACGTTATTCAATATCAGTCCAAAAAAGTATAAGTATCCTTTCTTTACAACATAAAAGCTAAAGAATATTTATTTTAATATAACAATATTAATGTTTATCTTCTAATCGAAAAATTTTTTTTTTTTACAAAATTATAACATGTAAAACAATATAATGTATCTAATTATTATAGCTTTTTAATTTAATTATAATTTATTTTAATTATAATTATATTTTTTTCCTTTTATTCAAAAAGCAAAAATATATTTCTCAAAAAATAAATCATTATTTTTATTTGCGATTTGGTTAATGGCTGAACATTCTAGTAGAGTTTCCGTAAGGCGACTGTTATATATGCCGTGTGATTTGGGCTTAGAATAGTATCACCCTGGTACTGATGGTGTCGTAAGAGGCGACTAAAGTACGTGTGGTAGAATCACGTTGCCAGTAATGGCAACACGCATGGGCAGACTCGACCGGATTATTACCACCCCCGGCACTTAAGACCGGCGTTAAGTAGTGGCTTTGGCCACTGCGTTTCGCATTAGGTAATGCCGAGCCCCGATGCCCTTCCACCTTGAAGGACGGCAATTTCTTTATTTTGAATAATTACAGTCTTATAATTAATTTTTAAAAAATAAGTTAGCCCAGAATACATATTATATTTACACAAATACCTGTCCTTGTTTAATGTTGGACTATGTCCAGTAATATACAAGGACAGGTTCATTATGATGTTGATGACTGCAAGGTATTATGTTAATAGATTTTCTGTCATGTGCTGGTCAACGGTGGAAGTTTCGAGGGCATATGTAAAATACAGTCCATTAAGAACCACCAAGAACTTACGTCACACGTTAACAAAGTGTAAAATTGTATAACCAGGGTGGACAAGACGAGTCCTAAATTTAATGGCATAATTTTTCATGATATCATTTGTAATATAAAAAAATAATTCAATCATTATTAATTAATAATTAACTTTCGTTTCAATAATTATTAATTATAATTATTAAATTATTATTGCGTCGCACTCATAAGTGATATCACTAATTGCTACGGAATTTGTGTATGACCCCTAAATAATTACGAAGCTAATCTCAACATTGATTTAAAGATATTTAAAATCCTTCCCGTAAATTTACGATCGACCATATTTTATCTTCTGTATGCCAAGATAGAGCTGCTACAAAAAAATATGAGAGACTAAAGGAAGATAGGAATTCGCCATTATGAGAAACTGGTAATATTTCCTTTTCTGGAGTGAGAATGGAACCTTGTAGGTTTCATTCTCACTCTAGACTTTCGTTGGATTGGATTTTCGTCGTCCGGTTTGATCTAGGGTATTGATATAATGTCATACCACAATATGGATTTCGTAGATTTTATAGGTCAGGTTAAATTTATATTTCAAATCGTTCATTCCACACTGTCTTACTTTGAATGAACCACAATCATTGAGGGACCAAAAGGAGTAAAAAACTAACCAAACGTAACATACAATGAAATAATTTGAGATCTTCGTATGTACAGGACAAATACATACAGGAACGAATGCAGAAACGCAGGGAGCCATTAAGGGGAGTCAAAGGAAAGCCATTACAATATAATGAATGCGTAGACCGCTGGTGTAGATTAGTTACTTGTAAGAAATAGGCCACGCCAAGTAGGCTTTAATACCCGAAACACTGCTTTCAGTTGTTGCAGTCAAATGTACCTTGTTGCGGTGATACGATAAAGCGAATATGAGAAAAGACTATTTCTGCCAAATAATTTCGGTTTGTAATAAAGGAAATATTCTTTTTGTACTAGAAAAATAAAAACAGAAATATATAAAAAGAAACAGTTTTTCAGTTTGTGTTAGTGTACAAAGGCGGACTTATCTCTTTAAGAGGTCTCCGCCAGTCAACCAGTGTATGTGAAAAAGTTTCAATCAACGGGTACAACAAGCACAATTGAAAAAAATTACATACATCTAAGAAAAACATATATGTATTAATATTTTAATAATTCATATAAAAATATAAAAATATAAACTAAAACAAGTTAAGTTATGTTAGCAGTCGACGTTTGCCGGTTTACTTTACTCAATTCGTGAAGTGGTTTTTTAATTTTCCTACTTTGATTCAAAAAACAGAAGAACCAAACAAATGAAACGTTTAACAAAACACGAAATTTATGTATAAATTTGAATTTGAAATCTAATCAGACCAAAGAGGAAAAAATTGAGATCAAAGTGGTCAGTATGACAAAACGCCCATTTATATGAAATGGTAAAGAATTTAAATATTTAATAGTTTCATTTTCTTCGCTTTGGAGACAAGGCAGAGTGCGGCGTTGAGTTCCGCCACTCAACACACAATACCTCAAAATCGGCAGGAAACGACGAACAGAACGAAGTATATTAATAAGTTCAGAATCTGTTAATTATTCATATATTTGTTTTATTTTCCCCTAATATTCACATTGTTAATCTATAAAAAAAATTAAACTAAAATGATAATTTTGCAAATAGATATTTACGTCACTTTGTCTTCAATATTTGTATAGGGAAATGTTCGGAAATAAATTAGTTATAGAAGTTTATTGGATGACAAAGTTTAAAAACATTTGAAATTTGTTACAAGTTCAATTTCAATTTCTTTTTTCTTAAGATTTTATATAATATAATCTAGCCAAACATATTAAAAACATTCTTATTTTGTCGTATTTCGATTCATAACAAATATATATAACGTATTTTACATCCAAATAAATTAATTTAATTGATACAATTTATTCGAAATAATATAAAAAATCAGATGATATCAGCATTAAATGTAAAATTGTCGCAAAAGTTATAAAAAAAAGTGAAATACTGTTATTTTCTTTACTTTAATATCATAAAAATTATAGATAAATAGGAACAACAAAATTTTTGATTGTTACATTACAATCAAAAAATCTTTAATTTTATATTGTATTTTTCGCTCAAAAATATATTGTTAGATTTTAATATTTAATTGTCAATTAAAATTTACCTGAGTGCCATGTATGTATGTGGCAAATGCCACACATTTTTTTTCCCCGCTGACCGCTGAGCTACGTCAGAACAGGAATTTTGCGTGAATAATTTTTAAGCATATTTATAAAAGTACAAAATTTACGAATGTGACTCAGTTATTACACCGATACTACACGTAGTGACGCGGAGCGGAGTACTACTTTTTTATTTAGTGAGTAAAAATGTTGAAAACCAGTATTAAGTGTTTGCAGAGAAATAACTATTTTAATACTATAAGGTAACATTTTACTATTGAATATTCTTATTTCGAAAATGTATCTTCGTGTTCATTTTGAAAACATTTTATTGTCATGTTTAGACAACAACATATATGAATAGTTAAATAAAAGTGACAAAATAGAAAGGCAAAGAAGAGATTTTGTTTGATTGAACAAGCTTATCTCATTACATTTCATTTCTTTAATTATGGCGTTTCGAGCGTGCCGGTCAAGCTTATCTCAGAAATTATTTTTAATTTCTGAAATATGTATTTTTTTTTATTTCCCATTTTCGATTGTGCCCACTGTGCTTGTGGTAAACGTTACCTAACTTTTAGAATGTATCATATGTCATAAAAAACACATAGTTGTAAAAGTACACTCAGAAACTTGTGCCGAAAGCGTGTTTTAGTGCCATTGGGTCGAGCTCGGCCACTAACACGAAGTCCTAGTGAGAGCTTCATTATATGTAACTTACTACGCCGCCACTTCATATTATATATAACGCTGAGCCAGTTAATATTTCCATTTTAAATATTTAATATTTTCATTTCTGCGTTCTGGTACAAAGCAAAACGCGGCGTTGAGTTCCGCCACTCAACACGCTATGCCACAAAATTCGGCGGAAAGTGAGGAACGGAAGTGGGACGGAGTGTCTTATAGGTACTAGGTTCCCAAGTTCCCTTTACCTACCCTGCCTTGTGCGGGATACAGCGTGAAGCTGGGGACTGAGCCAGTTTCAGATATAGTACCGGATAACCTTATCTGTCAGATGAGCAATATCTTTATTGCGTTGTTGACGTCCCGTCACCTATTAAGTGGGTAATTATTGTCTACCAGATTAGTTGTAAGATAATTTTATGGTGTAATAAAATATAAGCAGCCCCTGTCTGTGTGTTAGCATAATTGTCAGATTACTGTCTGAAATATTATTCGTAACTGGTGAAATCGGCCCAAATGACGCCGAAGTGTGCTAGTTTTACAAGTACCTGTGTGTTCAAACAGCGTTACACTTTTAACAGATTATAGCCACCTTACAACGTATAAGACCTTTCCTTGCTGAGTGTGGGAATACATTTAATTTCATAATCATAAATAATTAATTTTGAATTCTTAAAATGATGATATCAAATGTTTTAGGACAAATTACCTCATTTAGCATATTTAATTGAACAAATAATTTAATTTAGAGTGTCGACATTATGTTAATTTTGGAATGTTCGTACTATTACTATAAAAACAGTAAAAAATGTGTCTATTCATACAACGTGTTTGCTGAAAAGCAAGAGAGTGAGTTTAAAAATAATAATAATAGCAAAAAATTATAAATCATAAATTTATTGTTTTTTTTTTTTAATTTTTTGCTTGTTTGTTAGTCTATTATTATATATAAGGTGTGCCTACGACTCTGCTGGACCAATTTGAGATAAACTTTTTTATTATGCAAATATTAGGTCAGGGCTAATTTTTTTTCCTATATTTTTATATTAGAAACTTCTGCAACTTTAGTAGAATAAAAGTGGTCGACAACTATAAGATTAGATGCTTCAATAAAGAGAGTTGTAGATTGTACGTGTTTATATTTAAATAACCATGTTTTTGAAAGTGCATATATTTCGCAAGTGCATATTTAGACAATTCTAAAACACAAACAAGTACCTTTCGAACCTTATGTTTGTCTATCTTTTTGTTTGTTCAAGCCAATCTCCGAAACAGCTAAACCGATTTAAATAAAAGAGTAGAATAACAGTAAACATAATTAAGTAATAGTTACAATAAGAATTGGAGTATACGAAACCGGGGCAGGTAGTTTAGTAATAAAGCAACACATATTAAAATTTGCAGTTTTTCTCGATGGCTACAAACAGAAAACTTAAGCTATTTAAAAAATCCAGGAAGCGAGCCTTTATCTTATGCGACATTAGGAAATATCATAGAAGCAACCGCACACAAATATCCAAATAGAGTGGCCGTCAAATCCTTGCATGAAAATATAACTTTTTCCTATGAAGAACTATTAAATAAGGTAAGATTTGTTATGTGTATTTTATTATGGTAAAAAAATGAAACTACTTTGCCGCTTGGGTTTAAATACTAGTAATATTTAGACTATACAATGACTCTCCCTAAAAATATTAAATATTTCATTCCCTCGAGTGGGAATCGAACCCACAACCTATCGTTAACAGTCACAGATTTATGCCGCTGCACCACGACAGTCCTAGGAGTATACTCGTACAATAAATTAATATAAAAGTTATTTGAGACCAATTCATAAAAATCAACTTAATTAAGAGTACATAGATAACGAATATTTATTATTATTGGTATATTATCGGAATGTGTGTATTAATAATATTAATGATTTAGTCATTAAAATAATTGACAATATTTCAAGATTACATGCAAATTCACTAATAGGCCGTAAGTAGCCGTAATTTGTAAATATTTATATATTCGATTTTTATCTCCATTTTCCTATTTCTTATAATATTTCTACTATTCTCTCTGTAAAAAATACAACGTAAAGCGACGAATATACGTAGTAAGTATATGTTAATTACGATTTTACAGGCTGATTCTCTAGGATGCGCTTTGAGGGCAAACGGATTCGAAAAAGGTGACAGGATAGGAGTTTGGTCGCATAATTGTTCTGAATGGATAATATCTGTACTCGCTGCTTCCAGAGCTGGATTAACATCAGTATGACAAAGAATTTAACATATGTATAATATTTCAAAGGCTATTCTAAATTTGTCCAAATCTTGTTTCTTGAACTAAATGTTTAATAAATATAAAATTATTTTTGAGACAATCTTCTCATTAGAACATAATTTTATGTTCTACATTATGAATAACGGTGTGTCGTGAAAAGTTATCTTTTTTTTTAATATTTTTGTAACGTTATTATCAGAAATAAAGTTGTCTTTAAATAATAATTAATATTTTAAAGCTTCGGTAAGTGATATAACAAATAAAAACTTTTAGTGATAACTACTCCACGGTAGGCAGTAGAACTGGGACGCTAAGGCAAAAAGAAATATAGGTACTCTTTGGTCCGGTTCACCCGCGTATCTGGTATTGGACTAACTTATACAGTAACACAATTTAGCTTTATACACTATTATTATTTTCCAGGTTTTTCTTAATCCACTGTATCAAAAAGACGAACTGAGCTTTTGCATTAACAAAATTCAACTAAAGGGATTGATATTTGGTAACAATATAAAAAATATTAATTACTACGCCTTATTACATAAGATGATTCCGGAATTACAAACGTCTAGGGCAGGTGAACTACATTCGGAACACTGTCCCTCTCTTAGGTCCATTATTTCTATGGGGAAAGAAAAATTAGAGTAAGTAATCTGTAATAAAAAAACTATATAATATGATATGTATATGTTTTACAATATAATAACTTCATAAAAATTTAAATAGCCCGGATCTGTCGTGCTTTCACAAACGTTGTGGGTTTGATAGCCGCTCGTGGAAATGAAATATTTGTTATTTTCGTTTCCTCGCTATGGTAACGATGGTTAATGTTTAAAAAATGTTGATGAAGATGCGCGACCTTTAAATGATTTCCGCTCCAGAATTCGAAGATTTAAAAGGAAACGTGTTTAAGAAAACAGAACGTCTTAACACTAGGAACCTTCTGGTTACTCTGCTCTGTACAGTTAATTTCTTTTTAAATTTGCGCGGCTATTTGGCTGAATATTGTTCTGTTGTATACTTTAAAAATGTTACCCGCAACGGTGTCGATTTATACGATGTAACGATAATTTATTTTAAAATAAATTTCCGGCTATTTTTTTATAAGGTTAATAGCATATATTTTGTATAAGGTTAATAGCGTATATGAAACATATCTATTAAGTATTTTTTTATTTCGTGAACGTAAAAAAAAAAAAAAATACTCAGTATCATTATTATGTTCACAAAAAAGGTTGTGTTTAGGTTTACATAATAATGATCTTGAGTAATTCTTTCTTTAATAATGATACTGAGTAATTCTTTCATGATCTCTGAAATGTCATTAGCTCTGAAAGAAGTAGGCGGATATATTCCTTACATTAAGAATACTTCGCAAGAGATCGAAAATTATGCCGAAAATAAGCTATTCATATATTTTTACAAAATAAATTATGTTAATGTAAATATAAAAAATATTTTAATTTAAGGGGAGTTACAACAATGAATACATTATTAAACAATTATCAAAATAACAGCGATATTACAAAATACGGCAGCGAAGTAAAATCTCATGATGAAATATTTATATTGATGACATCTGGAACTACTGGTAATTTTGTTTATTTATATGTACATTACAAACTCTTACATACAATGTACAGATATACTTACTACTTTTCATTAATTCTATATTTACTTAATTATTCAATATTGTCTTAGTTTTCGTACTAAATTAACATATTGTCTTAAATTATAACGTACTTCTGTAAGTTATATCATTTATATACTATATATACATACCTTTAATTGTTAAACTTAGGTACTCCAAAGGGTGTCCTGGAATCACACCACGGGGTGGTGAATATTGCTCATTTTAATGGCAAACGATTACAATTTAACGATGAAGCGCAAGTAGTATGTATACAGGTCAGTAGCAATTAAATGAAGATCTTCCAATAAACAATAGTGCCGAAATGTCTTTAAGCATTTATCTATATTTTGTACTTGGTTGGGGTTAGCTAGCAGTCTGGGTAATGTATCTACTATAAATAGAATTAAAAAATAATAAAATTTTAAATATAGTAGGTAAATATAGTAGGTTATACTTATCAATATAACTTGAACAAACCAAAGCATTTGTCTCGGCTTGTTTATTTATATATTTCGCAGGCACATGTATTTATATTAATAGAAAAGGTAACAAAATAGTAAAAATGTTGTAACCACAACTGTTTATCCTTAAAGTCGGTCTGCGGATGATAATTTTACGTGAAATTGTCATAAGAAAGCATTGATGAAAACTTGTATAGTTTTAGAGTATATATAGGGTGGGTTGGATTATGTTTTATTTCAGCTTCACGCTGTATTCCACACGTGACAGGAAAGGCAGAGGAAACTTGGAAACCTAGAGTTAAGACACTCCGCCCCATTTCTTACTTTCCGCCATATTTAAGGAATGCGTTGTTGCGTTATTCAACGCTGAGGTTTGCCAATTTCCCAGAGCGAAAAAATAAAAATATAAAATGAGTTGTTTCCTCAAATAGAGATCAAACCCACAGTCTTTCGCGTTCGTTTACAGTCGCACGCTTGTGCTTTTTCGCTGGGACAGTCGTTTGCCTAGTTTTCCTATACTTTTTTTATTTTTAACCAGGCACCTTTGTTCCACGGCTTGAGTTCTGTAATAACACTACTAGGAGCTCTAAGGCACGGCTCTACGTCGGTGTTAACATCACCAATGTACAAAATTACCGATACTATAAAAGCATTGGTTTCAGAGAAGTAAGTTACATATATGTATTCATAATGCATATGCGTAATACATTATTTCATATTTGTTAAACAAATTATTAGGATTTAAAACATTCGACATATCAACAAAAACATGCATGTGTAATTCAAGTAAGGTTGTGGATTTTTGTTAAACATATAAACAAATTTGATATTTGTTTTATTAATGTTTAATTTAATTAAACAAATATCTTATCTCGACAAAGCAACTCTTAAACTATTGATCTGATTTACATAAAAAAATTGCTAAAAACCACCGCGATAAAAAAGGCATTCGTTTAAAAAAATCATCCATTTATGAGCTATGGTGCCACAGACAGACAGATCAGCCTTATATGCATCTGTGGCGGAGGTTAGAAATACAAAAATAATACTTACTAGAGTTTAACTCTGAAATTAATAATTTTATAATTCATTATTTTATCTAATATCATAAACCTATTAACATAGAGTGAAATATATATATATATATATATATATATATATATATATATATATATATATATATATATATATATATATATATATTTGATATTCATTATTATTACTCAACTCTACTCAGCTTCACGCAGAGGGAACTTGGGAACCTAGTGTTAAGACACTCCGTTCTATTTCTCGAGTGGGAATCGAACTCACAACCTGTTGATTACGGTCACACGCTTGTGCCGCTGTGCCACGACATGCTCTCATTATTCTTAATTGTTGTTAAATTTCACAGATGTACAGTTATTTCGGGCACACCGACAATGTATGTGGACCTAATGTCTCGGGTGAAGAGCAGTACGCCGTTGCACTTGCGCACGGTGTTCACATCAGGGGCTCCGTGTAGTACAAGTCTTAAACAACAAATGTATGATAGACTGAAAGTTAGGGTAGTTGAGGTAATTTTATAAGAACTGTACATCATAATTTTGTATTGCAACATGTAATGCTAGCTTAGCTTCCTAATCATATTGTCGTTACAAAATGTATATGTATATATACCATAAACAAACTTGTTTTAGTATAATTTATTTTGCCCGCAGTTTTAATTAGGCCATGATTTCAGCTGTCAAGCCTAGCCTATTCAATATGAAGTTTGCTCTTAACTTGGTCTGTATATTTGAAACCTGTGCCCCAGAGATCATGGTTTTCAATCAAAGAACGTCTTCAGCTTTATATGATTAATAGACTATAGATGAGATAGATATTTGTGTGCATTATATTTGACCATAAAACTGCAATAATATGAAAATAATATTTTAGGGCTATGGTCTCACCGAAGTAACAGGATGTGTTTTCCAGTCACTTGTAGAGGACAGCATAGAGGTGGTTTCGGAAACGGTCGGTCATATAAGCGATCATGTTGAAACAAAGGTAATTAATTATGCACGTAGATAATCCCTGGGTAAAAGCTCTATTTATTCTATTCTTTTATCTTACCGTGTTGCAATCAGACTTGAAAAGTCCAGCTCATCTCACCATCTCCGTTTTCATCTGCCGATTCTCCTTTTACAAATCGAAGTCCACATCGGTAGAGGTTTTCGAGCAAAACTCTTAAGGCATGCGCCAGACGTGTTGGACCAAAATTTATTTATTTTTTAAAGAAATGCCTATGAATTATCTTTGTTTTTTGAAAAAAAAACTATGTTATAGGTACTAATCATTGCCCACGTTATTGTTTTTCCATAGGATACTTAAGAAATTATTATGCTAATTTCAACTTTCTGAGTCCAGTTACGTCCTTACATTGTTTTTCAATCTATATAAAAACGAAATCAATATATATAAAAACGAAAAATAAATAATAACAATAACGAAATAGTTCTATACATAAAAACGAAAGGTCACAAATCACGAAATAACAAAAAGTACAAGTCCTAGGAGATCAAATTTTTTTTTGGATGCAGATGCTCATTGAAACGGCTTTTGCGTAATTCAATATAGGTTGTTTTGGGATTCATAATATATGTGTAACTTCGTTACAAAAATGGGTAGTAATCTCAAATTTATTTTCTCTAAGACGAAGTTTTGATTAATTTTGTTGTTGTTTTTAGGATTGAAAGATTGTATAAAACTTTAAGTGCTTTTTTATCTAAACGCTATTAGTAAGTGGGAAATATGTAAGAACTTTCTTGGAGGCATTTATCAACGTAATATAATTCAAAAATAGTTATTTGCGCACACCTATTGCAAAAACGATTGAAACGATTGAACCGATTTAAATTAATTTTTAATTTTTGTATGTAAGAATATTCGTTTTGATCAAACAGTGGCCAAACTGATGTAGTACGTAAAATTACATACATGACATATTTTTAGTAAAAAAGTTTTTAATTTTGAGGTAGTAGACGATAATGGTAACACATTACCATTTGGATCGATAGGCGAGCTGATGGTTCGTGGATACAGCAATATGTTGCGTTATTGGGATGAACCGGAGAGAACAAAAAAGGTTTTACAAGAAGATGGTTGGTTGCACACCGGGTAAGAAAAAATTTCAACTTCATATAAATATTTACCAAATTACTCAACTAAGTTGTAAAAAAATATACAACAAAATTACAAGTCACATAGTCAAGTGCACATCATGAGATGTGATCTCCGATTTGAAAATAATTTCAATTAATAATAGGTTTAATTTTTTATAAATAAATAAATAAATTATTTGAGCTGCATTTTCTATTTTAGTGACCTGTTCAAAATATTTCCCAATGGATATGGATCTCTTGTAGGCCGAATAAAGGATATCATCATACGGGGAGGGGAAAACATCGCACCATTGGAAGTGGAAAATGTATTAAATTCACATCCAGATATTATTGAATGTCAGGTAAACTGTACCTACCATAAAATCTAAAAATAATATTTTCTTCAATAAGAAATGCCTATATATATATATATATATATATATATATATATATATATATATATATATATATATATATATATATATATATATATATATATATATATATATATATATATATATATATATATATACATATATATATATATATATATATATATATATATATATATATATATATATATATATATATATATATATATATATATATATATATATATATATATATATATATATATATATATATATATATATATATATATATATATATATATATATACATATATATATATATATATATATATGTACTAATAATAATTTGAAACTTAGATGTAATAATAGAAATTTGAGGCCTGTTGTGGCGCAGCGGCACAAGAGTGTGACTGTAACCGACAGGTTCTGGGTTCGATCCCCAGTCGAGGAAATGAAATATTTAATATTTTCAATTTAAATATTTAATGTTTCATTTCTCCGCTCTGGTAATAAGGCAAGGCGCGGCGTTGGGTTCCGCCACTCAACACGCAACGCCTCAAATTCGGCGGAAAGTGGGGAACTGAAGTGGAACGGAGTGTCTTAACACTAGGTTCCCGGGTTCCCTCTGCCTACCTTGCCTCGTGCGGTATACAGCGTGAAGCTGAGTGAGTGAATATATATTTCTTTTTTTTTTTTCAGCTTCACGCTGTATCCCGCACTTAGCAGGGTAGGCAGAGGGAACGGAATTGAAAATATTAAATATTTCATTTCCTCGACTGGGGATTCACTCAACGGAGTGTCTTAACATCAGGTTCTCAAGTTCTCAAGTTCCTTTAACCTACCCTGTTATATGTGGGATACAGCGTGAAACTTGAATATGCGCTAAATAATACGTTGATGTATTTGCTTCAGTTTTAATCATAACGAAGGATTTCCTTCTCGACATGAAACAATATAGCGAAAAATATTGTTACATTGACCTTATATCAATTATTAAAACAAAATATTTAAATATACAGTGTTGTGTACAACAATAGTTGCATTTTTACATTTGTGTTTTAGGTAATCGGTGTACCTGACGATAGACTTGGAGAAGAACTTTGTGCAGTCATTAGAGTACAAGAGAATTCGTCGATTGATCTTGAGAGCATGAAAAAATTTTGCAGTGAAAAACTCGCCAAATTCAAGATCCCTAGAATATTAAAAATTGTAGACAATCTCCCCTATACGAGTACTGGTAAAATAAAAAAATATAAACTGAAAAAACTCGTTGAATCAGGAAAAATATGAAATTTACTTTAAACATTACTATAGATAGTGGTAATAAATATCTTTATAAAGCTTAGAAATTAATAATCTATTAGAACCTGTAAAAATATACCCATTTAATTTAATAAAATTAATTGATGTAGTATATTTATTATTATACTTTATGGAACGGAGTGACTAAACACTAGATTACCAAGTTCCCTCTGCCTACCCCACCATGTGCGGAATACAGCGTGAAGCTGAGTGAGTGAGTAATTGATATAGTTCCATTATAAAATAATATTTCCTTTGCCTCTTCCCCCAAACACACTCATATACAACATGTCCCAATATTCAACGATAAGCCGGGACCAGGTTATGGCTGAGCTTACTCACAATAACTTCAGAAAATATATATATATATATGTATATGTTTTTTTTTTAAATTAAGCAAAAAACATTTACTAAATTCTTAAATAGTCACATGTTATCACATTTTCCACTACATACTATGTCCACAACTTTACTAATATTTCATTTATTTAATTGTATCGAACACTTAAGTAGTACTGCTTACCTCTACAAACCTTAACAATATCAAAATTCCTGTAGTTACACAATAATTAAGTAAAGTTGTAATTTTAATTAATTTTCTTGGAGATTTTTTCTCAATCTGCTTTCATTCGTCTTGGTGTAAAAACTAAGTATGGTTACAATAATGGCAAAATTTACTAAAATTTGACGCAAATATGCAAGATTATAAAATGATTATTAATACTCTAGCAGATCCACCAAAAAAAATCTACCGATTTCTTAATTTCAAGCTTTACAAATTGTTAATGTTAGTAAGGCAACTGCAGAAATGGTGCACATGCTTAAGTAATAAGGTTTATTTAAATAAAAACAGTTAAATGAGACTTTACATAAGAAAGAAAGAGTAAGAGTAGTTAAAAACTTGGGGCATTTATTTTTCGACTTGATTAAATGATCTGGAAACTGAACTACAATGACATTATTTTGGACAGTGATTGTTTGAATTCAATTCAAAATAATGGATGCCCTGCCTAAGCAAGGACACTTACACCAACGGTATCTAGAGCGTTTGACAGGTCGACTTGCCTCTATCTTATGGCCATCCATTTACCCAATCAAAGATGTGCATGACAATATTTTTTATGGCGATGTCATAGTTGTATTTCTACCAGTGTCTATACTTGTAATAAATCTTACTGATTACTGTCTGTACATGGAAGATTTAAGACTTTTGTCTGTTTGTTTATGATTTAGGACACGTTTATCTCAGAAAGGACTAAATAGATTTAAATGCAGTTTTCACAATTCTATTTCGGCACCTTTCCTCAACGTATAGTGTATATTTTATTTAAATCGGTTAATAAATAAAATGTTACAGCAGTTTAAAATACTTAGTTCGACATTTTTATTTAAGTTTTCGATGCATAGTTATTGTCTTTAAAAGTGATAATGATATTAAAACACAACAGTAACAAAATTAATAAATAAAATAGTGTAAATAATGCGGGCGGGCTAGTAATGAATAAAACAAATATTGAATTGTGTTGGTTCAATTCCTCCAGCCTCGATATTATGAAGAACAATTACTGTTTTAGGCTCAAAGTAAAAGTTGATTACTTATATTATATCATCAATAACCATTTATGAAGTTTAATTCTTGTTTAGACCTGTACGATTTTTTATGACTAATTTTCCTAGAGATTATATCATTTTATAATCTTGTAATGATATGCGTATCATTAAAAAAAAAGTTGTCATTTATAGTGTTCACACTTTTTTTACACCACCACAAAAGTGGACTGAAATTAAAATTATTTCAATATTTTAAAATTATTTCAAACTCAGATTTCAGAACAAAATGTTTTTTTCCGAAACAACTATGGTCGTGGTGGTTAAAAATATTTTAGGTGTAAATACTACCTACTGCTTTTTTCGTATTATTAATTCTTAGATATTTTAAAGTTAAAAGCGACATATTATTTAAAATAAATGTTCAGGAAAAGAAATAAAAGTCATAATCACATTCTCTTAATTCGTTTTATTACAATTAATATTTGGTTCGGAAATGTATTTAATGTTTATTGTGAGCAGTTAACAAATCACTGTACTATAGACATTTCCTTATTATAATTATTAATAATATTAAGAAAAATAATAAATAATTTACAATTATGGCTTTGGAATGCTACAAAGTTCATATTTGGTATTTAACAAAAAATATTTCAAAATAAAACTCAATTTAAATAAAATTAAGTTTTATTTTAAAAATAATTAAAAGGAACATAATGAATTTTAATAAGAGAATTAAACATAGAAGTGTAAAACTATCTTGTGACATTTTGATTTATGAAAAATAAAAATTTATTTATTGATTATATTATAGTATAATTTGATAACAACAAGTTGCGGAATCCATTTATTAACCTTAGTAAGAACATTCAAGAACAACACGACACTTACTACTAATATTTGAAATTGCATTCAACTGTTTAATATTAAAAATATTTTCTATGTCATATGTCAAAAATATGTGAAATAATCGAAATTTTAATAAAATATTATATAATTAAAACACCCATTGATTAAAAAAGAAGAAAATATTTGGTAACATTCACATGAGCTGTCTCCATCAATATCAGACAAAAAAAATGATGTCAACAGATAAATTAATAAGATATTAGAAATTCTAATTTAGAATTAACAAATTTTGTGTAAATAATATATTTATTTTTAATCTTAATCCTAACAATGTCTTAATTAATTTAATCAAAAATAGATTAGATTTTTTTGTATCTGTTAAAGTTAACGTCCGAGTGGTATCAATATTATGTTTTTCTATTTATTTGACAATATTATTTCGAAAAGCCTCAGTACTTTACAGCGTCATAAAGATAGAAATTCTATTAAAAGATGAAAGATTTGATGCACAAATATTTTATTAGTTTAAAATGAAACACTTTTGACGTGGGTAGACTCACAACCACGGACTACTGCAAGGTGTTCGAAACGTCGGGTTTCCAAAAAAACATGTTTAACAAACAATATACGCGATTAATCCGGTTAAAAGTGTTTCATTTAAAATGTGTAACAAGACATTATTATTTTATTAGTTGTATAAATTAAAATTAAAAATAATATAACATAAGTAGTATTTAATTGGTGAAATGAAAATAAATAAAGATCTAACTAAATGTTTATGTTGGCGGTAAGAATTTAGTGTCATTCTATACAAAACCAACAAGCATAATCCTAAATTAAAATTAAAATAAAATAATTAAGTACACAGTTTCTTCATAGTTTTTTTTTACTTAAAAATAATTAAATTATTGTAGGTATTTCAGGTGCACAGGTCGGACATTAACATTAACGTATCTATCATTCAAACAGTACACGTAATTATCGAAGACTAAATATTAAAATATCATCTTTGAGCTCCTACAATGGCGACTTGCCTGTCGTGTCCCATTAAAAATATTATTTTTATTTATATCTAAAATCATTTTTTTTTTCATGTCGCGACTCTATCCTTGTATAGAGAAGATAAAATTTGAGCGATTGTGAATTTAATATCGAGTGGTTTAATAGCCGATATCTCGATTATTATCTAATATAGCGATTATTCGTGATTTGTTTAAGTTACTTCAAAACCAAGCGCGGCGTTGAGTTCCGCCACTTAACACGCTATGCCTTAATTTCGACGGAAAGCGGGGAACAGAAGTGGAACGGAGTGTCTTAACACTAGGTTCCCAACGATCGTTTATATCTATGTTTTATGAAAACAAACAACAAAAAATTTACATAAGTTAGTGATTTAAAAAAAAATCTTTGTACTATTTTTGTTCAAAGGTTAAAAATTATTAAAATTAAAAAGCAAGCAGATCCAATATTATGAGTTTATAACATTTCAAATTTCAACAATACATCGCGTATAAAGTATTTTATCGATATCCCTTTATCGGCTATAAGAATATTTTATCATATATATTAAAATATTAAAAATGACGATGGTCACAAATCGCTTTCTCTTAGAATACATTAAATTCTCGAATGTCTACCTAGCTAAGTGTAAAAACATGAACCGTATCGACCACCTCCATATTTCCTTGTAATCATTTCATATTCGTTTTGGCACCATTTATACTAAGTTAACACTAAGGACATCTACTTATTAAATTCATAAAAATTTCAGAGTATGTGATATTATTGAATATATTTTTATTTCATGTTAATTAAAGTTTGAAAATTCAAGGGGCATCCAAAGCGTTAATTTTAAAAGAGTTTCTGAGTAGATCCTGAGAAGTGAATGTTAAAGAAAATTAAATGAAAATTATTATTTTAATACCAGAAATATGTTAATTAAAATTTATTTTTGATATTTAAATGTATGATAGTATCGAAATATTCGAAGAAATAGAAAAGTATATAAAGACTTTTTTAAACTGGAGACATGGTACAAACAAAAATAAAAATACATTCACATACGTAATGGCATACCCCGAAAACAATAATCAGAAATTCTCTGAGAAAAAAAACATTAATTAAAAAAATAAACTTAATAGTTACGTGCATATAAATCACAAAGATAAATACTGAAAACATTGCCATTTAATATTTTTCTACATTTATTGCCATGTATTTGTAAATGTACGATCAAATGAAAGATACGATGTTCTTACAACACTAACAACACAACAGCAACAGCCGTTCGAAAGCCACATTTTAAATCTAGTACTACATTAGGGGAAAATATATTCAATATATTACAAATTACTTCTTTGGTTAAAAATATAACATACATTAAAAACATATGACATATACAACAAAAAGCGAAATAATAAAGTAAAGTAAGAAATAGTTACAACAAAAAGAAAATATCAAGCGCCTTTGGCTTAAAATGAATTGTTTAAAAAAACACAGAAATATTATTGTACTTAGAAACTAACTTGGAATAAATTATTAAAAAGTCTAAGACTTTCAAACAATATGTAACAATATAAATAAATACAAAACGGTTATCTTTGGTAAAAGAAAAAAAAAAACATTAATAAACTCAATAGAGTAAAATAAAGCAAAAGTAAAAAAAAACACTTCGTGCGAATATACAATATAAGGTAATTATTGTGATGTATAAATAAAATAAACATTGTAATAAACGGTAATGTCATGGAATGCCTTAGAATTTACCTTAATTATTAAAAAACAATATAAATCGTTAAAAAATGTGTTTACGACAAAAATAAATAAAAAGTTAATTCAATATCGTACCATATTGTTAAAAAAAAAAATATATGAGTACAATTATAACTATTAAATTATGCAAGAATAAATTTACAAAAAAACATATTCGTAAACATATTTTCATTATAAAACAATTCAATTTGAATTTCGAACGAGTAGAACGTTTAAAAATATGTTCTTAAATTCAATCAATCGATTAATTCTTTAAATTTAATCGAATGATACATTGAATTGATTCGAGAACATTTTATAACATAATTCGAATAATTGGTAACGTAATAATCGCGATGATCGATGTTTAATCGAATAATATTAAAGTTCGTTTCATTCTTCTTCGGACTCTGTGTCGGAATCGGGTATCGTATTAAACCAGTTCTCCCAGTTCGAAGGGTTTCCAATTGCATTTCGACTAAAAATTAAATTAAAGACAGTTTTCTTTTAATAAAATATTTAGATAAAATATATAATAATTAAAATTTTAGAGTAATGGTAGTGTTTAAATTTTAATCATTTAAGTGTCATGAAAATTTCTAGGACACAGCTCTTGACATCGTATGTGAGAGCTGTGTCCTCGAAATTGTCATAACTGAATAAATGGACTCAATCAAATTAGTCGTTTGCTGAACCTACCCTTCTTTTATTAACTGTAAAACAAGTTTCTCTTTTCTATTTTTATTTCTTGTCTATCTTTATTGTGGAACGTCTATTTTTGTGTAAAAACTCACTAGTTTTATTATTTCTGTAATTACCTCAATAAAAAAATGTAACATACACTCCACTCCATATTGGTAGTAATTTCTCCCCATTGATTGCAGCAGAGGGCACTACCCACTTCTTTTTATTTCAATCAATATTTTGTTTTATATTAATCGGTAAGCAAATAAAGAGTTATGTAAATTTAAAATATTTACTGCGACAAAATTGCTATTAAATTAGTTAAAATGTCAATATAAATGTTCAATGTATTATCTTTAAAAAAGAGTGACAATGTAATTAGAGTACGCACCCGTGGCGCGTGACGGGCTGCGGCAGCGTGGCGGTGGCGGGCGGCGGCGCGGGCGGCGGCGGCGCGCGCCGCTGCAGCGTCTGCGTGCCCCACTCGCCGCCCTCTTCCCACCTGACGTGTACAAACCTCTATATCATTGTGGATTTTATACATTTTATAATCTTATTCCTCAATAAGAGTAGAAGAATATTTAAAAAAAAAACTATTTAAAATAACAAACGTTTCGAAATTCGAACCAATGCGCATTAATTAAACCATACTTTCGTATCGAACTACTTGTGTCGACATTTTCAAGAGACGCTATTTCAATTCCATTATATTGAAAATTTTATACGTTTTCTATAATAACAAAATGTTGCATGTTCAGTCTTTTATGTCGAAGAAAAGTATGCGGAGATGTGTTAACTTAGTCAACTGACGTACTTGTACTAACGTAGTTATTAAACACTTGAAACTGATTTCAATTGAACACTTCGCCGCCTACATAAATGGTCTTATTTTATAAAAGGTTTACAAAAACTTTTTAATAAAACAAATAAAAAATATAATCAGGCACTTATTTTATGTACTTTTTTTGTATATTAACTACTTCACTAATTTAAATTACGTATAAAAAAGTGTTTTATATATTTCCATTAAAAAAGCAATGTCATGTAATGGCGGCGGTGTTGCTACACGCAATAATTACCATTACCTCTGTGCTGGGCTTTTTTTTGCAAATATCCACAAAAAAGATGCTTTGAGTGTAAAATAATATTATAATAATAAACAGTTTCAAATTTTGTTATATTATATAATTTCAAAAAACCTTTAAACTTAAACTTAATCTTAAAAAGGACCATCATGGACAACAAGTGTTCAATTGTAAAAAAAATAATCAATTTATTTTGTATAATTTGAACTAAAAACTACCCGACGAACTATAAAATTACCTGATTTCCCGCTACTTTTGTCTTCTCCCTTTTTCTCTTTATACCGCACATAGCAGGGTGGAAAAGAGCGTTACTAGAGTTAACCAAAAAAAATATTTCATACCCCCGAATAGAAATCGAAAAGCCGTAGCGTTTACGTCGCTTTAAAAAATCTTTCAAAATTTATATCTAGTTGGAGATGCTATGTCCAGATTTGAAATTCTTACAGCCGTAAGAGACGACCGAACTGAACCTCGATCGAACCTTGACCTTGGTTGGCCATCGAACCATATCTTCTAGGCGAACCATGCCACACGATAGAAAATGGTTCGATGGCGAACCAAAATTGAGTTTCGGTTCGGTCGTTAGTTACGGCTATTAATAGAGAACATTTTTCGCTATATCCGATTTATTTTCAAATGAATTCATCATACATACCCAGAATTATTATCGGCAGAGTGACAGTTCTCACACTCGCTGCGGTAGTCGTCGGCTTCTGCATCGCGTGTACCTTCATAGCTGCATACACATGACGGCTGTATAGAAAAACATTTTATATACTGTACATATACACTATATTAGCATAAATAAAATATATGTATTATGTATATATATTATATGTTATATATGCAATTGCTTAGAAATTAAATATTACTCGACCATATTGGTCAGTAAATAGACGTTTGAATTTGTTTTAAATAGAATTAATAATTTTTAAGATATCAAATAAAACAAATACTAGAAAAAATAAGGGTCTGTCCACATAGCGATACTTTACCGCAGGGTTTTTGTTCGCGCACAAGAAATTTTGCAACAGGCACTTAGTAATTACTGCGTATAAAATTTCCCTAGTCTAGTCCTCGTAGTAGTTGGCGCTAGTCTAACATGGACAACCGGTTTTAAGATTTTGTGACCACTGGCTTCACCCATTTACTGTGCATACCCAGCATGCATGCCGGCATATGCATGTATATAATGTTAATTTAAAAAAATTACAAGTATGTTTTACGTTAATGTATTCTTCTGTTTGCGACTTAGACAATGTCCAACGCGTGTGCTATTATTTATAAACAAGATATAAAAGTGTTACATAAATTCGTTGGAAAAAGTTTAATAAACTAAACCTGACTGACTGACCGAAAATGTAACGAACTTATAAAAAATGACTATCTGATCTATATCTGAACATGGAATATATTAGGGATATATTTAAGAAAAACTCAAAAAAAAAAATTGTATGTGCGTTTGTACGCCGTATTCTCGGCTACTCATATTTAAATACACACGTTGCTTGCATGTTTTCACTATTACATTTTGGCAATCTTCACTTAATATTTAGTGTTTGTTTTAAATAAATCAGTTAAAACAATTGTAAGTTACGTCAATTGAAAATAAATAAATTCGACTAAATTGAATTGTGTTAACAGTAATAATGTAATTAGCACGAGATAATAGCTGAAATAAAAGTGTTAACTCAAGCGGGCGAAGCCGCGGTCGGGTCGCTAGTAAACAAAATCTAACCTTATCGACGGTGAGCGGCAGCGTGGGCGCCTCGGGGTGCTTCGGCTTGTCGGGCTCGTCGCTGAGCGCGCGCGGCCGCCGGCTCCTGCACGCACTGTATATATCATGTATATGTATATGTATATGTATATGTATCTGTATCTGTATATGTATCTGTATATGTATGTGCATGTGCATGTGCATGTGCATGTGCATGTGCATGTGCATGTGCATGTGCATGTGCATATATATATATATATATATATATATATATATAATATATATATATATATATATATATATATATATATATATATATTTATATATATATATATATATATATATATATATATATATATATATATATATTTATATATATATATATATGTATATATATGTATATATATGTATATATATATATATATATATATATATATATATATATATATATATATATATATATCCACTATAATTGACGTACAGTTTAATCGATGTTTTGCATTTTAATATTTTTATTTATTTTTAGGTTAATGAAAAAGTGCTAATCTACACTTATGAAAGAAAACACTTATTTATACGTCTACGTATAAGAATTTCATAAATGCAGTCTTCGCTATTACATTTCGACAAGCTTCCTGTAACATTTGAATAAGTTATTTAAATAGTTACGTCATTTAAAAATATTAAAAATTAAAGAATTAATACACAATTTGTATTTATTCAGCTGAAATTTTAGTTTTTAATATATAGATATTTTAGAGGGCTAGTGTCATTAGAACAAGATAGTAGGTGAAATTAATAAATAAAATAGTGTAATTGAAGCTGGCAAAACCGCGGCCAGGTAACTAGTGTTAAATATGTTGACAAAAATTGCCAATAGTATGCTTATGTTAATTGTAATTCTCTTAGACTAAGTATTAGGAATTGTGTGTATTATGTAAATGTTATATATTTTGTAAATAATATTCTATAACAACGAGCTCACAACGAAACGACAAGCTTTTCTTAGTAATAATAATAATAATATGTTTATTCATTTTCTTTCACAATTAACATTTACAATGTTGTCTGCCTCCTATTAAGTCACCTAAGACCTGTATCAGGAGGCCTCGCTCTTCCTTAACCTTAACATAACATTATAAGAGATTGAATGCAAAATAACAAACCAAAAAATATTACAAAATGACATCTCAAATACAAAACTAAGAATTTAAAAAAAAAAATTAAAAAAAAATCTTAGTTGATATTTTATAAAGTGATTATTGTAAGCAAAGCATAAGATAAAAAAAAGCCAAAGTTACTTTTAATGTATCAGATTCAAATCCCGTAACATTAAAATTTTTACATGTCTTTCCCACGTGTGTAATATCACTTTAAATATGCTAAAATATTCACACTTAAAATTACAAAAATAGGCACTTACTTATCATCCACACTTTCATTCGGCCGTTGCGTCACCACCGACGCGCTTGTCACCGCGGGGGCTACGACCGGGGGGTGTTGGGGCAGACTCGGGGGGTGTTGGCCAAGACTCGGGGGGTGCTGGAGAGTGTTATCAGTGACGATGTTCAAGTTCCGTGGTATACTGCGTCCGTTGCGGTCGGCTCGGGCCGCGTCCGGCCTGTGGAAGGAGCGTCGTACTTCCCCTTGCAAGGAGCGGTCGGCGCGGGTGAAGCCCATCGCTTCTAGCGTGGACGTGTCCACTGCCGTCGATATGCGGGGTATTGTTCGGTGCCTGCGGATTAATGGTGAGACGGAGAATAGCTAGAGTACCTTTATTTAGGGGTGTCCAATGAGATGGAAATATTATCAGTAAACGTTTTACCACGACAACCCTCGCGATATGTTTGTTTTATTTTATTTTGTAATTAAATTTATTTTTATTTTAATGAATGTTGTGAGATTGTACTCGTGATAGGCTGTGGATTCCACAACAACAACGACAATCTAGAAACAACATTTTATTTTTATTTTTCGCTCTAGTAATAAGTGAAGATCGAGCGTCAGTGAAGATTAAAAAAATGTCAAGTGTAGTAAAAAAATAGTGAGGATGAATGTCTGTTCGACTTTCGAGCAAAATATACTATATGAAATTAGAAAAAAGTTTACTGTAATATAGATAATATATACCCTTAGAGTATCATAAAACTACAATATTTTTAGGGGAGCGAATGCGTATTTTTGTCGTTGTGTGTGTGATAAAGCAATAAATAATAAAATTAACAGATAATAAATAAATAAACATCGATTACTACTCGCGGGAACAAAACATTTTCATTATTTCGCTCCGGTAACAAGTCCAAGTGTAGCATTATTACACAATACGTAATGCCTAATACCTCGAGAATACGTATAATAATACGTAGAATACGTATAATACGTAATACCTCGAGAATCAATCATAAAGTGGGATACAAGCGTGGCGTGCAGTCTCGTGCAGTCTCGTGCAGTCTCGTGCAGTGTACTCACAGCGCCGTGTGCGTGGTGTAGAAGCCGGGCACGTTGTGCGGGCGCTCGTGCTCGTCGCGCGGCACGCTCAGGCGCGCGCTGATGGCGCCCAGCGACCCCGTCAGCCGCGCGCCGCCCGACACTGCCGCAATACATATACATACATACACACAGCACAGTCATAAATGTCTAAGTAAAATTTTTGAGTGTGCATTTAAAAATCCTACAGTCCAAGATTTATTTTAATATTTATATTTCTAGTTAACTTGTTATTATATTTTTATATAAATATAAGCCCTGTTATTCTAATGTATAAGCTATATTACTGTAAAATTCTATCTAAATGAAAAAAAAATTATATGGTAAATTGTAACTACTTACATCAATTTACATTATTACATAACAATTATTCTTCATGTAATTATATAAATGTTATATTTAATAAAACGCGGCGTTAAACTCTGCAACTCAACATAACAATACCTTAGTGTGTAACTAATAACAGAGACAACATCTTAACACTAGGTTATTTGCCTAAAAAGCTATCTCTTTTATAGAAAACGAAAATACTAACTATTTTGTGCTAAAGGATGTGGCACGACGGTCGCTTCAGCATGAACTGGCTGTAGAAGAGGTGCATTGTAACAGTTCTGCGTGTTGGCAATCTAAAATACAAAAACACTCAATAATTCTATTTCCTTTACAATTTCAGAAAATATTCAAGCCCCAATTGTTATAAATAAAAATTAAACATAAAAAAAGAGCCCTGTCGTAACGCGGGGACACAGACGTGTGATTGTAACTGCGACAGGCAGTGAGTTCGATCCCCACTCGATAAAATAAAATATTTAATATTTTCAAATAAAATATTTAATGGTTTTTTTTTCTTCGTTCTGTTAACAAGGCAAAGTGCGGCATTGAGTTCCGCCACTCAACACGCAATGCCTTAACACTGAGTACCCAAGTTCTTTCCTACTGTAATACCTCAAATTCGGTGGAAAGTGGGAAACGGAACAGTGTTTTAACACTAGGTGCTGGATAAAGCGTGAAACTCAAAAAAATATTTAACTGACTATTTCCTCTTGTGAATTGTAAATTTCCAAAAACAAGAACTAAAATGTCAGAAGTCATCGTTGTGCAGTGTCTGTAAACGGGATAACTGTGAGTTTGATCCCATTCGAAAAACAGTATTATCATTTCATCCTACAAAAAAAAGTAGATACAAAATTTTACAAGGGTTTAGAAGGACATAGTGTTAAAACACTCTGAAAAAGCTGTTTAATCTATACTTATAATAAATTTGTAACCGATCAATATCTGTATATGGAAGATATATTTGAAAAAATCTTATAGAGTACCTTTATTAATGTAATAGGGCCCGAAACAGTAATTTCTAAGATTTACATCTCTTTATCTGTACTGCGTAACTACTGTAATCTCAGAAACGGCTAACCAGATTCAAAAGCATTTTTCACTATATATATTGGCTTACTTCCCTCAACATTTCGTGTTAATTTTATTTAAATCAATTAAACAATAACAAAAATTACATTACTTTAAATTATTAAATGTGAAAAATAATATATAAATTTAGCTAAAATCAAGCGGGCGAAGCCGGCGTTGAGATAATATATATAGGCATACCTGAGCAATAGGTCGCGGTATGTTGACGTACGCGTGGGACGCGCACATGTCGTCGCGCGGGTCCGCTGTCGGGTACGAACGGTGGAACGACGTCTCGCTCGTTACCCTGGAATACCATTTTTTTACGAAAAAATTATTAATTATAGTTAAATCTTAAAATATGGCTTTATCAACGATATTTTTTTAAAAACATTGTCTATACAACTATTTTGACAACTATTTTTGTCACATCTCTGGAGGGAAATAAAGAAAAATGTCATCAATATGTAATTTATTTCTCACTACTGGCACCCAGTTCTTATTTTTAACGTTTATATATCAACCAATAAATATAAAAATGTAAAAGAATAAATCACAAAAAATTAAATATGTATCAAAATATAATGTTTATTAAAGAAATAGGTCCAAAATAGTAATTTATAAATGTTTAACTGTTAGTCTGTGCGTTTGTAAGCGCTTATTTCAGAAATGACAAACCATCTTTAAATGCATATATAATAATACATTTTAGCAACCTTCACTCAACATTTAGTTAATTAGACCAAAAATAAATACGTTACGTCAATTTAAAATGTTAAGTTCGACTAAATTGCTACATTTCTTTATTTATCTAACTGAAATTTTATTCTTCATTGTATAGACACTATAATTTTAATAAGTGATAATATTATTAGAACAAAAAACTAGTGGATTTTAGTAAAAAAAAATAGTGTAATTAAAGCAGGCGAAGCTGCGGGCGAGTTGCAATAAATGGTATGTTAAAAATTGCCGCATGGGTTCAGACCGGCACTGCGCCATAGCCTCCTCATACGGCGGTGGCGCTTCGCCCCTTGGCAAATAGTTGCTTGGAGGCTTCCAAGCTCCCATTGGCGCTGTTTCACAGCTCCCGCCCATGTATCCCATACTGCCACTTATGTAACTGAAAACAAATTTGCTTAGTTTCAATTTGTATCTTGAATATAGCAGGATGGGCAGTGAGAACACAGTGAAAAATACCTTTTCCATGCACTGCCTACTTTTTTAGAGATTGTGTGTTGAGTGGCGAAATTCAATGTCGTGAAAATAGCTAGTTTTAGAAAAAAGAACCTAATCTCAATTTCCTCCATCGTATGGTAACTCGGCGGCGGAAATTGGGGAATGGAAATAATCCTAAGAACTAAGCAGTAGACGTGTCTGAACACTAGGTTCCCATGTTCCCATAGCTTGTCCTGCTGCCTTGCGCGGGACAACATAATACGAAATAATATACTCTATTTTCTAATAAACAAAACATGGCCTTAATTTTAAAACAAAACCTACTTTAAATTTGATAACATTTTATGATAACTTCAATGACAAATTGCTAAGGTCGACATAATTTTTAAACATTTTTATTTTTTTATACATCCTACATTTAAAAACCATTTAAGTTGTTTAAATTACAGTTAATAACATTCATTTACAAATGTCAAATTATACCATTTTAATTGTCAAAAATTCTCATTAATTCTACATTATCTAATTAGTGTATTACTATGAGGCCTGTCGTGGCGTAGCGGCACAGGCGTGTGACTGTAACCGACAAGGTTGTGGGTTCGATCCCTAGTCGAGCAAATGAAATATTCAATATTTTCAATTTAAATATTTAATGTTTAATGTTATCTTCGTTCTGGTACAAGTAAAACGCGGCGTTCCGCCACTCAAATCAAAATGTCTCAAATTAAAATTGGGTAATGGAAATGGAATGGAGTGTCTTAACACTAGGTTGGCATGTTCCCTCTGCCTACACTGCCAAGTGCGGGATACAGTGTTAAGCTGGGTAGAGTAGTAGAGTAGTGTATTATTGAATATTGCGACTATTATGGCACTGCGTCACACATTATGGCTTCTGATTGTAAAGGCTGTAATTGTGACTTGAATCTTTAAAGAATTGATTATATTTAAATTACTAAATTCCTGGCTCTAGAAGACATAGCGCGGTGTTAAGTTCCACCATTCAACATGCTATTCTCTACTTACAGTGTTCTACAGTCAAAAAATATGTATTACCCAATGCTTGTCAAACTTCGTTGGTCCTCTGTATGTGGTGGTCTACGTCGTTTCTGTTTCCTAACTCTGTATACAACTAGAGCTACAGTAAGTAAAACCACTGCTGCAGCACCTCCAGCAGCGACACGTACATTAGCCTCAGCGCCTTCCGCAGGCTTCACTACATCGTCGAGACAGATGAAATCACAACATGTGTTACCTACACGAAATGATCTGCAATCCTGGAATTGTTTAATATTTTTTTTACTTACTATAGGGATGCACATTGATTCTGGCAATTTTTTGATTGAAGAAGAATATTGCATTAAACAATCAAACTGTAACTATTAAATATTGAAAAGAGCAACTATTGAGTTTCTTGCCATTTCGAGCCGGTGGTAATTTTATGTTTGTGATGATTTAAAAGTGCTTGCTAAAGCCTATTTGAATAAAGAATATTTTAAATTTGTATTGAAGACACTTATAGGGTTTCTATAAAAAGTTTTTTATTAAAAAAGAAAATCATTTTACATTTATATGACAACATTATAAGAACTTTAACTAGATCATAAACTATTTTTTCCATTTATTCTGCCTACTCCATGCAAGAAACACATGTAACTTATAAAAAAAAATATTTTAAATATTTCTTCATTATTAATTGATTGAGTTCTTTAATTTGACAAATTATACACAACAACTTTTTTATAAAATTTAAAAAAAAAAAAATAAATAAAAACAAGCTTGGCTACCTATACAGTTATTAAGCCTTACCTAACTCACATGGGAATTATGCATTTGTTGTGTGACAATACATACAAGATGTGATGATATATGCATAATAAATACTTAAATATTTACTATTGTGCTAAGTGATTACTGATTAACTAAATTGTTAGTCACCAGTGTTTTCAAAGTGTGACTATGATTTTTTTCTCAATGTTAATAAAATTCTAACATTATTATTATAAATTATTTTTCATAGAAATATTTTAAATTAATTTTAATAAAAATATTTATAGAAGTATTTTAGATTTATTTCATTTATTAAACACTTTTATGATACTACTTATATTGTTGTATTTCTTTAGCAGTTTCATAAAAGAATTTAAAATATATAAATATTAAATAAATTGAAATAAATGGTTAACAATATATCGAATAAAAATAATTTACTTGAAACAATGTGTAGTATTAATTCTTATACAAATAAAAAGTCATGATTTAGCAAAAACAAACATATTTATACAAACAATTATGAATATATAAAAAGTAGTTTACCTGAGGAGGGGAAC